>VXBW01003908.1:399984-452850 GCA_013400375.1 Thinocorus orbignyianus | reverse complement strand
CGGCAAACCTTTCTCTGCGAGGTGCGGGCCCTGCCGCTAGGCCGGCGCCCCCGGGGAGGGCTGGGCCTGGGGCCCGGGGCCTGGCAGAGCCTCGGTGGGAGGGGGCTGGAAGCCGAGAGCGCTCGGGCAAGTCCGTGTAGGGGTGACGGTGGTCGTTTTCAGCCAGAACGTCCAGGTTTTCTTCTGCGTGTTGTGAAATGGATGTGGTGGGTTTGTGGGAGCCGGGCAGCCTCTTACGGTGCTCTTGCTGTGAACAGGGTGGGGTGTGTGTTTGCACCGGACGCAAGACCCTTCTTGCAGTTAAAATTGCCGTGAAAGGGCGCTGTGTGTCACCCTCCTGAGGAGCCTTGGGCCTCCCTTAGGCTTGCATGGAAATGTAGTGGAAAATTCCTGTTGGATTGGGTGTTGGTCTGTACACTGCTGTACTGTCTGTTTCTGCATCTAAACGCCATCGATGTGTCAGCCCAGAGCTTTGGATTCGTGTTGGCTCAGAGAATGAGCTGCCATGAAGTGCAGAGCCACGTACAGAACGGGTTAGTTCTTAAGTGATGCCATAAATTTGCACTAAATGCCTTGAAATTGTCATTATACCTTTTGTCCCCCCTTTCATCTTGCCCTCCGATAAAACCGAGAAGCACAATGATGTTAAACACATTTTAAAGGTGTTGGGACTGAGATTAAGCGTTGCTTGGCTGAAGTGGTTGTATGTTCAGTCATGCTGTTAAAACGGTTCTGTGTTGTGTATGTTGATTCTCTGGGAGCGTCTGTAGAAACTTCACAACTGAAGGGGTGAATGTCACCAAAACATTCTATTTTGCTGGTCTTCAGTCCGGTGTGACAGCTGTGAATCCAGTACAGTTACTGTTTGGTTGGTGATACTGTTGTCCTAGTAGATTGATAGTCTGCTAGAAGTGGAAGCTCATTGTTTGGAATCTGTTGAGCAAAATACTGTGTGGTGTTTGATGAGTGTTAGCTACCAGTGTGATTCAGCACTGAGGGACAAATGCAGTCTGATTAGTGGCATACAAAAACATCATCGGGACTGGATGAAATGTTATATGCAAGTCTGCTTACTTTTTTAAAATTTTTTTAAAATTTTTTTTTAAGAACAACTAGCTCTAGTAGAAATCTGTTCATGTGGTCAGCAGGGCGAAGAGTGGAAATCAGAAGTGCTGGAAATCTACTCAGGTGCAGCTGAAATTAAACGGAGTTTCTGGTGATTGTAAACATAAAAGAAGGGCAAGAGCTGTTTAAGACAAGGGGTGATAGTTGCAGAAAAGCAGGTGTGAAGTATCTGGTCAGTCTGAATTTTGACTAAACTTCCTGAGATCAAGTTTTACAGCAGAATCTCAGGGAAGCTTGCAGGAAGTAAGGTTGCTGCCCTGACATTTGTCTCTAAGTTTATGAAATGCGTTACATGGCACTGGCTGTAATAACATAGAGCTACAGTAGAGGGGACACAAGCTCACGCCTTCTTGTTGGTTGAGGGTTTAGGATTAAGGAAGGTTGAGGAAAGTGAACCTGGGCAGAGCTTGCTGCTGTGTGCTGGTGGTATCCCTTCCTACACGGATTCGTTTTCTTCAACAAGCTTTTGCAAAATACTCATGCTCTCTGAGGAGAGACTGTGGTATAAAGTATACCTTCAAAACCTGTGGAAACAAAAGATGTGGAGTGACAATACTTAGTAATAATATTTCTCCTGTACTTATTAGCAACTGAAATTCGGTGTTTCAGTCAGTGTTACTGTTTTTCAAGATCCATTCCACTTGTATGTGCCACAGACCTGTGGTTTTACTTGCAGGTTCGAGTGGAAGGCTTTAACTACGTCGGGATGGGCAATTCCACTAACAAGAAGGATGCGCAGAGCAACGCTGCTCGAGACTTTGTCAATTACTTAGTGCGGGTGAATGAAATGAAGAAAGAGGAAGTTCCTGCTTTTGGAGTAAGCTGCTCTTTGTCCTTATCAAAGGCTAATCTTCAATTGCAGTGCTGTGCATCCAGTTGCATTTCATCCCTGGAGTTCAGTTTGACTCCCCTGTGAAGAAGACTGAATGTGCAGGACTTCTGCTTGCAGTGTTGGACAACTGGTATACGTACAGTGGATGTTGTAGGGTGATCTGGTAAAAACAGTTGTGTGTTGGTCTGCATAACTGGTGAGGCTGAGGAGAATTCAGAGTCCCTGTAAGGTGCTGCCTGACTTTAAAAGTGCTGAATAATCACACCTGACACTGGGAGTTGTTTAAATTAATATTATGGTACCTAATGATGTGTCCTTTAAAAAAATAAAATAACAGCAAAAAAAAATCACAACCATCTCAAACCTGACACTGAAAATTTGGCATTTTTTAAAGCATAAAAGCTTTCTGCCTTAGCTCCCCATGTCTGTAATAGCATCACTACTTTTTATGATGTTTTGTGAACTGTGTGAGTGTCAGCAGTGACTGTCACATAAAAGCTGAGGAGGAGGCTAACTCTGTCTTTACAGCGATTTTAGAGAATAGTTGATAAAGCATGAAGCTTTGGGTTATAAGATGCATAGTTTGATCAGTGGAAGCAGTGTCCCAGTGTCATTAGCCGAGGTGAAGCCCTATGGTAACAGTGTTTCTGGTGTACCAGTCAGTTTCATGGCAGTGCAATGTGCTGCGTGGCTGCATCCTAAAATAAATGGGGGTAGCACGTTTGGTGTTTGGAATAAAGCAGAGGTCGTGTGATCAGTTAGCTAAACATACATGTCTCAAAAATGGGAGGAATTCAAATTGTAATGATTAACCATCATTTTGCCATTTCCTAAAGGTATTATTGTTTCCTTACAGTGTTTTTTTTTTGTTTGTGTGTGTTCACAAAGTATGTTTGAGTTCCCTTGGATACATCATAGCGACCAGTATCTGTTACTTTACCCTGGGTGCTGAAGCAGTCGATTTTATGAAGTATTCAGGAATTGTATTCCTTTCAGGAAAGGAGTGTTACTGTTGAGGATTACTACTGAGGGGAACTGTTGCGTAATGATGTGGGATCTCTTAAACCTGCCTGAACAGTTTTCCAGCTAAAAAGTAAATAGACTCACTCTGGGCCTATGTGCTGATATTTTCCTTCATTCTCTCCCCTAGCCAGTGGCTGGTGATACCCCTGATGGCCATGAAGCAGCTAGGGATGTTACTGGTTCCAGTACTACTCTGGGTGGACCTCTTCCTCCGCATTTGCTTCTAGAGGCTGAAATAGGTAAGACTGAGAAAAGGCTAATTTACGTGTATGTGCATGTGTATATACATAATGCATATAGATTTGGGTGTTTGTTTTGTTTTTTGTTTTTTTTTCCCTCCTGGATAGCATAATTCTACAGACAGAAAACAGTTAGAAGTCACTATAGCTTTGAGGCAAAGCTGTGAATGACTGAGTGAGATCTGAGGGTTTGGTCCTTTCCTGTTGAGGTTGCCAGGCAACACCTCTCCATTGCTAAGAACATATTTTGGAAGAGTTATTTGTTTTATGTTTGTTTTTTGTTGTTTTTTTTTTCCCCATGTGGTAGGCAATGGCCCAGGTGCAGCCCCTGGAAGCTCTGGCAACCGTGCTCAGTGGGATCGGGGTGCGAATTTGAACGATTACTATTCCAAGAGAGAGGAGCAAGAAGTGCAGGCAGTAAGTTATTCTCTGTAATTCTCCTTAACTTTTGTTCTTAAGTGGGTATCTTTCACTCCCTTTCATTTGTTACTAGCATTTATAATCAAGCTTGCAGTTTTTGTTTGACCTTTTGCTGTTGGTTTTAGCTTAAACTGTAGGTTTACCTGCTGACTTTTAACAAAGATAACTTGCTTAAACTCAGAATATAATAAATCACTCTGGATACTATAATTATCCAATTGTTTGTATAAACACTTATTTTTTGTAAAAATAGGGAAATACTGAGGACATTTTGGCATTTTTTTGTAATGTCTTAGTTATTTTATAGCATCTAGAAAAGTTATTGGAAGTGTCTTATGTTTAAAACTAAAATCTACTAGAAACCAGTAAATGATACTTTTTTCCCCAATATTAGACCTCAGAGTCAGAAGTGGACTTAAATGCTGATCTTCATGGGAATTGGACCTTGGAAAATGCCAAAGCACGCCTGAACCAGTTTTTCCAGAAGGAGAAGATTCAGGAAGAATATAAATACACTGAAATGGGGCCTGATCACAACAGGTTTGGTAGTTTTAGACACTTTCTGTGTAAGAAGGGTTAGAAATATTCTAAGTGACAGTGGCTCATCTCACCTATTTGCAGTGCTCCATGGTGCTATTTCAGAAAGCAGTGTTCTTTACCAGGAGAGAAAATATCCCTAAATCTTGAAATGGGGTTGTGAGCCTTGGTGGTGAGATCAGAGTGACTCTGAAGAAATTTCTGTCCAATTTTTTTCACAGATGTGCATCTTTTAAAAAAGATTGCTGTGGAAAGAGTGCTCAGTTGCTTGTGCTGATTGTTTGTATGACTCTAGTTGCCTTTGTACATTTTGAGCAAGTCTTAATGCTTACATTTGCTTATGTATAAAGAAATGTGCTTTAAGGCCATTCTGCTTATATTTTTATTATAATTAGCTTTTTTGGCAGTAGGGTCTTCTACTGGAAAAATTAGTTTGGCAGAATCTTCCTGAAGTTTTAAGGGTCTTAAACTTCAGTTGAAACCAGTTGGTTATTAGTCTTTTTTGACTTTCTGTCCATTCCATCAGAAAATCTACATGTACTTCTCCCACGTGAAATTAATGAATAACAGATTGTGTGTAAATAATTGATGGTTTTGATTTTTTTGCCCCTGTTTGGAATAGTCTTTCCAAATCATCAAAACTTCAGGACATTCTATTATTTCTTGTGAAATATAATTATGTTTTGTGGTCAGTAACAACAGCCCCCTGCTGCTGGATTCTTATTGCTGGGTTTTGAGATTTTTTTGCATTACATAAATTTGTTTTCTATGAGAACTTTTTTTTTCTTTTTTAGAAAGGCAATTTTCTTATTGCAGTCTTCCAAGAGAGTCTCACTTGCAGGATTTCTGGTATTCTTTTGTTGTTAAGTCTTACAAGTGTTTAGAACATCTGAAATATGTATATTGGTGTCAGAAAGTTCTAAATTCTCATTTAAAACCTATTTTCAAGTCAGCTCATGACCATTTATGTTTCCAAGCAAGGACATTTCTTTCCCTCAAGTGAGCAGCATAGAAATTTAGTTTGTACAGTATTAGGAATTTTAAATATGCTTGTTGCAGATGTTCTTCTTGAGCACTTCTTTTATTCTAAAACTTGCAGATTATTTGTGCAGCACATTTTGTTAGGCCTTCTGCAAGTAAAAGCATTAAGCCCCCATATTTAAATAGATATAATCTTGAGCAGAACGATGTGGCTACAGATGACAGTATGTTTCTCAGCCCATTTAGAGTTCTTCCAGAGAGCATTTTAGAGTTTTGTGATTTAATATGTCTGGCAAAGCTTGTGTGAATTGCTCTGGATGAAATAGCAGAAGGGGGAACTAACAATCTGCTGCAATGCATTGGATAGGCATGAAACAATCTTAATGTGTTCTAGCAGTCATTGAGAGAGGGCAAACTCTTGGATTTAATCCTTTTGGTATGTATAGCAGGAGATTAATAATTTAAGACATTTTTGGAGTTCTGAGAACAGTAATTTAGTTGGGGTTTGTTTGTGTATTTTTCTTTTTTTAAGAAATATCTGTTGCTCTGTATTTTGCCAGTCTGATTAATAATGATATTTGTAACAGAAATTTCAGTATTGATCTCAGACTTTTTCAAGGATAAATGTATTTTTGTTGTCGATTAATCATAGTCACATGGTGTAAGAACTTAGTAATAGCTGGAAAATTTGGATTTGGAAACTGTTTTAATCACAACGGGAGAGTATAAATTGTAAATATAAACATGGCTCCCCTAATACACAAAGTATGAACTAAATACTAAGGGATGGGATGTGGCTTTTCTCAGTTGGGATTCCATCAGTAGGTGAGATGCCTTCACCTGTTCCCGCTGGAGATGTTAGCGGTGAGCGACACCAAAGATCTGTGCGTGTTCACACATGGGCTGCTGAGGCTGTGCTAAATAATCACCTGGGATTCTGCTGCAAACTGATTTCTGGTGTTGCTGTTCTCCCCTTAGGTGGAGGAGAATGAGATTGAATGCTGACTATAGGCCTGGCTGAGAAACATACTGTCATCGGTGCCTTAGTTGGCTGTTGTGTCCCTGAAAGCCAGTGGCCTTTGACCCATGAAGCCACTGTGCCAGAAGGTCAGTTCACTGGTAGTACAGGAAGGAGTTCTAACTTGAAATTTAAATCCCTCATTTAACTTTTCTTTGCTTGTTTGTTTACAGCAAGAAATCAAGGACACAGATGCAAGGCTCTGCCTGCAGCTGTGGAAGTACCAAGGCATAGTTTTCAAAGATGATCTGAGCCTGATAAAGCCCAGTCATACATCTTGAATCACTTTTGCCAGTTTAAATTCTAACTTATAAGAATTTGGCTTTCATTTTTAATCTGTGCAAGTACATGCTTAGGTTTGTGATTCTTAAAATCATGGATCTTGGCTTCCATCTTCCTCTGTTGACATAGGTCTTTCTCATTTTTTTTAAGTCTAAATTAATATACCAAATGACCTTTAAATGATTTGGTTACATGCCTACTAGGCAAGCTATTACATTTGCTGTGCAGAGTTACTTTGGAATATATGCTGTTCCCAGAGTATGGCAAAAAGGGCTTCATGAAAAATGAAGAATTCTGTCTCCTTCTGTGCAGATGTGTTCAGTGTTCTTTGACAAAATGCCCTGGTTTAGTTTTGTCTGTGTTCTGAGCTGGCAGAATGTGTGGCAAAAGCGTGGGTAGCTGTATTGGCATCTGAGTTAATAAACCCAGGCTACTAGTGAGTGTAATGTGGGATGAAGCTGATGGTGCAGTGGGATAACATGCTAATGTGCAGAGTAGAGGGAGGCAATCTCCTCCTGAGTCCTACTCACCTGATACAGGCCAGGATGCTGTTGGCCTTCTTGGCCACCTGGGCACACTGCTGGCTCATGTTCAGCTGACAGTCAACCAACACCTCCAGGTCCTTTTCCACCAGGCAGCTCTCCAGCTGCTCTTCCCCAAGCCTGTAGCACTGCATGGGGTTGTTGTGACCCAAGTGCAGGACCCAGCACTTGGCCTTATTGAACCTCATCCCGTTGGCCTTGGCCCATAGATCCAACCTGTTCAGATCCCCCTGCAAAGCCTTTTTACCCTCAAGCAGATAATAATGTGGTTTTAAATTTCAGTGCTGAATGGTGGCAATTGCAGGGCTCTTCTTAACAGATCTTGTTCTGTTGATGGCAAGTCTGTTACTACTTTGGGATTGACGGAGCTAAAAGCAGTAATGTTTTGCCTTGGCCATTCAGAAGTTGAGAGTCTCTGACTGAAGACATAGGGTCTTTGCTTAGAAAAATTGGAAAAGACTGGCTATTTTTACAGCGTCAGCTATTGATAATTGTACCTTTGTGTTCTTTCTTTCTCTTACAGGAGCTTTATTGCAGAAATGAACATTTATGTGAAGCAGCTGGGCAGAAGTAAGTGTTCCTATGTATTTTTTTACCTTGACAAGAGATGGGTTTTGGTACAGAGGAACGGGCCATACTCATGGGTACAGACTTTTGTAATTATGTGTTGGAGTGACTTCCAGAGGTGAAGGTTCATGTTTGTTTCCTGGCGTGAGATCTTTTTTCTTTGTCCTGTGCTTGTTGTGTTCTGTTGCTTGTCGGTTACATGCTTCCACTAATCTTTCTTCTCTGCACAAAGAAATGCTTGTGAGAGATGGTAAGTTTTTGTTTGTCTTAATTACTTGTTCTTCACATGTCTGAGAAATGCAAGTCTCTAATATGTTCCTTGTCAGTGGGTGTGCTGCCCGTACCATACCCATTTATGTAGAGCTTGCCATGAAATTTGTATGATGTTGCTGGGTGGTATAGGATAGTCATACTTCCTTAGACACTGAATGCAGAGAAAACTTAACAGAAGTTCCTCAGGAAGTTAGTAAGTAACTTTACCCAGCTAGCATGAGTCAGCTCTTAAGGGAATTTGGTTGGATTTTATGCTGGAACTCTAGATTTATCAAGATTTGAGGCTTTTTCCTTGAAACCTCTCCTGTGTGAACAAAAGACAAAGCCCATTTCTGAGTAGTATGTTCTGTGGAAGCTGTTTGAATTGTCAGCTGCTACAGCTCTGAACTTTGTGTGCTGCAGGGATTTTCAGCCGTGAGCATGGATCAAACAAAAAGCTGGCAGCACAGTCCTGTGCCCTTTCCTTGGTTAGACAACTCTACCATCTTGGTGTCATAGAACCTTATTCTGGACAGACAAAGAAAAAAGGAGAATCGGTGAGTTTCACAGGAGGGTCAGAAGTTGTTTGCATTTTAATAACACAGTTTATCTTACAAATATCTTTGTCTTATAAAGATGAGTGAGTTAAAGTTTGCTCCAACTATTTAACACCTTAGAGGAGTTAATAATGATTTTGATTCTGTAGATGAGTGACTGTTTCTGGTCTGGCCAATGATTTGGATCAGAAATATAACTTCGTGTGTATGTGAACGGAGAAGTAAGCTCGTTTTACAGCATATTAAGTGAAATAGTATGTGTAATAAATGCTTTTTCCAGTATGAATTTTCTAGAAACTTAAAGACTTCTGTTTATGCTACATACAGATCTTGACTGTTTGGTTTCATTCTCTGCCATGTTAGCATTTTTTTGGTATTTAGTTACAAGTTTGGGAATGTTTTCCTCTGAAAGTGAACTCAGATATTTACAAGTATTCTTTAGATTCTTGTTAGGCGAAAAGTTGGCAAAACGTTTCAAAAACGTGCATTTTGAACTGATGGTGCTCTTTGACCTTGTTTCATTAGAATCTGTTTGATAGATCAGTGTGCTCACTGGTAGCCTGCATTTCTGGCTTCAGTTGTCTGTCTTTTTGTGTATATCAATGTGTAGTTTTTAAATGTTTGATAGGTGGAACCCTTTGAAGTGTCATTGTCTTCTCACTTAGAGAATCAGCTGCAAAACATTGTACGGGAACTGTCTCTGGAGATTGTGCCTTTGGTGAGTGTGTGGTTCAGATACTACAGCATTTAACATCAGGCCTGCTTGTTTATGAAAACATTTCTCTTTGCCCAATTTGCTTCTGGATTCACAGCCTGAAGATCCCAGTAATCCAGTTGTGATCAATGTTGGAAAGTTGGCCCATTTTGAACCATCGCAGAGACAAAGTCATATCGGAGTTGTTCCATGGTCTCCACCTCATTCCAACTGGAACCCTTGGACCAGCTGCAATATTGATGAGGGTCCTCTGGCCAATGTAAGATAGCTCAAAAAATTGATTTGTTATTTATTTTCCCCATTGTTTTGGAACTTTTAAATGCTTTTCCCCCCAGGATTTAAAGTATGAGCTATTCCAAAAGAGGAAACAGTGCACTGATAGAATTTCTTCCCTTCTTAACCTGGAAGAAGGGAGTCTTTCCGTTGGTAGGAGTTCTTTGTTTTATTTACTTAATGTTTTCCTAGGTTCTTGAGCAGGAGTGTCTTGGATGTCCCACATCTCTGCTTTGTTTCACTTCTTGCCCACTATTGTGCAGCCCGTACAAAGTTATAATCAAAATTACAAAGTAAGCATATGGGCACGTAATTTATAATTTGGTAGTCTCTCTTTCCCATATTTCCATGCTAGAACTTTCTTTTCTGGGAGGAGAAGCTGCTCCAGGCTGGTGTCACTGTATAGTCAGCCAGCTAGCTTTTATTTTTTGGTCGTTTCTAGTCCAATTTAACACAGAACAGATAAAGAGCAGCAATGTGACATGATAAAATGAGGAAGAAGGGAAGAAATACTAGGTTGCTGAGTTTAGAGATGTAATTTGGGCACTGGTATAAAGGACTTTCAGGGCAGGAACTTCAGTTTCCTACAACAGGGAACTAGAGTACTTGTGACCAAAAGAATAACTTAATACTTTTTTTGACTGCATTTTTTTCCGTAAATGACATCAATTTAACATTGATCATTATATATTCATTAAAAAAATACAGAACTGATGCAAATTTGAACGTTGCTTCTTAAAACACATGATTTGCAAGATCCGTAAGTATATTGATTGAGTTGGCTTTAAATCTCATGATGGTTTCTACATACTAGTTAGTCATGGTGCAGTTAACTTACTTTCAGTAAAACCAATTAACCCTTTGGTAACAAGTTTGAATTTCTTTAAAATTCTTAGTTGTAATACAAGATTTGCCTGATAAATTTCCCTCTGCTCCCTATTCAACTCCTCTTCTGTGGATGATTATGTGCTTATGTTATTTCATTCCATACATTTAAAAACTCCTGCCTGAATGATCACTGAAGTATCTCTTTGGCTCACTGCTGAACAGAATGTGTTCCTCAAGCAGTTAAAGTATTTCAATTTAAACACTCATTCTTTTTCAGTATTTTGGGTCTTTCTGGAAAATTCTTTGAGGATGGCTGTTGTTAGTTAATAACTCACTGGAATGAATGAAATAAAATAGCTCATAGGCATAACTGGTTTCAGGGGGTTACCTAGGGAGTTGTCCTTTACTGATATTTGTAATCATTATGTTGGTGTGATTTTATATTGAAGTTATGACATAGATAAGCAGAGGGGTCAAAAAGTCTCCAAATGATGTCTTGTGTTTGTAGCTGACTCCAGAGCAAATAAGCATGGATTTGAAAAGTGATTTCATGTACCGTTTGGAGCAGGATGAAGAATTGCAAAGGGTAAGTGTGCTCCCTGTGACATGGCTTGTGCTAGTCTTATTTCCAAAAGAGGTTAAATGTGTCATATACAAACTGTGTAAGACTGGATATCAGTAGCAATGTGCACCAAGTTTTCAGATGTGCTGGATGTGACACTGGGATGGGTGCGGGTATGTGTTGGGCTGTGTAAAGGAAAACATACAAAGTATGGTTTGTTCTTCCACAGTTTTTCCTTTGTGTAAGCAGAACCTGTGTAGAACAGTGAGGCAAAGTGTGTGTGTGGAGCAGATTATGTTGATTTTTGGAAATATGTTGGATTTTTCTTATTTCCCCCCACCCCTCCCCCCCAGATACAAGAAGAGAGAGAGGCCTTACCTGTG
Organism: Thinocorus orbignyianus; assembly: GCA_013400375.1. Classification (NCBI taxonomy): domain Eukaryota; kingdom Metazoa; phylum Chordata; class Aves; order Ciconiiformes; family Thinocoridae; genus Thinocorus; species Thinocorus orbignyianus. Next base: position 441,714 of record VXBW01003908.1, on the reverse strand, counting down.
AAGAATTTTGAAAATGAAATTCTGGATGCAATCCATCACAATTCTGTTGTTGTAATTCGTGGTGCCACTGGTTGTGGCAAAACCACGCAAGTTCCACAGTATATCCTGGATGAATTCATCAGAACCGACAGAGCTGCAGAGTGCAACATAGTCGTGACACAGGTGAGGGATATGTTAAAAATGCAGCTGCATAAGTTTTGTCATCAGATGCTAGAAATCATCTAGTAGGATGTGCTGAGAAATATGATTATCATTACATCATTCATAAAAGCATCTCCTTGGTGCTACGTGTAGGAGAAACCTCAGCATCCATGTATATTTTAATTTGGAGTGTTATTCTTTCATGTATCTACAGTTGGGGAAGTCTGGTTTGTACCTTGTCCAGGTGAAAACTTTTTGGTAGACTGAGGGGAAGTTGGCAAATGCCAGCTGGTAGTTCCTGCATATTCTTATATCCCTCCTCTGCTATTTTATGTGCTGAATTAACCATTTCAGGAGAAAAAAGCCTGCTGTTCTAGATGTTACTGTGTAATGACCACTCTGTAAAGAAATTGTAGGCCAGGACACCTACAGCTTTTATCATTTACTTTCTTATTTTCAGTAATGTTCTGATAAACTGAGAAGACTTAATCAAAAAAACTTTTTCACCCCTCAGCCTCGGAGGATCAGTGCAGTTTCTGTAGCAGAGCGTGTGTCCTACGAGAGGGGAGAACAGCCTGGGCAGAGCTGTGGCTACAGCGTGCGATTCGAATCCGTGCTTCCTCGGCCCCATGCCAGCGTGCTCTTCTGCACTGTAGGTCTGTATTGTTTGGAGCTTATTAATTACAGGTCTGAATTCTTTGAGTTAGGGGCAAAAGCAGAATCGTAGTTACATTAAATTTTTTAGAAAAATCTGTTTAAAAGTTTAACAGTGGTTTTGTTTTTTTTATAGAATAAGTTTGCTAACATACAGAGAAAGATTAAGATTGTTATTTGGAAGTATGATAATACAGATCTAATACCATGCAGAAATGATCTCCTGAATAGATACATTTGCTGTGTGTTGATTGTCCTGAAAAGACAGAAGGGAAAGCAGTATTTGGTGGGAAAGGAGTCTTTCTAGTAGTAATGCTTTATACTCTCTTCACTTGCACAAGTGAAAGCGTGGCAGTTAGAGTTGGAGCTGTAAAAGATGCTGGGCAGCCTGCACACTTCTTGATTTATTTATTTTTTTTAAACCAGTGCAACTGTTCTTGATGAAATGAGACAGGGTGTGGGGAAGACTGAGCTGTTACCTACGTGATCGTTTAACTGGTTTCTCTGTTTAAGGTGTTCTTCTGAGGAAGGTGGAGGCTGGGATCCGTGGCATCAGTCATGTCATTGTTGATGAGATTCATGAGAGGGACATTAATGTGAGTTAGCTGGTGTTTATGGTCCTGTTTCTTTCTCTGTGTCTGTTCTGTTTAAGTTTTACACGTGTTCATGTGTAATAGTAAATATGAAAGAAACTGTGTTTTACTCGTTGCCATATATGTGACTTTTCCATCTTTGATAAGATTTTTAGAAATTCTTCTCTTAATGACTCCCTATCTATTCAAAGAGCAAGGGCTGCTGCTTACTTGCTGCCCTATCTCTTTTGCCTGTTAGGATCTCCTTCTGTGTCCTGATCCTCTCTGGACAATAGAACACCATGGTACAAGCACTTTTTGTCCAAATGTTGAAATATGTTGAATGTCACTTACTTTGGTGTGCTTTTTCTACTGTCAGTGTTCTGCTACTGTAACAAACAGCATTTTGGTGCTTACAGAAGCTGCCATCTCAATAGTTGAAAGTAGCATTGGGGAGGAATTGTATGTATCTTAAGAACTGGGCAACATTTTCTGTCCCTTTGGTTCTTCCATACCATTTTAAGCTTTGCCACACCACGAGTGAGAGAAACTGCTAAGTTCTGACATACTATTTAAACTTGTTTTGACAGACTCTGGAGACTCATGTAGAGGGAATTGCAGTGCAGGTTTTCTGATTTCTTCATCTATCAAGTTTGTATTAATGATGTAAATTATAAGTTCTTGAATTTTGAATGAGATGGGAATTTTATCTCCAACTAAGGGCCTGCCTAACTGCATGACAAAACTAAATGAATGTCATGTTTGAGTAGAACTGTAACACATTACATACAATTGCACCCAGTCATTCCTATTTAGTTTATGAACTATGGCTACTTTATACACAAACTAAGTTTAAAAGACCTTAGATTGTAATGTGTTGTTAGGAAGGACGTGAACTATTTCTGAATGCTTTTCTTTGGTTTGTTTCGTTCTGATAAAAGAGTAACTCTTCTTTACACTAGAAATCCTAAAATTCACTTACCCCAGGAATTGCAATATTTGCAAAACGGAGCACTGACAACTGTTTCTGGTTATAGAATAGTGTTGTCATAATTGCTACTTCTCTTGCCCAGCAGAGCTCTGGCTCAATAACTGCATATGTCTGTGTAATTCTTTCTTGTCTCTTGGGAAGATGTTGTTTCTTATGCTTAGGAAACTAATGATGTTTTTCTTTTCTTTAAATGCAGACTGACTTTCTGTTGGTGGTGCTGAGAGATGTAGTTCAGGCATATCCTGAAATCAGGGTTATCCTCATGTCTGCCACGATTGATACTAGCATGTTTTGTGAATACTTCTTCAACTGTCCTATCATCGAGGTCTTTGGTAGAACCTACCCTGTCCAAGGTAAATCTTTGAACTTTCAGGAACTGCTTTAGTTTTTATTTTACCAGTCGTATGCTTTAAAATGATGGGTACTGCAAGATAGGCATTGCTTTTGGATTGTCATGTTTTACCAATGTGGCTTACCCTGGGCAAAGGAGTCAGTAACACTGAATCATTTCACAGCACCATTTGGTATAGTGTCACAAGCAAACAATACAACTACCACCACACCACTCTTTTCCAAAAAAAACCCCACAACATAAACCCCCACCCCCCCAATCCTAAAGCACTACCACTTGGGGTAATTTCCACTGAAGAATGAGAGAGAATCATAGAATCATCCGGGCCGGAAGGGACCTCCAAAGATCATCTAGTCCGACCTCCCTGCAGTTGCAAGCTGTGGTGTTTCAGATTGGTTGTTTGTAATATCAGGAATAAGGGAAAAGGTTTAAATCAGCCAGTGTTAAAAACAAACAAACAAAAAAAAACCACCACAAAAAAAAAACCCAACAAAACCCAACTAAACAACAACAAAAAAAAAAACAACCTAAAAAAATGAACAGTACAAAATTACCTGGAAATATACTGAATAGAGGAATAATCATTGGAGTAGTGTGGAAATAATTCTCATATGCTAGCTGATAGCCAAGCAGTTTTCTTCAGTCTTGGCTTCACGTTCTGAAACATCATGGTTATATCAGAAGAATCTTGAGAGATGATGAATAGAGTTGTGTTCCCTGACATGGGCTTCTAGTCTTGATAACCAATGCTTGCCTCTGCTTGCAGATTATTTTCTGGAGGATTGTATTCAAATGACTCAGTTTGTTCCTCCACCAAAGGAAAAGAAGAAGAAAGAGAAGGATGATGAAAATGGTGAAGATGATGATGTATGTTTGGCTTTTTTAATACGAAAAATTAAACAAGTGCCAGCTAAAACTCTAGCTCAAGTGTAATTCATTTGGCGTTGTTGAACTTAAAAGTTTTTAGCAGCTTTCATATTTTTAACATACAAGATTGCTGTTAACTTCAGAAATACAACTGAGTTTTGTCATTGCCTTGGTAAACTGAAGAATTATTTTTGTTGTTGAAGCTAAAATTCTCACAGTTTGTCAGCCTATTTAAAGATAAAAAGATTTAAAGATTTCTCTTTAAATGCTTTGAACAGTGAAAATACTGGTGACCTTGGCAGTAGAAATGGGTACCAAAATATGAGCTTGGTGATACCTTTTCAGAGTGAAAATTTAGATTCTCCCCCTTCTTTCTCTTGCAATTGATATTGTGAGTGTTTACATGCATTGTCAAGGAATTACTGCTTTTGTGATAAAGCTTTTAATTTGTAGGTCTGAAACTACTGTTTAGGTCAGTTATCTGAAATTTAAAAAAAAAATCATTAGTTTTGCTTAAGAAAAGCATTTTCTCTTGCTTCTTACGATGTTATCCTCATTGATCTGAATGGAAGTTTAACTTATTTGATAGGTTCCCGTGGCAAATTTGTATTGAGTTACAACTCAATGCAGTGGAATTGTAGTTCCATTCTTATATTAGAAAGCTGGGGAAGCAGGACTTGAGCTGCTAATTGTGAGTCGCTCTGAGTGCTGTGCCTGAGATGGTTTTCCCTACCCACACATCTCATTTTCCTATTTGCCTGGTGAGCCACTTGCCACAGGTTGAGTAAGTTAATTTATCTGATTTCTTTTGTGGTTGTCTTTTTTTTTCTTCTTTTTTGTAGACCAATTGCAACCTTATTTGCAGTGATGAATATGGCCCAGAAACAAAGCACGCCATGGCTCAGCTGAACGAGAGAGAAACTTCTTTTGAACTCATTGAGGCCCTGCTAACTTATATCAAGACCCTGAATGTCCCGGGAGCTGTACTTGTTTTCTTGCCTGGCTGGAACTTGATATACATGATGCAGAAGCATCTAGAAATGAATCCACGCTTTGGTACAAGCAACTGTTCTATTATGTTTCATCTCCTTTTCCAGAGGAAACTACTGAATGAAGTAGTTTCTACTTCTAGAAACTACTATTATGAAGTAGCTGAGTGGGAGCGGGATTTATTTGTCGTGGGAATGAAAGTGTAGAAATGATTATATTGTGCAAAGAAAAAATGAGATTTACACAGTAATTGTTACTGACTGTGTTGTATTCATGTTGTAGGAGGCAACCAGTACAGAATTCTACCTCTGCATTCACAAATTCCTCTGGAGGAACAACGTCGAGTGTTTGATCCTGTTCCTCCTGGAGTAACGAAAGTACGAGCCACCTTCTTTTTAAGGAGCATAACATTCTTTGTTCTGTTGTGCTTCTGTGGAATGTACTGCTGGCTTTTTTAATAGAAGTCATATAGTTTATCTTGCAGTAGTTCGTGTGGTTTAGCTTGCAGTCCATCCTTAACTTTTTCAGACCAAATATATTTCAATATGTTTCCTTTTTTTACAGGTTATTTTATCTACCAGCATTGCAGAGACTAGCATTACCATCAACGATGTGGTCTATGTTATAGACTCCTGCAAGTGAGTTCATGAAGCAGCTTTTTGTTTTTAAAATCCTGTTCTTTGGAATGTGAAAAAGGTTTTTCTGAACACACAGAGCTGCCTTGTGTTCCCATAGGCAGGGAGCTGAAATTGAGGACTCTAACTCACTGAAGACAAATTTGCATTGTCTTTAGCCATTCAGCACAGTTAGAAACCACAGTGGCATTTCAGTGGGCTGGCTTTGGTCAGCTGCCTTTGCTCTGGCACTGTTCATGCCAGGTGTCACTGGGTCTCCATGTGTATTTGAAAAATGTTGTCTGCCAAATGAGTATCTCAAACACTCAGTGTATAACTGGTGGGAAAGAGGAAGATTTTTGTAGGCTGTTACAGATCCTGTCTGTAGGGATCAGACTCAATGATCAGTCTCACTGGTTGCATGAGAATTTTAAGCTTTTGAGACAGTTATGAAAACTTTTGTGTGTAGCTTGGGGCACCTTTTTGTAAAGAGTGTGATACTTTACCTTCCAGATAGATGGCTAACTGTCCAAAGCTTGGCTAATCAAATGGGAGTGATTTGCTTCTTAAAAACCGTGTGGCTGCAAGGAATGAAATAAGAACTGATTTGGCAGGACTTCAAATGAAGAACATCTGATCTTAAGGTTGTTTTTGTTGTTTTTTTGTTTTTTTTTTTCTGTAACAGACAAAAAGTGAAGCTGTTCACTGCTCACAATAACATGACAAACTATGCCACAGTTTGGGCCTCAAAAACAAATCTGGAGCAGCGGAAAGGAAGAGCGGGACGTGTGCGTGCTGGGTTTTGTTTCCATTTGTGCAGCAGAGCTCGATTTGAAAGGTGAGGCTCTGCTCTTTAGGCATACAATAATCTCAAAGACTTCTCTCAGAACTGTTTGCTACTTTTGATCAAACTGGGGAATCAGATTCAGGAAGCACAGAGAGGAGAGGCATGTAATTAGTTCACACTAGAATTCTTGGGTACCTCTTTTGCTTAAAAGAAAAAAAAGACATGCTTTTACCCATAAAAGGAAGCAGACAAATAATTTGTGATTGTATTGTTAAGAGCTTCACTGCAGGCTACAGAGCCTCACAGGAAAAAATAATACTGCTTTGGAATTGAGTAAAGACAGAAAAGAGCTTTGTAATGAGAATAAGGCTCTAGTCTGCCTTTAAAATGGGCTTCTTCACGTAAGAGGCAATTTTGTCAGGAAAGTGGTAAAAAGCAGGGGAGGCAGATGTTTCTTTTCCCTCCATCCCTCTTCGTCGTGCTGAAGTGCTGCTCTAGCTCCTTCCCTGCTGCTGAAACTTCTGACCTCTTCTACATGCCAAGCTGTTTCTGAATTACCAGAGCTATGGAAATCTTTTTGTGGGTTGCAGAAGTCTAAACAGCTGTTACACTCGGTGTTTGATCGCTCTCATTAAAGTTTCAGTGCCTTTTTCTCACATAGCACTTAGAGAATAGCTGTGTTTTGTGTTCAGCTTTTTGTAACCTCTGAAAGAAAGGCTTTGGTCAAAAACTTTCTTTAAATTGCTCGAATTTGTTTAGATCTACTGTCTGGTACGTTGCAGTGAGTTTAATGAAGATTTTTTGACAGTCAAGTGATTTTAGGCTACTGAAGTAATCATGGGACTTCATGACTCTAAGGTTACCTTTCTTCAAAGAATATAAAACCAAAATATGTTAGCTCCACGGTGCCTAGGAAGGAAAGAGTGTTTGTGGACTTGTACAGAGAATTGTTTGAGAGGTGCCATCTGACTCTGGTGCCAGCTGAATCTGAATATATGTCCAAGGTGTTTTGAAACCTTTTCTAGTTGTCTGTTGCTCAGTGCAGTGAACTCCTAGGATTTCACGTTTCAACCAGCAAGTTAAAGGATCACTGATGATACTGTGCTAAAGACTTAAGAGCTCTGTTTGCATCAGGTCTTTTTCCTACTGGAAAAACACCTTTGGAAAGCTTCCAGCAAAATCGTTTACTCTTCTAAGTGATCAAACCATGCAGCTCATCCTACATCTTTCTCTTTTGGAGTTGATAGAAAGACAAATAGAAACATGATTGTACATAAGACAGGTTGACTGCCTCGGGAATGAAGGACCTTCCTTAGCAATGTTGGGGACAATTGTAAGGGGGCAAATGTGGGGCTGGACACAGCCATCCTGCAAATTGGGCTTCAGCCATCCAGACTGTATGTGGTCAGCTCATGGTAGAAACCGCATCAGGAGTGGGGATGTGAAGGGCTATACTTGCTGTGTGTTTCCATTGTAAATTTACCCTCAGATGAGAATTGAGAAGCAAGGATGATAAATACTGGTAGGAAAACCTAAGTTACAGGAGGTCAATGGGAGTTGATGGGTTGGCTGGGAGGCAGCATTTGCTCTGGAGGGCAGTAGCATATGCTGATGGAATGACCCATGATGGTGATAAAAGCCTGTGTTCGGAAAAATGAGAGCTTTTTTGTTCTCTTCTCATTCCAGACTTCAAACTCATATGACACCCGAGATGTTTCGAACACCTCTTCATGAAATTGCTTTAAGCATCAAGTTGCTGCGACTGGGAGGAATTGGTCAATTTTTGGCCAAAGCAATTGAACCTCCCCCTTTGGATGCAGTGATCGAAGCAGAACGGACACTAAGAGGTATCATTGTTTGTCCACAAGATTGTATGTTAATGAAGCTGACTCCGAGTGATTTCCCATGTATAATGTGTAACTTACCAACTACTTTAACATCCCTAGTTTGTGTAGCAGTGTGCTGTCTGAAACAGCAAGGTGTTTCCTGGATGCACCGTGTGGGTGGTAGCGTCTTTTGCAGCTGAAGAAATACTTGAATTCCCAAGTGGATTGTTATTCCTTTAAGTAACTTGAGCCTTCAAACTTAAGGCTTGTTTTGTTATTTTACCAATAACAAGCTAGCTTCCAGCTTCCTGTTTTCCAGCTGTGGCACTGCTGTGTGTGACAGACTCAGTCCAGTGCCTAAGGCATTTACAAAACTACTATAAAAGTACTGAGAAAGAGAGGTTAGTAGTCTGTTGTATAATTACTGCATTGAACAGTTTGCTGACCCCAGTTCTCAGTATTTTATCAAGTAATTAAATCTCCAGTTGATGAATGTGCAAGCATCAGTTTACTTCTAAAACAGGAGAACCTGAGGTGTGTGTTAAGCTGTCTCCCTGTTTCTTCAGGCAACTGACTAGAACGAGACAAATGAAGCAGGGAGGAACCCTAAATTTATGCTTTACATTCAGAGCAGTGCTCTCAAACCTCAGTGTGCTTTGCAAATGTCACTGAATAAGCCTTTATTAAAATTTCTGAGAACTGAAATCTCTATTGTTGATTTTTATGAAAAAATTGTGACAGGCCTACATTGCTTGTGTAAGAAGGGAGACCAGAATGAAAACCATAGCTAAAGATATGCATTCGAGTTTAATGGCTTTCTGATCTAAGAATTGTTAGTGCTTTTCTTATGCTGCAGGTAAGAAATGCAAAGGCAGTGGAAAAAGCAAATGTTTTGACCTTCAACAGCAAATAGAATCACAGAATAGTCAGAGTTGGAAGGGACCTTAAAGATCATCCAGTTCCAACCCCCCAGCCATGGGCAGGGACACCTCCCTAGAGCAGGTTGCTCAAAGCCCCATCCAGCCTGGTCTTGGACACTTCCAGGGATGGGGCATCCACAACTTCCCTGGGCAACCTGTTCCAGCAGAGAACTTCTTCCTAAGATCTCATCTAAATCTCCCCTCTTCCAATTTAAAACCATTACCCCTCGTCCTGTCACTAGACTTCCTGACAAACAGTCCCTCTCCAGCTCTCCTGTAGCTCCCTTCAGATACTGAAAGGCTGCTCTCAGGTCTCCCCGGAGCCTTCTCTTCTCCAGGTGTTTCTGCAGGTGCCTCAATTTCCTGGATGATACTTTTTTTTTCAATGCATGTATACAACTAGGATGTTTTTAGGATGGTGAGACATGCTATTCTTCAAAATATTCTTTAGGCTTTTGAGTTCAATAGATACCAAGAAAAATGGTTTTGATAGTGGCAAAGGAGTCCTTTATTTGTTCGCTTTCCCACTTAATAGCAGTCTGTAAACAGAGGACATGAATTGTAAGTTTGCACTTCTCATTTCTATCTTAAAAGTTTTTTTTAAAGATCATATTTGTATTGTTTTTCTTTGTCATGCAAACTTAAAATAGTTTTATGGAATAGAGATTAATGGGCTAGAAAGATAAGGAGACTTATGAGACCCTGCAGGATGTGCAGCAAACAGCTCTAGAGATGTGTTTGACTTTATTATTGACAGTGGTTTGGTAGCTTCAAGGATGAGCTCAGGTCGTAATTGGCAGGTAATGGAAGGAGAGAAGGGAAGGCAAAGCCTCGTGGAAGTGAGTTTGTCGTGGTTTCTTTTTGATGAACAGAGGGTTCTGTGGTTTGGCAGTTGCAATGAAGGCTCCAGTTGAGTGTGATAGGGCTGCTCTGGTTTTTGTGAGGCAGAAATGAGGTTAGAGTAATTAGATCAAATATAAGGACTTGAAAATAGTTTAATAGTGTAATAATAGTTTGTACAGCAGCAGACTAAAAAAGAAATTAAAAACTATTGTATAATGAAATAGTAATTATTTTAATTATAAAGGAGGTAGTAAGACATCTGTAAAGCCAGAGAAGAATTGGTTTATTTGACATCAGATGAGTTTTGAAAATCAGGTTGACCATATTGTAAACAACATTAAACTTAAATATAGATGGGGTTCAGTTTAAGCACAATGATTAAAATTCTGAATTTCTTATAGAAGGATTTCTGGGATTAGATAACCGTCTTTGATAATAAGAGATCTTGTTTCAGAGCTTGATGCCCTGGATTCCAATGATGAGTTGACACCTCTTGGAAGAATCCTAGCCAAACTTCCCATTGAACCTCGTCTTGGCAAGATGATGATAATGGGCTGTATATTCCAGTAAGTTTTAGTAAGTCTGGGTGGTCTTTTTCTTGTTTCTCTGAGTTCCTGAGCCTCTAGACACACACTCTGCAAGAGAAAAAACAACGTATCTAGATGAGCAATGAATGCTACAACTGAGGATAGGAGCTGGAATATTCACGAGAGCAGAAGATAGATAATTTACAATAAAGGAAATAAAGTAGTCATGAAATTCAGAGTTAACTGTAAAGGATTGTTAGAGGCTGAAAACTTACAAATACTTATAAAAGAGTAGGACCCTAAATATTTAGGTACAGCAGTGAGCTAGAGGTGGCGAGATGTGAAATTTAACACCTAGATAAGAAGAAAAGTGAAACCACACGTTTTGCTTCAGTGTTATTTGTAACTGTGATGGCTGTAGAGTCCTTTTACCCTAGAAGAAGATGGTGTATGGATTGGGGGGGAAGGGAGTGAAGATAGACAAAGGGCTTGTGAACTCTTGCTGTTGGGAAAGTACTGGATTTGGAGGTAATTTAACATCCTCTTCTGGGGAAGTATTTCTGGGAAGAACTGGTAGATGGATGCCAAATTGCTAAGATCTCTGATGGAGAAGCTTTTACTAGTGTCAACAGTCTGTAAGAGCTGCTGGCAGCAGTGCTGTGAATAAAGCCAGTCCTGATACCTGTTGTGGTTTCTTTCAGTGTGGGAGATGCTGTTTGCACCATCTCTGCAGCCACCTGTTTCCCTGAACCTTTCATCAATGAAGGCAAGCGCCTCGGCTATGTCCACAGGAACTTTGCTGGGACCAGGTTTTCGGATCATGTTGCTTTGCTCTCTGTTTTCCAAGCCTGGGATGATGCAAGGTATGTTGTCTGGGCACAAAATTTGATGAGAAGTTATGGCTAATACAGGGTGAGCAGTTTTGTGGGCCAGGCTGGGTCCTGTGACACCCGGACTGTTGCGCTTTTCCTTTTCTTGAACAGATTTCTAATTCACTCTGTTTGTTTTTTAGAATGGGTGGTGAAGAAGCAGAAAAAAGATTTTGTGAACACAAAAGACTCAGCATGGCTACTCTTAGAATGACTTGGGAAGCAAAAGTCCAGCTGAAAGATATACTTATCAGTTCTGGTTTCCCCGAAGGTGATTCTGCTTGGACATAGTAATTTAATGATTGCATTTTTCATTATGAGATAAGAAATAAGCAAGATAATCCATGATGAGCACACAAGCACAGAGGCCTAGAGCAGATTTGCCATGAAACTGTTCTGCTTTTACAGCTGTGCTCAGATGCAATTTTAGTGCTGTCTCATTCTCTTGCAGTTCTCTAAGCCAGAGAAGTTGAGATGGTTGTGGTGCAACACAGGGAGATTTTGGAGGCTGAGATTAGGGCTGCAGGATTAAAAGTCTTGGAGAATTATCTCCCTGGATTTCTTTATCCTTCACTTGCTGCATCTCCAAAATGTGTTGTGCTGTGCTTTTCCTGCTCCTTTTCATTAGTCTTAGGGGGCAGCCTGTGTGATCTAAACAGTGTGCTGTGCCCCATGATTTCCTGGGTTTGGGCGCAGCAGGGTCGTGCCTTAGTGTGGCGTGTTATTCAGTTTTCTAAGAAAAAAACCCAAACTTGTTAAATTTGACTAAGTTCTGAATTTGTATAATGTTCTTGAGGAGCTTGCTCAGTTAAATGGCATTGCTGGCTGCATTCAGCAGATGTTCATCTCTCCCTCCTTTTATTTTATTTTTTTTATTGTTTTTAAATTCCTTTAGTTGTTGTTTTTTTTCTCCTCATGCTGCTTGGATCATTACTGCATTTATCGTTAACTTTATTTCTGGGCAAGATGACCTGAAACCAAGCCACCAGAGGCTCTGGGGAGGTTTGTAACAAATAAACTAATGAAAACATCTATTCTGACCTCCCCAAAAAGATCTGTCTCCAAAACAAATGACAGGAAACACACTGTGGTACAGCACATTCTGGGCAAACCCCTCTCTCCTTGTTTTTTAAGAGCTCGGGAGAGAAAACTATCTCTTTGTAGGAGTCCTTTTCAGATTTTGCTCTCCATGAATAAGCTGAAAGTGTAGAACTGAAATGCTTTGAGCACAGAGGTCGTTTGAGAACAGATGCACGTCTGCCAGTTGATTGAATCAGAAAATGCATTGATCCAGAATCCTAAACAGCTCTGCTGTGATGTCCTACATGACCCGTGGATGTGAGCCAGTCTTCTGTTCTCTGTCAACAGAATGTTTGGTGACTCAACCATTTAACAACACTGGACCAGATAATAATCTGGATGTTGTAATTTCCTTGCTTGCTTTCGGGGTCTACCCCAATGTCTGCTACCACAAGGAGAAGAGGAAAATTCTTACCACTGAGGGGCACAATGCGCTCATCCACAAGTCATCTGTCAACTGCCCCTTCAGCAGCCAGGACATCAAGTATCCATCACCGTTTTTTGTTTTTGGAGAAAAGGTAAAGACTTTGAATTTGTTGTTGATCGTGTGCTCACAAGTTGTCTAAGAGGCTCTATGATAAAAAAACCTTAAGAAGAAAGATACACTGGGTGGTGTTTAGCTTGTTTTGGGTTGTTTGGTTTCATTGTTTTTTTCCAAAAAGTGAATCTACATGGTCATGGTGTCACTCAGCCTTTACAGGAACTTCCAGTCAACCAATTTCAGTAGAAGGAAAGGCCTTAGCTGCCTGAGTTCCTGTAAGTTTTGTGGAAAGAGCTAAGTCACAGAGAAAGATCTAAATTATTGTCCTAAGAGGTTGCTTTAGAAGCTCTTCCATACTAATGATGCACTAGAGAATTTCTGCCCTTATCACTTTTGCTACTTACAGATCCAGAGGGAAAATAGGGACGTGTCATATGGCAGTGGGGCACTCCCTTTCTGGCCTGTAGGTAGCTCGTCATCTCCCAAGGACAACTCCCATTTCCCAAGCATCCCGGGAAAACCCTGAGATGCCTTTCCCAGGGTCCCCATGACCTCTTCCTGTTTTTGAGAATAAGCATTGAATTAGCAAGGCCCCTCGCTGCAAGGAGAGCCTCTAAGATCCTATCTACAGCAAGAGGTGATGCTGCAGAGGTTTGGTTTTTGTCATGCTGTCTACACTGTTCAGAATTGCTGCTTATGCTGATTTTTGTATCCTGGATCCTTTTTGCTGACATGCAACATTTCAGTAATGGTAAATAATCTGCTTCATTGTAAATAAATGGAATTTTGACTCCTTTGGGTACTGGCTGGGAGCTCGCCTTGATGCTTGGGATTTCCATGTACATAGTTCTGTGCTGTGGGGAGGCTTTGCCTCTTCTTCACACTTTATGACAGGATCTCAGGTGGGTTTTGATCTTCTGCGACTACCTCTGTGAAGTGAGGTCCCCTAAAAAGGCCAGAAGACTTTGAACACAAAAAAGTGGTACTTTGTAAAATCAAAATACACGTGGGAAGCTAAGAGTGTCTAAGGTGGTGGCTGTAGAGTGGCTGAGACAGTGGCTGGGGTGAAGGATTTTCATGCAACTCTCTCCCTACCCATTATGTACTTACTGAAAGAAAGTTTCTCTCTGAGCTCTGGCTGCCTGTTTCCTGCTCTCTTTGACCTGCAATTTCAACACTTCTTGTCGTGGCCATTTTTCTGCCACAATTTCCAGCTTCTGGAAGCTTGTCTTTTGAGAATGTGTGATATCTTCCAGGCAGGAGCAAATCTTCTCCCTGAGGACAAGCAAGTACAACAAATTCTGCCCATTGTGCTCCTGTGTGAAAGACCGGAGGGAGAGAGGCAGCTGTCAGGGTGGGAGGCTGAAATCCTAAGTAAGACCCTTCAGTCCCTCTTTAAAATGAAGGGCAGCAGCCTGTGCAGTCAGTGCTGCTATCTCTGACTGAGGTCAGATGGTTTGTTACTGCCCAAGTGCTCACTTAAAGCACAAGCTTAAAGTCTTGTTTCTATAAAATGACAGAGCAGGCTGGTCGCACGGATGTGTAGCAGCTTCCAATTTGCATGTGTAGGACCCTACCAAAGAAGCAAGGTGAGCTTCTCATCCCACCCCAGCTCTGCTTCCCCTCATGGGAAGATAATTCAGCTACACCTCAAAGGTTTTTTAAGTTGATAAAGCAGGAGATGGCCCTTCTGCAGTGTCAGCTACGTAGTTGCAGACATGCAGTTACAGAAAAATGAATACCTTTCAATGGCAGGTAGTTTTTGGTGTTTCTTTGCACCAGCCAGGGCTGAATCCTGTAAGCATCTGCCCAGCATTCACTTGTTTTATGTGTGTCCTCTTGTAATTTCCTAACATTATGCCTAGATTTTTGGGAGTGGTGGTTTTTTTTTCTCTTTTATATAATTCTCTGGTTTCAGTGGTCAGAGGAAGATGTAGGGATCTGTTCTCTTTCAAGAGTCATATTCCTCTTCCACCCACAGATTCGAACACGAGCCATCTCTGCCAAGGCGATGACGTTGGTGAGCCCCCTGCAGCTGCTTCTCTTTGCCTCCAAGAAAGTCCTGTCGGATGGGGAGCTCATTCTGGTGGATGACTGGTGGGGACCTCCTTTGTGCTTATAATGTCTTGAGGCCTATGAACGGACACAGGCTGAGGGGGGGGCAGCTGCTAATGCAGACATAAGTCTCTTCAGAATAGGAACCCTAGATCAAGCTGTGTGCTTCTCCAGGCTGATTGTGAGAGCATCATTACCTTTGTTTGGAAGGGAGGGTTTATGTTGCCAGCCCTGTTTTGTGCAGATTATCTGCTTAAACTGAAAATATGATACCAGGCAAATTCTGTAAAAAAAAAAAAAAACAAACCCAAAACAAAACTGTGGGGCTTTTCCCCTTTAACTGCAATGTGGATAAGAAGTACTGTGTGTTTTGGATGTCCTATTCAGACAGAGGGGAAGGAAACCTTGGTTTTGAGTCTCTCACAGCTTGAGGAGAGAAGTGGTTGCCTCTGGCAGAGTACATTTTATGGCCATGACAAAACAGCATCTGGATGTCTTCTCCCTCTCTCCCTGGTCAGTAAAAGGGAGATGAAGAATTGCTGACATCTAATTCACTAGTATTTTTGAGGCTGGCCTGGAACTTCCAAAATCTTGAGGAGCCTCAGGTTTTTAGTTTACTTTATATTTTTGTGTCTTTCTGTTTTGACTAGGGGTTATGTGTTGTTGTTATCTGAGTTAATCTATGTTAAAACATAACTATCCTTTCGTTTAAATTTGCTCTTCAGATTAAACAATGTCACATTTTAGGGATCTTACAAGTTTGCCGTCTGGATTTTACACCCCTTCATCAACAAATTAGTATTTCAAAGATGAGAATACAGATTTCTGGCTCGTTGTGTGCAGCACTCAGTGAAAAGCCACTCTGTAGAATATCTTTGTGGTGTCTAATGTACTTCTTTGTGCTCTAGGATCAAGCTGAAGATGCCCCACACCGCGGCTGCCTGCATCACTGCTCTGCGGGCGGCCATGGAGGCTCTTGTTGTGGAAGTGACTAAAGATCCCGAGATCATTCGGCAGCTGGACCCAGCAAATGAGCAGATGCTGAATGTGATCCGTCAGCTCTCCAGGCCTTCAGCTGCGGGCATCAGCCTCCTGGCTGCCAATCCAAGGTTGGTGTGACTTCCTTGTGCAGTCAGAGCTCTGGGGTGAGGAGCGCTGGCCACCTCTGTCCCCAAGGGCTTGAAGAGAGCAGGTCAGAGCTGTCAGCTCCACTGCTCCCTCCCTGCACAGTGGCTGCAGAGTTGAAATCGCCAGGAGAGTCTTGTCTCCTGTGGACAGGAGCTCCAGGCTTTTGTGTCAAAGTCAGGGTGAGTGTATTTCTGAGCATATGTAAAATTGGCACGTTCAGAGTCTGCTGCAGACAGATCACTGCCTGCTCCCACAGGAAGGAGAAGCAGCTCTCAGGAATAAAAGCTGTCATCATCCCTCCCAAAACACAGTGACTTAAAAAAGAAATAATCCAGCTTTATTTTGGGCAAACCTATTCATCTTGGTCTCTGGAAATAAATATTGGCCGTGCTTGCACCCCTCTATTGCCCCGTGTTTTCATGTCTTGCTTCTGAAGCAAAGAAAAAGTTAAAACACCTGTGAGCTGTTTGTAGTTTAAGGAACAAAACGAAGAACAGCCTCAATGTACACTTGGCTGTGTTTTGTGAGGAGCAAAATGAGTATCACTGTGTTCATATAAAAAGGAGCCGGGCTCCCTGCACATGGGTGTGAGCTGGAGAAGTAGGGCTGAAGGGAAGCTTTCTGGTGTAGATCTATCTGGGATCTGCTTCTGTGGCACGGCAGGACATTCCCAGCTTCTCTTTTCTGAAGTTGCAGAAGTGCAACTATTAATTCAAGCGTTGTTAACAGAAAATAGAGGCATCTTAACTGAGTATCTTGGCAATTGATTACTCCTGTAATATTAAAAAAACTAAAAAGGAATCCATAAGGTTGCATCAAGTATATAATGTTTCTCTTTGCCAGGTTTGGAGATGGTCCTCGCCCTCCCAAAATGCCTCGCTACGACAACAACGGAGGCGGGTTCAGAGGCTGGGGAGGCCACCCGCGAGGCTCTGGCTACAGAGGCGGAGGGTACGGAGGCTACAGCTACTCAGGCTGGCGCTCCGGGGGAAGAGGATACCAGGGTAGCCCCGGGGGAGGAGGAGGCTACAGGGGAGGAGGGTATCGTGGGGGAGGTGGCTACAGAGGAGGCTCTGGGGATGTGGGGAGGGGCAGGTGGTAGTTAGGGACGTTCTCTGAAGTCTTTCCGCTTTGATGAAAGCTCATTTCACTCCTGTATCCCTTTCTTGCTGTTCCCAGTCTGTTTGCCATTTCAGTTCCTTAGTACAAGTACAGCTCTGTAATATATCGTGTCCTTAGGGAATTTACTGCAAGTTGTATGATTTTATTCTTAATAAAGAGTTCGTTTTTAAATAGTTCTATGTTATACATTTAATTTTGCATTTGTATTTAGATTTTTAAAGCTGTCTGCTGTTAGTTTTGGTTGTAGGAGGTACAGGGCTTTCTGAGAAAGCCTTTTCAGTGTCTAAAACCATTCCCTGCCAAACAAATTTCCAATTACAGAGCTTGGACTCAGTGGGGCTTTTTCTTTGTTGTCTAATAATAAACTGTGCAAATAGGCCTTGGTGCAGTGGTTTTCTGTCAATGCCAGGCAGCACTTGGTTCCTTTGCAGCCAGCCACTGGCCTGCTGCACGCTGTGTTACCCGTCATGGCACCGCAGCTGACGAGCTCTTTTGCTGCTCCAGACAACGCAGGACAGATGGAAAACCTTCTTCAAGACCACTGGATGCTGCTTGTCTCTGCAGAACCTGCAGTGACCTCAGAACTGTGAACTGGACCCTTCATCTGAGGCAGTGTTCATGCATATTGATAATCCAAAACAGTAACGCCTCATTCTTCCAAAAACATGTGAAAGGGAGCCATTTTGTGATTAGAATTCATCGAAACTGCAGCCTGTGGATTCCAGGCATCCGAAGCTCAGCTGGCTGCCTGGTGCTTGCAGAAGAATATGGACACAGAGGGGATGAAAAGCCCTCCAGCCAAGCGTGGGTTCCTCTGTGACCGGCAGCAGGGCTGGATGACACGGGGTGCCCGCAGGTACTCGTTACTCTCAAGGATTTTCTACGTTCAGGCTGTGTCGTGCAGGAGCAGCTGTGCCAACGAGGTGAGGGAAGCACTGCAGTGACAACATGTGTGCATATGAATAGTTCCAGGGATTATTTTTTTTGGCCCAAACTCCCTCACCTCTCTTACAGCATGGCCACAAAAGCAGCTGTGCTGGCCTGGGGCAGCAGCAGGCAGCGTGTGCCTCTCGCACTGTGTACCACAGCCTCAGCAGCTCTGGGCACAGCTCCGCATGGAACTTGTTACACTACAGAGCATGGTGAGATTAACTTCCCCCCTGGGATGCATATTTGGAGTTTATAATTGGAATATGTTGGTGTTTGAGTGAAGTTTAAAGCAATTCCCACGTTAATTTTTTTTTTTTTTCTAATGAAGAGCTCTTAAAAGCCAGGTAAGGGTGAAGCATGGTTTCTTTAATTAGAACTGCTACAAGCTAAAAGCCACGCAAAGGTTAGATACCCAGCTATGAGCTGCAGAGCTATCTTTGATACCATCCTGTGTATCAGTATTCAGCTCCAAATGGAAGTCTTAAACTTAAAATTCATCTGGAGTGTGTATATTCTTCTGCATTGTCAGTCCTTTCTGCTGATAAGACTTCTCTGCAGATTGAAGAATGGTCACTCCATGCCATCATTACCGTGATTAGGTTCAACAAGATCCTTTCAACACGGATCCTGCACCTGGGGAGGAAGAATGCCAGGCACCGGTGTAGGTTAGGGGTGTAACCTGCTTGAAAGCGGTTCTGAGGAGGATCTGAATGTCCTGGTAGACAGTAACTATCCATGAGCCAGCAATGTGCCCTTGTGGCCAAGAGGGGCAATGGAATCCTGGGCTGCATAGGGCAGAGTGTGGCCAGTAGGTCAAGGGAGGTCACTTTCCCCCTCTGCTCTGCACTGGTGCCATGTTGGTATCGGGCAACAGAAGTTATCCAACTCTGACAATTCCATGATTGATTCCATGATTATTGTTCTTCTCCAGGAACAGCCTGTTATGGAATCAGAAGGGATGGAGGTTGGAAGATGTGCTGCAGTGTTAGCCACCTTCCCTTGCCACAGCTGTTATTTATTGCATCCAGACTGAAGTTGCTTTCCTTGGCTTGCCCCTCAAACATTGTGTTGTCACAGTTGTGTTACTAACACAAAGCTGGAAACATGAAGCAGATGTCTGGTGGTTTTCAAGAGATTCATACTTAACTAATCTCAGTATCAAGCCTACAGATCTTAAATATGATCTAATGTTAAAGCTAATTTCCTCTCTAACTGGTACCAGTCTTCAAAAGAAATCAGCATTTGGACAGGAGAGAGGAGAGATGGGTGCAAGGTCAGCACAGGCCAGAGCTTAAGGGAGGGCCCTGCAGCAATAATAGGCTGTTCAGCTCTGCCTCCTTGTTTACATGTGTGGAAACAGAACTGGAGATCCTGGGAAAAGTTTGGACAAACTTCAGTGAGCTGGCCTGCCTTTAGAGAGCAGCTTGGCTGGGTTTCCATGACTGAGTCCTGCTATTTCAGGTAAGGTTTTGTTCTGATCAGGTCTTCATGCATAGTGGGGCCTTTTGCCACAGTCTGCTTTTGACTACATAATTACCGTTAGCTTTTCCCTCCTTCTAAGATGGTAAGTTTTAGGAGGTGGAATAGGATACCAGGGGTTATCAGGTGTATGTACAATGTTCTATGATACAAGCTAAAAGTTATTTTACCCATGGTACTTTGATGTTACGTCCTAGCTGAAGGAATTCCCTTTTTGAGTCAAATTGATGTATCTCAGGTCAACTTACAAAAATTATTCCAACTTGTAAGTGTAAAGCTATTGTCTGCTGTTACTGGAAAAAGACTGTCAAATATTACCTTAACGTTAATGCCAGCCAGGCTGGGATGTGAGGTCTGCCTGGTTCTGGTACTATTGCAGTCTTGAATTTTGTAGCTCTCTCTGATGGCTGTGCTTTCTGGGTACAGCTCATCATCACAGCCCTGTTCATTAACAGAAAGATTAAATCTAATTTCATGTTTCTTGTAAGAATTGATGAAAAATTAATTGGCACTTATACGTTGTTACACCCAGCTGTACTCATAAAATCATGTAGGTCACACGCCTATGTCAGGAGTTGGTGCTGGAATGGATCTTGCAAGGGTACCCGGACCTGGGGACTGGGCAGGTCACAGGCTGGGGAGGGGGAAGGTGACATGGACTGTTTATCATCT
Organism: Thinocorus orbignyianus; assembly: GCA_013400375.1. Classification (NCBI taxonomy): domain Eukaryota; kingdom Metazoa; phylum Chordata; class Aves; order Ciconiiformes; family Thinocoridae; genus Thinocorus; species Thinocorus orbignyianus. The sequence continues at coordinate 421,814 of VXBW01003908.1, read as the reverse complement.
ACAAATTACAGAGTAGTCAGTTTTATCTGTGTGCCTGGTGGTTTAGGTGTTAAGTGTCAAGCATGAAAACGCTGCTTACCAATATTCAGTCTGGTTTTTAATGTCTAATCCATCAGGGCAAGTTAAGTGGGAAAGCAACAATCCTCACCTACATCTCCCGTGGCAGAAATGAATAGTGCAGCCTAAACGAGGGCTGACATGTTAACGAGGAGCTTCAACAGCCTGGGTACAGAAAACTGAAAATTAACCTGAAATGACACGTACATTTTCACACTAAAATCTGAGCTTTCGGAGAGTTTACCCAGTCAGTAAATCGATCTGTGCTTGTTTCAGAAAACCAGCTTTTCAGAGCGCTCACATCTCTTGTACAGTAAATTTAATGATCTGAAATTCAAGAAGAAAGAACCACCTGAGCTCCAGTAACCTCATTATCTGTGATGGTCAGAAAAGCCCTAATGAGTGCAGATGCCGGAATCAGCAGCCTCGACATCACTAACTGTTCTCTGCTGCTCCGACCTAAGGTGTGTTAGTTCTATGCGTGGGGTTTTGATACCAAAAAGCTGTCACGAGGGGGTTTGGAAACAATCACGGTTTCTTCTGATTTTCCAGTTCCAAGTGGAAAAGGAGAAGAGAAATACTGACAATAGTGTCAAAACCAGAGTATGAAGGCTAGTGCCTGGTTACCTAAATTTTTACCTTGCTTGTTTTAAAACTTCTCACATTAATGATGCTACCAACAAGTTACAAAGTTGCCAGTACACACACACGTTTAATCTCAATTTCTGGGCCTGATTGCATGCACCTCGCTGCATTAAACAAATCAGGAATGTTTTTTATACAAACAGAGCTCTGGTGGGCAGATCACAAACCAGAGAGGCAAAGCTTGAGTATCTTTGCTCCAGAGAGGTGAGAAACACAGCACACGTTTGCTTTTGTCTTTGAGGTGGTGTTCAGAGTCAGTCCCAGAGGAAGGCTGACAGCCTGCCTTTTGTTGCTCCGTTAGAGTAAATAATACAGAAGATTCATCTCCTCTACGTGGCAGCACGTCGTGTAACGTACTGCAGGGTAGGGACTGAAAAACGCCTCTGAGTGTAGGGAGATTGCCATCAATGGAGAGAAATACAACAGAACTACTCTAAGATCTTTACTTGGCGAGAGTTTAAAGGAAAACTAAGTGGCCAGTTGTGGCATCAGCATTAATGGCATCCCGCTGATCTCAAGACCACCATTCCAAGCAGGATGAGTCCTCTTGAAAGGAAAACTTTACTCTTAAGCAGTTTCTTTATAGGAAGATTCTCTCTATGAAGTTACTTGAAAACAATTGTGCTTGATCTGCAGAACGAGTGTTAAAAGCATGCCCATACTGAACATTTTCCTAAGGAAACTGACCACATGAGCAGTGCAATTACCTGATTGATCTCTTTTCCTGCCTCTAAATCAAAAATGGGGTGAGGAATGCCAGCCAGAGGGAAGCTGATGTCACAGATACAACTTTATCGAGGTGGGTGGCTTAGGTTGCAAGACAATGGTGCTTTACCCAAGAAAGAGAAGATGAATGCTTCTAATCAGAAGCTCACTTGGAGCTTTGGCAGGAGAAAGTCCTGAAAATGTCTGCCTAAAATAACTTTCTTGGTTCAAACACTATCTGTTGAGTTTGTGGCCGTCACGGGCAAGCATGAGCTCTGATGTTCTGTCACCTCACTCCAAATCTCTCTCCTTGCCTGCTCCCTGCCCTCCTGGTGCTCTTCTCCTGACGTTGTCAAGAGCTCTGAAACCTGTTTGGTGTTTCCTTGTTCTCAGCAGTAACAAAGCTGCATTTAAGGCATCCTTCAAATAAAATGAATTAGATATCCTCACCAGTAGGTTTGCACGAGGCCCTGGTTTTTGAAAGCAGGTTGGATTTAGAAGGATGAGGAGGTCATTTAAAGAAGCAAGAGATGCTGCCTTAGCAATTGGTGAAGGACAAGTCTGCATGTGTGTGGGCAGAAAAGGGGGAGCAAAAAGACTGAGGTGCAAGAAACAGTTTGAGTTTACCTGTATTTCTGCTGGGACCTTTTCTTTACTGGTCAGCACAAGCTCTCATGGTGCAGAAGGGCCAGTTTTAGCAGGGTGACTGTGGAGGTCACACGCATTAAGACAGCAGGCCAGAACTGATGGGCAGCTGAAGGAGCACCTTGGCATTTTTGTCAAGACACTGAAAAGCATAAACAATTCATGGCACAAAAGATAAACCCAGAACCCGATGACATAATTTGCAAGATGACAGGCCATATGATGGTGTAGGCATCACCCTGAACAAGGAAACATGTGCAGGTGAGTGCAGACATTTAGATAAACGGTGCTTGCAGGCTTTAAATCTGCAAGGTGTGATTTGCTGAAGCTTGGCTGGGAAGTTTGCTGATGCAAATTTCTTATTAAACCTGTCGCCCTGTGGAAGCGTTAGGTGCTGTGCTGATGTTGATGTTCCTGTAAAGACACTCCCCTCCCCCCCAAATCACACCTTTCAAGAGCCATCAAACCTGCCTACTTTACAGCTGCTATTACTGCTGAACTTTATGCTGCTTTAAAATATGCATACTTTATGTATACATATGTTTTATGAAACTGATTTTTCACTGCATTTCAGTTGCACAGTATTTTTCCCCAGGTAGCAGTTAACAAATTATACTCAGCTGTGCTTTATTTCCACGCTGAAAGTTTTCAATCCCATTAAAAGCCCTGGTAAACATCCTTTTCCCTGGCATTTGTGAAGAAATTCATCCATTAACCAGGACTGCTTTTGAGATACAGTTCAAAAAGACAGAGGTGAACTATAACGGAACACAACACAAAGGTCCAATAATAATGTCTTTAATTAACAGGGGTAAGTTTATGGCCTCACTGTCACGGTTTTGGCTGGGACAGAGTTAATTTTTTTTATTAGCAGCTTGTATAGTGTTATGTTTTGGATTTAAGATGTGAATAACGTTGATAGTGCTTTTGGTTGGGCTAAGTAGTCCAGACCTCTTCTGTTCCTCACACCACCCTGCCAGCGAGTAGGCTGGGGCTGCACAAGAAGTTGGGAGGGAAAAGAGCTGGGACAGCTGACCCCAGCTGATCAAAGGGATGTTCCATACCATGTGATGTCACGCTCAGTGTATAAAGCTGGGGAAGAAGAAGGAAAATTGGGGGTGTTCAGAGTTACAGTGTTTGTCTTCCCAAGTAACCGTTACAAGTGGTGGAGCCCTCCTTTCCTGGAGATGGCTGAACACCTGCCTGCCAACGGGAAGGAATGAATGAATTCCTTGTTTTGCTTTGCTTGTGAGCATGGCTTTTGCTTCAGCTAAACTGTCTTTATCTCAACCCATGAGTTTTCTCGTTTTCACTTTTCTGATTCTCTCCCCCACCCCACAATGAGTGGCTGTGCGGCACTTGGCTGTGGGCTGGAGTTAAACCATGACACTCATATTCTCCTGGGAAAACGATGGTGTAGTGTATAGTGTAACAATCTCCTTAAGCCACGTTTAAATTAGCATGTTGCTGAAATGAAGTATCTGTAGAAAAATCTTTCACCCATACAGAAAAGAGAGAGTACTGCTTTCTACATTTGAACAAACAGGAGAAAAAAAAAAAAGAAAAAGAAAAAAAAAAAGCAAAAGTGTGGTTTCAAATGTAAGAGCAATTTAAAAATCTTCTGCCCTGCTCTGTTTCCTGTAGTCAGTTGCTTTTTGCAAAGAACTTTTTAGATACCAGGACTGTATTTTGGAATTCCAAGTTTTCCTCCCACGCTGCCATCTGAAAGGGGACACTCAGAAAGACTATACAGGAAAATACATGAAGAACTGGTGTTCTTGTCCTTGCTGCTGGTTTTGTGCACATCTAAGCTCCTCACCTATAGTCAGTGTCTGGTGCGTAACTCCCCACTCTTCCTCTTACCTTCTACTAAAGCTGCTCAGTGTAGCCAGCTGTTTTTTGGGGGGGAGATGAAGGGGAGTAACATTTGTCTCAACTGCATCAGCGCTCTTTCCAAGGAAAGAAATTGCAAGAAAAAGAAAGTTTTCAACTATGGTGAGCAGAAATAATAATACTATGTTTGGTCCTGCAGTTTTGTGCCATCTGCTACTACTGCCGATGGCCCAAATTTTTCACCTACTGATGGAGAACAAGAAGTTAAAGGTTCAGTCCTGAGAAGATATGTAGTTGGTGGTACCGAGGAATTTAGGAAGGCTTCCAAGGAAGAAGGAAAGATTCCTCTAGTGCTGTTTTGGTTTTTTTTTATGACTATTTGATGCTAATTGTAGAGCATATTAAAAGATAATTCCTCTTTCTACTGGCTGCCTGTTTTCATGCTGCTCTATGGGTAATTCCAGCGCAATAACCACTTCAACTGATTACTCTTTCTAACCTCAATTGCTCAGACCACCCGCTTGCCACATCCAAATCCTCAAAATAAACTGTAGCATCATGAAATGTCAAGGCTCCAGGTTTTGACACATTTTGAAAACAAGTGCTGGAGTCTAGACACTGTTTTTCCAGTGTTAGCTGCCTTTATAATGTGTGTTTGACAAGCTGATACAGCTAGAGCCAAAACCGCTTTGGTGGAGTGTAAGTTATCATATGACCTAGATCACCATTTCATGGTGGATGTAGTGTAGTTTTAATTCTATGCTTTCTTACGCAGGAACTCTGCTTTGTTCCATGCATGGGTAAGTGAAATTCCTGAAGACATTCTCTATGTCTGTTTTCTGCTTGTCCTCCACTTTTCACCCCTGTCCTCTACAGACCTGATCAGTTCTGGGATTTGGTGGAATTTTGACAGAATTTGAGGATTTAGGATGATCCAAACTCTGTGTGGTGGGAATCATATAAGCATGGCCTGCTGGATGCTCTCAGAGCAAAAAACTCCTGTGAGAAACTCCCAGTGATGTAATATTTTCCAAGGCACTGCTATGAAGTTTAAATTTTTTTAGAATCTTTGAGTGACTCAGAAATCTGGCACTGTGCAAAGTACGAGCTTTGCTGGTATGACAGGAGCATCTGTAGTGGGTGGAAGGGTAAACTTTGATATAAGGAGTTCTCCTAATTCAACTGAAGATGAATTTAAGGAACCAAGATGGAAGAAAGAATTGATAAATACCAGGTGCTGATCAGAGCTCAAAAGTCTCAGGACAATGAAAGACCAAGGATATAAATGTTAGGATTAAACCACAGTACATTATCTAATACATAATACATTATGGTAAAAAAGAAAAAAATCTTTTATACTGTGCCAGGTAACAAATAGACTGTTTTGCCCAATATATTTCTGCCCCTACTACCCCCAATATTTCTGGTTGTGATTACTTCTGGTATATAATCACTCAAGTGACAATTAAGGAACGTATATGCTCATTTACATGAGACAGGAGTTTTTTCTCCCTGATACTGCCAGATTCCCCATGTAATTCCAGGCAGAATGTCAGTTAATTTAATAACATTAATTGTACATTCTTGATACTCTGTGTGCAATGTGCAAAGCGTCTGCATGTTAGCCCGTGGTTATGCAGGCAATGAAAGTTGCAATTTCAAAGTACTTCTTTTCTTTTTATCTTTTCCCCTAAACTGTCAAGGAGCTAATGATCCAGAAGGTTTCTTAGAGATATAGGTGTCCCATTTCTTCAGCAGTTCCCATAGCACAGTACATTTTCCAATATTCATCAGCTTCAACAGCTGTCAGTTCTTCTTTAATGCTACTTGGATAATGAATTAGCTCCAAACCTAGGATTTTATAATTCTTCAGATGTTTTTAAAGTGGTGACCCAGCACAGTATGAATCGTTTCTCAACTAGAGCTGACTGTTTCTCACAACTTTCACCATCACCCCAGTCCCTCCAAATGATGCCACTGAAGAACATAAAGGATATCTTCATGCTACAGTATTTAAGTGGATAGAGAGCAGCAAAAAGTTTTTTCTTTTTTTTAAACTCAGAATATGGAAAGACTGCAAATAATATAATTAGATGAGAAAAAAGTCTGACATGACTATCATTTGTGTGGGGAAGGTAAAGAGTAGGAAACACTCCAAGACAATAAAACTTAACTGTTCTTCTCCAGAACGTAATCAAACCTCTTTTAAAGACAAGAATTTGAGATTAGTGGCATTATTGGATGTTGCAAGCCTAGTCCCAAATACATTGCTGCAGAGAGACAAGGCTGAGGGAAATGAAAACATTTAAACACATTGCAAAGAATAACTGTGGAAGCAGAAGGAAAGGGCTGCTAAACTCATAATACAGAAAGTAATTGCAACAGTGGAAACAGCTTGGTTCTTTTCTTAGGAGAAGCCAAATTAGAGGATTTCTTGTACCTCCCTGACTGTGAAACAACATTAGACTTTTAAATATTTATAATCTCTTGGAATGCCCCCATGCTTATAAACAAAGACAAAAACCCATGGACCTTGCACAGATTTATGCAGGAAAGGCAGAATGTGTGTTTTAAGACAAAGGTTTTAAAGAGCTGTAGGTCTTGAGACCCATTCCATTTGAGCCGCCAGTCTCAAACTAGATAGAACAAGCCCAAATTATTCAACTAAGTTTTGCTAAATCTCTAGTTTGTAACCCAAGTCTCAAGGAGCCGGGAGAGAGCTTTGAACTGCTTGCTCACATGCACAACACACACACATGCAAACTACTTGGATCAGTCAGGAAAACAGACGAGCAGTAGCACTGGTGTTTGCTGTGTGACCTTTTACAGCTGCCATAATATGCTTCATCCTCCTCCCTCAGGGCTAATGCAGACATTTGGTTTGGCTAGTGGAGCTGGCAGGCTGTTCACAGGACTAGCCAGAGACTCAGCGATGCTTCTGGAAGGCAGTTCAGCTTTGCTTATCCCCCTTTGGGCAAGGCAGCAGTCTGCCACAAAAGAAGTAAAAGAGAAGAGATGTTCAAAAAGTACCACACCATTGCAGAGGCCAGTTCTTGTGGAGCACTTGGATAGGAGAGATGCACTTGCATGAGCCCAACAGAACCCGGGTGGTAAAGAAGATGAGGAAGGGCCAATAAAAACCATATGGGTTAAGCCATGCTGATCAAAACCAACAGACTGAAAGCAGACACTGCTGTCTGGTAGTGATGACCACCATCTTCATCCTGCACCAGTCCTTCCCACAGTGGAGGGAAAAAAAAGTCTGTCAAAGAGCTCTCAAGAGAACTTCAAACGTTTTCAGCCCAGGCACTGGAGAAGCTGTCAGCCTTGGCAGCATCTCTGATGCAGAAGTTATCATAGGAGGTTGCTTCCAAAGGTCTTCTCTTGTTTTTCACAGGAGCACCCATGTTCATGTGAGCACAGTGGTAACTGTTCACAAAGTGTCTGCTACTTGTAGGAGGATATGGTTTTTAGGCAGAAGTTGAAGGAGCAAGACACATTGAACTTGGCTTTATATAAATTAGGACAAATCATGTAGAAAGATGTTCCTTTGCATATGTTAATGGCTGCAAAAAAAAAGGATCGCCATCATCATCAGACAGTGGGAGAATCAGAGCTAGACTGTAGCTTTAGTATCAGTTTGTTCCCAAAACTCATAGTAACTAGTCCCCAAAACAGCAATAAGCATCTCACTAACATTAAACATATTAATAAAGCTAAACCAGGCAATCTTGTGCTGGATTAAAAGCAAGCAGTTATTAAATTTGTTTGGAAGCAGATCCTGCACTCTCATTCCTGGCAATAACTTGATAATCTTTTAACATCCTGAAGACAATTTACACATATGATATTTTTAATACTCTCAAGAAGAAAGACTTCAACAGACCCAAACCCCATTATGCAAATGCATGTCATTGTCCTCTGCCAGGAATCATGTTTGCTAGTGTCTTCTAATTGCATGCTCATATGGCTCTCACGTACAATTGTACGTTAAGAGTCTTTGCAATTTTTGGAGGAGGCTATAATATATAAAGTGAGAAAAACAGAGTGAAGCCCTTAGGAGAAAAGTCTGCTTACAAATTACAGACTGCCATTTGTTAATCTTTATTCTAAGGGTGAGGCACCAAAAATGAAGCAAACTAAATCAACAGCTAAATGGGAAAGCATTTTCATGTTTGCAGACTCTTGGGAGCTGCAGATTAAGATTTCTTTTTCTTTCCTCGCTCAGGACAAAGTCCAAGATAGAATTTTTCAAAACTCAGAAGGAATTTTTTCTTTTAGTGTTCCAAACTGCATTTACTTGACAAAGTTTTATAACAGACTAGTCTTATTTTTTTTTTTTTCCAGATAAAAAATCTCTGGGATTCAAACTGTTTGCTTTAGAAGCGTCACTTTAAATTTATCACTGAGAACAAAGACAATGTTACAACAATCTTATCTCCCCAAGTGGTTCTCAATCACAAGAGTCATCAGGATCCATACCAATATTGCCTCCTACTTGACGTTTTTGACCAAGATTATGTTTCTAAATGTCCTGTCAGTTCTCAAGATAAATTGCTATATGCTTAAAAATATTGTGCCTCTGGAAGAAGCAAGAACAAGGTGGGAGGAGGACACATTGCTTGAGTGAGGAGACTAAGTACCAGAGGTTTCTGCAGGGCCATGGTAACTAGAACCTTCTATGTGAGGTCAACTCAGCCAGACAAGCTCCCTAGCAAGGTGACATGGATTTACTCAAAATACATTTTAAGTCTTACTGCATTTTAGATTCAAGTTTTCCATATGACTCCTCTTATACCATTGCAAAACAACTTTAAAATATTCCTGCTGTGGATATGGCTCCTCAGCTAATATTGTATCATCTGTGAATAGCAAAATAGTGCAAAAAGCTAAATGCCTCAACAGCTTCCACCACTTGGGCGACTCAAATCCAGCATCACCCTGTCCCTCCCCAGGCCAGGCTTCCAGCAATAATATGCAAAGCTCCAATTCCTCTAGAACATTACCAACCTTGCTATATTTTCAAAATGAGAGGAAAATGGTTCAGCAAAAGATATGGAGGCTTTGAGCTGAGACAAAGAACTCTGAGGTGGTTTGCAAGTAACCTAATTTAGACAAAAGGCTACACGTGTCAGTACCTCTTTACACAAACATCATCATACACACAAATAACTAGAAAGATAGACATAGCTGTATGATCTTGTGATACCTATTCAAGTAAACACTCTATAATATTAAACTAAAAATCAGTATTTGTGAGAACAGCATCTTATCATAGAATCATAGAATGGTTCAGGTTGGAAGGGACCTTAAAGATCATCCAGTTCTAATTCCCTTGCCATGGGCAGAGACACCTCCCACCAGAGCAGGTTGCTCAAAGCCCCATCCAGCCTGGCCTTGAACACCTCCAGGGATGGGGCATCCACAACTTCTCTGGGCAGCCTGTTCCAGTGCCTCACCACCCTCACAGTAAAATATTTCTTCCTGATATTTAATCTAAATGTCCCCTCTTTCAATTTAAAACCATTACTCCTCGTCCTGTCGCTACAGTCCCTGATAATGCCTCCCTCCCCATCTCTCCTGTAAGGTCCCCTTTAGGTACTGTAAAGCAGCTATAAGGTCTCCCATGAACCTTCTGTTCTCCAGGCGGAACAACAATCCCCCCTCTTATCCACCAAGTGGTCCATCTGTCAAATCCATGTCTCTCCAATTTAGAGACAAGGATGTCATGCAGGATAGCGCCAAATGTTTTGCACAAGTCCAGCTGGATGTTGCCAGTTGTTCTTCCCTTATCCACCATCGCTGTAACCTTGTCACAGAAGGCCACCAAATTTGTCAGACATGATTTGCCCTTAATGAAGCCATGTTGGCTGTCACTATTCACCTCTTTATTTTAACCTTATTTTATCTTCCTGGCAGGATTTTTTTTGAGTTTCTGTGCAATATACATCAAAAATAATGGCTACATCAGGTACCTATAGTAACCAACATCCACAAGCGAGCAATAAAAGTGTATTTGAGCTGCCCTAAACACTGGTTTCTGTATTTACATTTTAAAGGACAGTTCCTTTCTGCATTGCCTGTGACTCATATGTTCAAAGTTGTCTAAACAATGCAAGTAGCTTACTTAGCTTTCCCACACTACATAACTCACTGTGAGTTCCTTCCAGCTTCAACAGAGCCTTCGTTTGCAGACTGAAAGTTTACAGGTTCAGCCTCAGCAAAGGTGACCTTCAAACTCTGTGCAGAGACACTTCAAAGGAGACGAATGGAGGAGGAGTTGCTGTAAACTTAAATATGGGCTCAGGTCTGATTTGTTTTGTTTCAAGTAAATATTCTTTGTCAGGAAAGCAAGCTTAGTAAAACCAGAGCTGCACAGCTGACTGCATAGAAAGCTATCTCTGAAGAGGACTTAAAAATCACTGTAAATAAATAAATGAACAAAAAGATGTGAACATATAGTGGCTGCAAAGACTTGTGTGTATAAAAACATTTCTATTCTTTCTGCATATGCTAATGCAAAGATTACTTCTAAAATGTCCCCAATTCTCACATCCAGCATTTTTACAGTGTTATAAATTTGGAAAGAGTTCAAAGTGATCACAAAGTATCCAAGGCCAAAAATAGGTCTAACTAAAAGACTTCAGGATAGTTAGCTTATCCAAGAGAAGGCTGGGAACTTAATCTTGAGCTGAAAGTGTTTACATAACAGAAGTCTTAAAAGAGAACATTAGTTGTCTTTCTAAGAAAAAAAAAAACCTCTAATCACAACACACTCTGCTTAGTAGTGTTCATTTTATCCCATGGAAAGATAACTTCCTTCACTGAGAGAGGCGCTTGGTGAAGTTCTGTTATAGTAAATAAACTATATAAGTCACTAGCCTACCGATTTTAACGTGAGTCTTCATGCATGGTCAGGATACATATCATCATGGTCAGCATCAAAGATATGCAAGACAGATTGCCAGAGAACTTGTCTAATGAGTGTTCCAACAGAAGGTGTAATTAAATCTTCTGAACCGGTGATGAAATGCTCTAGTTTAGTTTCGCAGATCCCAAGACAGTTGTTTCTTTTGTCTTCAGTTTTACGAAAAAGTATTATCCATTGCATCACTGGCACCCTCTGCCTAAATGTCTTTTGCTGCTCTGAACAAAGGCAAGTTCTGCCTCTTCATGTCTCCAGGACTGCATGTACTTAACCAGCATGCTTGTTTTGTGCCATTCCTGGTCATCTTTCTTCGAACCAGCCATTTACTGGAGATTTCCACCTCCACAAGCTCCAGGAAATGTGAAAAATGCAGAAAGTTCTGGTGTACAGCTACAGAAACCATAATGTGCTTGGAGGAGTCTTGATGGTACTACACAGTGCCATAGTTTGAAAGAGTGTTATGGTTCAGACTGGGACAACAACAAAATAGACAACTGGCTTTCTGTCCTTATTGTGAAGACCTGAAATCTTTCTGTCCAGTTCAAAACAGCAGAAAGGTAGTGAGTATTGCATTGTCTTTGACACAGCCAATCTATCAGCTCATCTTTTTTTCTAAATTGCTATATTCTACAACACAGCCCATTTTCATTACTCCTGATATTCAGCTGAACAATATCAGCTGTTTTCAGTACACAGTTTTTTCTTTCTATTATAGCTCTATTAAAATTGTTTTGTAATATCTCAGTATAAACATGTAGGTGTCTTATCTACCAAAGAACATTGAATTTGTCTGTTATTGTTGATAACATAAATCAATTTATAGAGAACTACCCTTGATGAGTCCCTAACTACCCTAAATATATAGAGGAAAAAAAATAATTAATGGCATGTTAATGACCTAACAATGAGTATAGAATATTTTTTCCAGTGCTCTTCCAGCCACACAGGACAGCAGGAAGCATCCTCACTGTAAGCAACTGCAAGCTACCTCATTTTGTACCACCAGATCTGCTCCTCACCCCTTCACATTTCAGCTTCCCTGAAGGAAGAATCCAAGGGAAGCTTGTAAAATTATCTCATGTAATTTGTAGCAGGATGAACAATTGCTTCATTGAGTTAACTCCCCTTTATACTCTGGAACCTGAATAAATTGGCAATCTTGACCACAGGATGTGAGGAGAATAACACAGTGGGAGAACATCTGCTGTCCCAACTGCGACCTGGAAGGAAACTTGACCGCAAGTACTTGGGTTCAGTATGAGAAAAATGTTGTACACTTCGGGGGACTAACGAAGTTGTGTGTCATCTGTTTGTGCAGCATTGTTCATTCTTTTTTCTCTGTTTGGAAATCCAGATGTTGCTAAACTGGGACCTGGCTATGTGGCTTCCAGTGACTGAACAGTTGTTATTGCTTCACGTCCTGAGAGATAGAATTTGTTAAAAGGGTGGGCACCTGTAGTTGTCCACAGCTGAGCTGGATATGATTTGAATTCAAGAAAAGTCTTTCAACCTGATTTCTTCTACAGGTTAACACACCGGGAAAGTCTTCTGCAGCTTGGCTGCTTTGGGACTTAGACCCTCAGATCCAGGCAGGGCAAAGAATGTCTGGAAGATATAAACATAAGGTGGGGAAAAAAACCTCCAACGACCAACTTTAAATATTTTCCCAAATTAGGGCAAGCTGAACTCTTAGTGATTAGGTGGAAGCTTACTATGCTTTAGGTACTGCGTGAGGAATTACGTTTATATTTGCATGAATGAATTAGAAGGGAGTACCCTGAAGCGATACCCATCTGGCAAGACTCATTAAATCCAATGCACTCATTACGCAACCAACTGCATTGTAGGAAGAATCACAGGCAGTTTGGCAAAACGAAAGAGAAGCTGAATATGTCTGTGGGTTTGTAGAGGCCTCAAATGAGGGTATAAAATTAATAAAAATGGTATCTGGTAGAGTCTGATAAAACAGTAACATTCAATAAGGCAGCCTTCCCTACTAATGTACACCTCCAGGGATACTTCTTAGCTTTAAATATAGGAAAATGCTGGAGTCAACAAACCTGTACAAATTTTCAGATCATATTTTAGAGCTTTGGGATCTGCACTGAAGCGTTGATGGAAATGGCATGCTAGGTATGTATTACTATAGGAAGATGTTTATGTTCTGGAGCCTTTTTGTTTTCTTAACCTTTGAAGTTAAACAGTTCGTGTGGCAAAAACTCAGTTGCCACAAGCCAGTGGCTGATGGAGAGGTGTGAAATGTGTTTTGAGAATGACTGAAGCCAAAAAGTGGACCAACAAAAACTACATTCTACATTAAAAAAACACTGGGCAGTCACAATGAGGGGCTATTTTGAAGTGCATTCAGTGTTTTCAAATCATGTAAGAAATAACTTTTGAGAAGCACCTTCTGGCATTCAAATTCCTTATGTCAATTTAATGCTAATTAAAATACAACAGTCTTTCACTGACAAGTATCTGAATCTTTGCAAGAAAGGAAGAGGAGGAGGGATTGACATTACCATCCTGGAAAGATGTAACCTATCCTCTGTGGCCTCTCCTGGTAAGTTACCCCAATGCAAACAACCATAATTCATTGTTAAATAAATTAACCCGATAAATCTTGATTTTAGCTTCTTCATATGACTTTAAAATAACTTGCTTACAGCTGGAGGTAGATTACCATATCAAAAATTAATTGTCAGATAAATGCTGCAGTTGATCTACTTGGTTAAATGCTTTTAATGTAATCACATTCTCTGATGTAATAATTTTCCTGAGCTCCAAATTGGAAGAAATTAATAACAGTTGAAGAGACTACAGATTCCATATTCTTTAAAGATCTGACAACTAAAAGAACAGGACACAGGTCTTAGAATTTCCCACCCCTCCACAATTGCTGTATTTTTCTGAGCACTTGACTTTGTCTTTCTGGTATTTCCATGAACTGAGAGTCAGAGATGAAAATGTGGGTAGTATGTTGAGGTTCTCAGCAAGCAAAATGCAGCTGACAGCTATGGAAACTATATTTTTTCTTGTCTATTGAGTTCTTACTTTAACACATTTTCAAATGTCCTCCTTAGGTAGCTCGCTACTGTTATTTGAAAAAGAAAAAAAGAGATTTAGCAGGAAGCAGTCTATTTATAAGGCATTTTACATTTTTCCATTGTTTATGGTACCCACCAATGAGTTTTAAAATGTCATTTCCTTCCCTAATAATCTTATTTTTTCTCTTTGCTTTGATAATCCATAAGTAGCAGTGTGAGTGTTTACACAGCATTTTGCATGCTTCATGCAAAGGAGGATGAAGTTTCTTACTATTCAAAAGATTACAGGCAGGAGGGAATTCAGTTGGTCCCAACAAATGAGGTTCCAACACTCTACCTTATGGATCAGGATTAATTCCTAGCCACTGCAAAATTAGGGTGTCTTCCAGTCCTGTGAGATGCATGGGTGACAGAACAACCAGGGAATGGTCTTGTACATTCATATTCTTGCCAGTTCCTCTTATGATTGCAAGATTGTAAGATGTAACACTCCCAAGAAGCTGTGATTTGTCCTCTGCTCTAGCTGAGGGCTTGGTAAGGTAGACACAGCCCTGGCCACAACCTCTAGCCTCCCCAGACTGTACCTTTCCCCACAAAACCCAACCTTCTGGATCTTTGGAGAATCTTTTGCTGACTCAAAGAAAAAGGAAGGAAGAGTAACATATCAGAGCACTAGCATTTCTCCCAGCAATTTGCAGCATGAATTGCAGGTGCTCTTCAGAAGCTGATTAGATCCACTATCTACCCACTATTTATTTGTTAATTACCAACAGAAGGCTTAGCAATTATACAAGAGGGAGGAGTCCTGATGATCTGGAGTCAGAGAAAGGAAAGTAAGTCAGTAATGGTACTGTGTTATTCCACTGAGGTGGTCCATCTTTTGGCTACCTGCTACTCAAACAGAGGTAAAGACATGCTGGAAAAGTTGAGTCGCAGGGTCAAACTGCTAGACCATGCCTACTTTTCTGTTAAAATAAAATCAACGTTTCTTATTTTACTGTAAACAAAGCTGGTAGCATTATCAAACTCATAGTGTTTTCAACCTTGACTTTTCTACTGTTCATAGTTTTGTGAAATTGACTCTTTTTCTTGCTGGAACTGCATGTGGTACATGTCTCATTATCACTGTGTTTGTTGAGTTTTTATGTTCATTTTCAGCTGAGAGTGATTTGGATCAAGCGCAAACACTACGGAATACTACAGTGTGCAACTTAAATCACGGCCAATGTGTGCATTTTTCATTGTGACGCTCTGTTCTTTCTGAACAGTACATCAAGGGATTGATGTTTGATAAGGGAATGGACTTGATAACAAAAACAAGCTTTTGGTGTTCTTGCAAACATCTGCCTAAACATGGCTGCGTCATAAACCTCTGAAAATTGTAGTTTGTGTGCTTTGTAGCTTTGTAGAGCTTAATAGTTAGATTTTCAGAAGACTCTTTTCATTTCAAGTATTATTTTTTTTTGCTACAGGGGATGAAAGAATTTTCCCTGAATTGCTTCTTTTGTCTATTTAGTCACTGGTGACAGGAGGGCTTTGAGTACAGAGAATATCTTTTTTGTCCTCTCAACAGGTCATCATCAGGACCATCAACAGACACAAGAAATACAGGGGAGTCTGTAGTGGTCTGGGGGGTACCAAGACTAGAGATGGGGCATGCTGGCAGTTGGTCAAGAACAGGCGAGGAGTATGTATCCCAAAGGCAGATGTGAAGGTTGGTTTCCTTGTAGCACCTCACCATTCACTGTGTGCCACACGTCATACGATTGGGAAGCAACTCTGCTTAAACTCAGCTCCATGTAGGAGCAGAGACAAGATGCTGAGGAGCTTTAGAGGGAGGAACAAGCAGCTGGGAGAGAGCAGTGAATCTCCAGATTCCAAAATGACATGTTGGAGATGTCGTCCTCCAGCTGGGCACCCAGGTGTGATTTACTGATACAACAACATATCAAACCGCAGCTTGCAAGTCGAGACAAACTATTCATGGTTCTCAGTGGCCATCCTGTATGTGGAAAAGAAGGGTTTTACAAATGATAAAAAAAGCAACACAATTTGCTATTAATTTGCTATTAATAAAATGATGATCATGGCAAGACTGATTGGCAGACCATGCTACTAAAAACCAGGCTGTGACCATAAATGATAGTTAAGAATTAACTGAGAAAGAAGATTTCATCCATGTTGGTACTGGGCAAAAGAAGTTATCCAATTTTCTGTTGAAAACAATCTTGGGAATTCTGCTGCAAGTTCAGGAAGGATGTGGGCACAAGCTGGAACGTAGGAAAAGCTTCTTTCTGGTGAGGGTGGCAGAGCAATGGAATGGGCTGCCCAGGGAGGTTGTGGAGTCCCCTTCTCTGGAGACCTTCAAGACTCACCTGGATGCCATCCTGAGTCATGTGCTATAGACAATCCCACTTTAGCAGGGGAGTTGGACTAGATGATCTCTAGAGGTCCCTTCCAACTCTGACAGTTCTGTGATATTTGTTAAACAACTTCATGGTGGTCACACAAGCCAGTACCCTTCATGGTGAGATACTCATGACCACCCCCAACACACACTATTTTCTAGAATAGCATTTTATCAAGCTTGGAGGATAGTTCTGCTGGGAATGTTTTACAGTTAGTGTAAACAGCCCCAGCTCATGCATCTGAAGGATTTGCATAGCTATGCAAGCTGGTGAAGAACAGGGCTCAGATATTATCCAAATAGATCTGGATAAACAAGTCCTGCTCTTTACAGAGAGAACTTCATCAGCCTGTGCAAAACTTAAGTACTGCTGGGAACTTTTTGGTGGCAGAGCATCCATCAGTGGACCTTGTACTGCAAGGATGAAAGTGGCACTGAGCCTGAGACTGTTTTTGGTGAATTTAATATCTTTATGTTATAGAGGTAATACATACGGAAATAAATTCAAGCAATTCCTCTGGTTCACTTTCATCAGTGCAGTGCACTGCTATTGTACTGAGTGAGAATGGGAATGCTGGAAGGGAAGTGCTGAGGAAAAGCTCATCTTCAAGGAGCCCACTGGGTATTTCAAGGTTGAATGCATTCATCCATGCATGTCCCCTTCCCAATGCTCCCATCAGTGGGCTTTCTAAATGCAGCTGTTCATCCTGGCGTTGGACAGGTGAGTGGAGGTCTTGGAGAGGGGAAGGAAGCACAGTCAGGGTTGGCTCAGGTCCTTCTGATCTTACTGCCATGGTCTAATGTAGGCTACAACATACTGTTGCTATGATTCAGCACAGGGCTACACTGCAGAATAAAAAGAGGGAGTGAGGATAAAAGATAAAAATCTTTTCTCCTAGGGATCAAAGATTATGAATTCATTTTGTATGCCACCAGACATCCACTAACCAAAATGGCTTTTGGTTAAAAGGACGGGCTGTGTTTGAATCCACAAGAGGAAGATGAAAAGCTGCACGGTCCTTTCATGTCTTGTTTTTGGTTTAGCATGTTTCTTCCCAATGCTATAGTTTTAAGGAGAGAAAATGATCCCAGATCCACTTCAGAAAAGAGATAAAATAATCAGCTTATGTCTTTCATTTCACCTGGGTTTGCAGAAACTTGTAAGAAGCAGATTACCTCTCATGAACAGGTTGAGAGTTTTATTCACCTACCAGTAGTTGCTATAGAGGATTATTTAGGATAATCTGCCAAAGAGCAACTAAGAAAGCCAAAATTAAATAAACCATTTCATGAAACATATTCAGCTTTCATAGCTAGTAGCTTCTCTTTTCTCTTTATTTATAAGATTACAGTAACTTTCTGCTTCCATAAAATCATAATAGCTATGAATATGTAGTAACTAGTATGGTTCTGTTTTTTTTTTCTGTACTTTTACTGATAATGATAATAGACAAAGATTGCACTGAGACCTCAGGCATTTGCCAGACTAATTCACGTTCTCTATCCTTGATTGCAGAAGATCTTCTCTAAACAGGATGGCTTTAAACCATACTTGACTTTTAGTACAGAAGTGCATTTCTTATGCCTTTGTAACATCAGTCCTAAACTGCATTTGTTGCATGGCATCTGGAAAGAGGTCGTTTGATCCTTAACCTGGCTCCCTCATCTACAGTTTCTGCTGTCTCTGTTGAAATAAAATGTGAGATGCTCAAACTCTGCTACAGCTTTTCTCTCCTGTTTTACACATGCCTGGAAAAATCAACCTTTTTGATCGTTGCCACTGACACTGAGGCTGAAGCTGTGCCCAGCTGGTAAGAACGGAATTGAAATCCCACCTTGCATAGCACATGGGCACTTTGATTGTTCCACTTTGGACACTAGAAAAATGTGATGGATCAGTCAATTAAATTTGTTGTCGTTTCTATGCTTCAGTGGAATCACAGAAATTATCTCAGCTAGGACAGAGTCAAAATATTTAATCCAACTGAGTAAGATAAAGTTTTTAAGCAAGGTAAGAAAACAAGTAAGTCTAAAGCTTGGCTTTTATCTTCCTAAAAAGAAATGGTTTAGAGCAAGTGTGATTTTTTTTTTGATTTTTTTTTTTTTTGCATCCATCCGTAAAATCATCTGAACCTTGTCACCCAGCCTTTCTGAATTTTGAGTCTTTTGCACCAACTGTTTGATGAATCTGCTGACTCGCTTGCTTTCTTTTAAGTGTTTTTGGTTATTTGGTGGCTGGGAAGGGGATGTCTACTGCGATTACTGTTGTTTTGATTGCATGCAGTGAGAAAAAGCAGCGGGGCCCACAGGAAGCCCCTGTGCGATGGAGAGCAGGGCAAACTGCTGGCAACCTCTTCTTACATTGCCCAAACCAGCCAGATTGTGACAAGTGACATTTCAAGAAGTTGCTTGTGTGCCTCCTCCAGTGGCTGATGACTTTGTGAGGCTGACAGCAAGTACTGGGATTTTCTGTCCTTTGTTTTTCTGGATGGCATAAGCCTCAAATGGGTAAAATATCTTAGTGTATAGGTGTGTTAGTGCTTGGTTTGAGGTGCTGTGAAGGGACAGAGACTAACTGTACTTTTAAATTTCTTGTGGGTGCACACCACATTGTTGCTTTTTTTTTGTTGTTTTCTAAAAGAGGTCTGTTGGAAGAGTGAGACTGCCAGCCTCGGGATTTCTGGCCTTCCGCAAGCTGACAGAATTTCCTGTAAGAGTTGCTTTTACAAAGGCTGTTTCCTTTCAGGATTTTATATCGCTTTTCCTTTCTTGTATTTCTTCTCTTTGTTCTTACTCTCTCCTGACTTGTTCTCATTTTTTTTTTTTAACCTGATCTGCATACTTCAAAAGAGAACTGAAGTAATAACTTGCTGATTTCTACAGTTAACCACCTCATTATGAAACAAAGCAAATTTTCTTGAGACTTGATACCACTGAGTAGCACAACTTGGGGCAGTAAGTTCTTGAAGACTTGCACCTGCTTTTTAAGGAACAGCTATGTCATTTTTTTTGCAGTTTCATGACACCTGTGTTGTCTAAGCCCGGCACAGTCATGAAGCTTATCCACAAATATTATTCTTATTTTACAGATGGTTAACTGAAAGTTTTGTGGTGCCCATCCCACCTATCACACCGTCCTTCCTTCCTTTCAGGCCACTCCTGCCATGCAGGATGACTCACTCGGCTTCGTGGGAGTTTCCAGTCATAAGAATTTATTGACCAAGGTATTTTTACTGCTATTCGCTCTGCAAGCATTGCAAAGTTAGACAAGTTATCCGGGTTCTGTGCTTTTAAGACATGGTTATTTTATACGAGAGTGCTTTTTCCTGTGTTGAAAAGGAAATGTGTTACGGGGGAATATGCTGCAATGCTTTGGTAGAATGTTTCAGCAGGGAAGACAGTAAAAGAAAAGTACAGGTCATGCATTTAGAGGGATATGAGATTTAATTCTGATTTTAGTTTGATGAGCGCAGGTTTAAAGAATGAAATATTACTGCATCACTTGAACTGTCCTAGTACATTAAATACATATGTCAAAGATGAAACGGACCTCATGAGTATGAAGTGGATTTTGATGGCAAATATCAGCAGCTATCTTTTTCTAGAGATTTCTTTTTTAGAATCAGTAACCTAGACGTGACAGAAGGGCTTCACATAAACTGTTCAGGATGGTCCTATGTACTTTAAATTGTTGAAAAAGCAAATTATTGCTTTTAGGTACTAAAACTGAGCATCTTTAAATCCAAGAATTTTGTGTTAAGCTGACTTTTTTTTTATTCCCACCCCATTATCCATGGGAACGTCCCACACGTGGACAGATGATCCTGTTGCTGCACCGAGTGGGATTGGTGGCAATACCCTCTGATCCTGTTCAGAGTTCTTGCTCCCTTCCCACCTCATCTCTACCCTCCTCTTGCCTCCCTCACATCAATCTGCTCCATGTGGCTTCCTGCTCCCTTGTTCCTTGTTGCCTGCTCTCCCGTGTCTACTGTCAACTGCCATGCATTACTCAGGCTGCTGCTGCACCTGAGGAGCTCCATCAGTGCGCTGTTTCCAGGGCTTCTGCCTTTATGGCATCAGCTCAGCATTGCTTTCACAGCAGCTGCCTTGTTTTCAGAAACTGAGGAAAAGGTGGGGCAGGGGGGAGAGGTGGCAGAAATCAAACTTTCCACTGGAGGTGTGTGATTCCAGCCTGAACAATAACAGCGATGGCTCTGTAATGGACCCATGTCCTTTCTGCTGATGCTGGGGTGTCCGGGGGACTCATGGCTCAGAGGCTATCTCATCATGGCCAGGTGAATACTCTGTTGGAGAGGCAAAATGAGGAATGAGTGCCAAGTATAAGATCTACCAGCAGCAGGATAATTTCCAGGCTTGCTTCTGTGTATGTGCTGTGCTGACCTTGTGAGTAGTCCCACACAGGCTCCTAATGCAAGAAGTGAAGGGTTGGCTTCTACAGGACACGTGTTTTTAACTTCAGAACAAGAAAATGCATCTTTTTTCCTCAAAAGATTATTTTTTTTTCTGCTCTTTTGGCCACAGGATGTGTTCACGCTTTCTCAGAATATAACACCAAGTTGAGAGAGCCTTCCCTTGACTCTCCTATCAATTTCCATGGTGAGGAGTAGCTTCCCCTTTCCTGAGCAGGCTCCTGGAGGCACTTTCTCCTGCAAAAGCCGTTTTGGCTTCACACGATGCCGGGATTTTAATCTTTATGCAGTTCCTCCACCCGAAAAGGCACAGGGAGATCTTAGGGCGGCAGCTAAAAATCATAACTCTGTGGCCAAGTCTGACAGAGCCGATGCCCCCTAAGCAGGGTGGAGATCTGGATTTAGACATGAAAACAGGCAGAAATTAATTAATTACGGATTAAGGAGGCCGGAGGCCCTCAGACCCGGTTTCAGGCCTGTGGCCTCAAACGGCACGAGATCAACGGCCTCTCCAACGGTCCGGCCGGGAAAGTGCAACCGATTTCCCCACATTTCTCGAGGAAAGGCGAACACGAAAATGGGTGGCCGTCTCCCCTGCGCCCCCGCCTCTGACAAGCCTTTACCAGAAGGGAAAAGGGTGGCTCCTGGGGGCTTCTGACAGGGCGGAGGCGGCGACCCACGCCACCGCCGTGGAAGGGAAGGGGCAACCCGGGCAACGCCTCCGGCGCCGTAGGGGAAGATGTTCCCCCTCAGCATCCCCATCCCGGGGGTCTCCCTTCCTATGGCATCGCTGGCAGCCCTGGGAGCGGCCGCGCAGGACGGGAACGGGGCATTTCCCCTCAGGGCGTTGCGGACCCCACCGCCGGCATCGCCCCTTTAAGCTGGGCGCATTCCAGGGGGAGGCCGGCCCCGCNCCCCCTCAGCACCCCCATCCCAGGGGGTCGCCCCTTCTGTGACACCTCTGGCAGCGCGGGGAGGGAAGGGGGCATTTCCCTTCAGGGCGTTGCGGACCCCACCGCCGGCATCGCCCCTTTAAGCTGGGCGCATTCCAGGGGGAGGCCGGCCCCGCTCCGCCGGCGGGACTCCGCTCCCGGCCTGCCCCGCGCCGGCAGCCCCGCCTCGCCTCCCCGGCC
>VXBW01003908.1:362555-399363 GCA_013400375.1 Thinocorus orbignyianus | reverse complement strand
GGCTGCCTGCACCCCTAGGCCGGGGGGAGGGCTGCGGGTCCCCCAGAGGGGTCGGTAATTAGCAGGCCCCCCGGGGTAGGCGGTGGCCAGGCGGGGTTTTGGGTGGGTGGGTGGGAGGGAATGGGTGATGCCGGCTGGATGGGCAGGAGGAAATGNAGTCACAGGCCATGGGACAAGAGGAAATGGCCTCAGGTTGCGCCAGGGAAAGGTTTAGGTTGGGTATTAGGAGAAATTTCGACGCCGAAAGGGTTATCGAGCGCTGGAATGGGCTGCCCAGAGGAGTAGTTGAGTCACGGTCCCTGGTGGTATTTCAGAGATGAGTAGAGGTGGTGCTCGGAGGCATGGTTGAGCCATGGTTTTGGTCAGTGTTGGGTTGATGGTTGGACTCGATGATCTGAAAAGTCCTTTCCAACCTAGATGATTCTGTGATGTGCTTCCTCTTGCATAAACCCTCCCAGCTGAGGCTAGGGTCTTGGCCACTGCTTTGGTCCCCTGGGGCAGGAGGGCAGGCTCTTCACCCCTCGGCTGCTGGCCTGTGTTCCTTAGTGGTGGTAACCATGGCTGCAACCCGGAGCTTTGCCATCTTGAGTTTTGGCCTTTTCTGCAGAGGCAGAGCAAACCTGAGTGTCTCCGGAGGGTTGCTTCCCTGCAGCCTGCCTTGCTTGTGCTGCCCAGACTGTGCCCTCGTGTGTGGTGCAGGGAGCGTCTCTCACCCCCGGCACCTCGGATCCGGGAGTCTTCCGAACAGCAGCAGGCTCAAGATTTGGGAAGGAGAGGCTGGTTTGAAAAGTGGCAAGTGCTGCAGGAAAGGGTGTGTGGGCACATCTGCTCTGTATTCTCTTATACTGGGGCAGCACCGTCTTTTAAATACTGAATACTGTGTGGGTTAGGTTTGTCAGAGAGCAGTCAGTGTTACGGCAGAGCCTGTAACATCAAGTCAATAAAAGGAGAAAGAGAATTTTCTGGTTAATTGGCATTCCCGGAGGTTCCTTTGGGATAAAGTATTTTAGCTGTCACTTCGGTTTGTGGACAAGCTTTTCTTTTCCTCTTGTTTGCTCAGTTATTTAAGCTGTCTTGACATGGAGAAAGGGTAATTGGTTTGGAAGACAAGCCAGCCCACAGAAAGTTAAAACCGCAGCTTATATCCTCGCATCATTGAATAAAGTAAAAATTAAAAAACCCTCAGTGTAACTGTTCACAGTTCCTATTCAGGAGTCACTATTGAACCTTCAGTTTTAGCATCAACACTGCATTGCTCTTTCAGGGCATTTTGGAGGAAAAAAGCCAGTTGTGTTACGGGTGGGGGAGCTGGATCTTGGGTCATAACCTGAGGGTGGGTTGTGTGAAAGCTCCCACCTGCAGTCCTGAGATGGAGATGATGGTGCTGAGTGCTGTACCGGGTTCACCTTCTGACCACATCCATCTGCCCCAGCAACCAGGAGTATCTCACCTCCCTGAAGTGTTTTTTTTAAAGAAGTGTACCACATAAGCATATGCAGTTGTTTGTATGAGGGGAGATAGTTACTAAAGCCTCTTCATCATCTCTTGGGGTTGTTTTTTTTTTTTTTTGTGTACATTGGGGATTTTTATTTAGGACACCTGGAAAAAAACAGTAAGCTAAGATTTGATCTCAACTTCTTTAATAGAACATAGTAATTCTTCATTATCAAGGTAAAACTTAGTTGATAGGCGTGTCTGTGTTACTGCTGCCATTGAGTCTGTGCACCTGTATGTATATGGGTGTTCTTTGAAAAAGAATGTTTTTCTGACATACTCAAGCAAACAATATGCTGTGTCTTGGGTTTTGAAGAAATGTGGATGCTTCTTTGATGAAAACAGCTGCATCTTTTAAATACTGTAGTGTTGTAACATGATTGTTGTCAGTCGCTTGGGCTTCAGGTTTGTTTGCAGGCTCTTGTAGCTTTTCGAGTTCATTTGGGACTGTTTTTAGACCAGAGTACAACTTTTTAAAAAGAAGCTGCTTGGCTGACTTTCAGATATTTGAGAGAGGGGCTTTGTTTCTTTTTTCTAGTAGGTTTTTGGGTGGGGCATTTGTATTGTAAAGCCTCTGAAGAATCAGAAGCTACTTACAAGTGTGATGGTGGTGGTGGGACTTACTGTTAGGAAGACTAACAGCACAGCGTTAAGCTATCTGTGTGCATGCCATACAAACAGTAAATATTCCTATATACTTATTTATACATTGCTGAGATCATTGCACGTTGCAGAACTGTCAAGTACCAAAAAAATGCCATTTTAATCTCAAATGCCCCAAACTCCTCTGCGGCATTGCTCTGTTCTGCTCTTGTGAAGACTTCAAGCCACCTTTGTGTGAGCTATTGGGTGCCATGTTTGGACATCAGTAAGAGAGAAGCAGCAAAGGGCTTGACAAGTATTTGTGTACTCTGTAGGATGTGAGTGCATTCTGGGACACAGAGGCCTTTTATGTAGTTAGTTCTGTGTGATCTTTGAGGATTAGGCTGTGTGCTTAAACCCATATCCTTTCTTGAAGCTGTAGTTGCCTTTATTTCTAAGAGCAACTTGGGTAACTTGAATGGTTCACACTGCTTTGCACCCATTCAGGACTGGCAGCGTGGGCTCTCGGCTTCCAGCATGCAAATGCTACCCTGCATTGAGTTTTTGGCAGTTTGGAATGTCTTGATTAACATCCAGCAATGTTTGGTCCGTGTAGATCAGTGCAACATTTTGGAGGAGGCTGCAAAAGGTCAATGGGAACTGTGGATTTGTTGCCAATGTGTGACCGTGCTGCAGGAGTTCCTTTGAATCCTCTTACAAGTTACAGTTCTGAACTTGTTTAAAAATCTTTAGTTTTGAGACTAGATGCTGTCAAAGGGCTTGATATAGAAAAATAAAGTGTGGATCACTATTAGTAAGTTAAAGGCTGGGATCCCAAGAGTGTTTGGAAAGGAGGTCCTTAACTAGAAGTTAGGGTGATGCCTGGGGAGAGGAGAATTGGGGTAATTACCAGTCTCTGCGCAAGGAACATCAGAAATTATAACAGTTGTTTCTTGTGAGAGAGAGGGTACTACGACCCTTTGAGTAAAAGTCCTCCCCCAAGAGGCTTGGAGACAGTAGGTTGCAGCTGTAAATCAGGAGAAGGAGGGAACTGAACCCGTTCGCAGGATGCTGTCTGGATAATTAAGTTAGTGTATGAGAGTAGGGGGGAGCACCACTGTGTCCTTTCTTCTGCTTTTCTTAAAAGTATCCCTTCATTTCCCCCATTTTTCCAGTTCCTTGGGTTGAATTATTTCTAATTTAGTCTTGACCCAACCAGTCTTTTTTATCCTGACACTATCCTCCCCTCCACGTTCTCGTATATTCCAGGAATAAGGCACTTAGGGGCAGTGGTGCCAGCTTTTAAATAGAAGATGGAAGCTGAGGCATCATGGTATATAGTTAGTTGTCTGCTTTTTTTGAAGCCAGTGTCACGTTATTTTAATAGTCCGTGCAGTTTGCTTCTGCTGGGAGCATTGGGATGGTTCTGGCATCTCCCCAATGCTTTGTGTGCATACGTTTTAGCAGGGCTTTGCTATTTAGACCACTAATGTGCCAAAACAAAGCAGTGTGTTAAAGATACTCCTTTGAGCACGGGAAGAAGGGGAAAAGAAATAGCATGGAGGTGTGTGGAGTGGTTTGGTGCTGGGCAGTGTTGCTAGGCAAAGGCTTGTATTTTTTTCAGTTGTTTCATCTTTTTTTCAGAGCAGATTCTCACTTCTTTGTTCTGCAGCTCTAATTCCTGTGTGCTTTCTGTTGCTTCTACTGTTTCTACGTCTTTATATCCCCTCTTACGTGTGCCTCCCTGTTCCCAACCATCCATGCTAGAGCCACCTCTCATTTTTCCCCACCACTTTTATTCTCTGCCTGGATCGGCTCGGTTTCAGCTGTTGTGATCCTGGTGTTTTGTTCTTAGGACAAAGAGGCAGCATCCTCAGCACGCTGGTGGCTGTTTCGTGGCTGTGGAGTGGCCCTGTCTCTGCTAAGAGCAGCTGTGCTTTTATCAGTAAGCCCATGAGCCTGGGCACAGTCTGGTCTGGCTTTCCTCATCTGCTGTGTCTCAGCAGGGACCGTGCCCAGGAGATGTGCTTGGCTGATGATGCCAGTGGCCTCAGCTGTGAGTTCAGGACTATCTGGTAGGCAGGAGGACTGATTCCCACCTCTTCTCTCATTGCCTGCGAAGAGAAGCTGGAATTCAGTGCTGGAAAGCAGCCTGCCTTTCAAGAAGAAAAATTAAATTACTGTCTGCCTTTGTTGAAAACATCTTGGCTGTGTTTGTGAGCATGGACCGTAGTTAGAACCACGGATCCTGCTCTTGAATTCTTCTGACATCCCTACTGTAGACCAGCCTAGAAACCCATGTCACCAAGCTGGATGGTATCTTGTATGTATAAAACAAAGAAAAACTTGTAAAAGCTGCTAGTTGTTAAAAATGGATTACCCATCTCTTTCACCTCCCCCTTTTCTAGCTTCTCAGTCCTTTATTTGGCTTGAGGAGAGCAATCATGCTTGGTTATATATACTTTGTCCGCGGAGCGTAGTTTGGGGTATGACTGCCATTTGAAGGCATTTACAAGGAAGCCCAGGCAAGATGCCAGTTCTTATGTTCAGCTTTGGCTTGATTTGTCAGGTTTTTTTGTAGCAGAAGAGTTTTTTTGGTTTTTTTTTTTTTCTTTTCCCACTGGTATAAAAAAACAACTTTTGTTTAAAGGGAGGTCTATAAAATGTGCCTTAAATTACGTATGTAGTTTATGCCACTGGGATGCAATTGGTTGCTTTGGTTTTTTTTAGAGCAGCAGAGAGATGCTGTTAGTTTGCCTGTTATCCTGTTAAAGCTTTACGAGCCTGCGGTTCATTGCCTTCCCGGGGAACCACTGCGAAACCAACGGTGAACAAGCAGGACGTAGGCATGTGAAGTTTTGCATAGTGTAGCTGCAATTTAAAAATGGAGAAATGGTAATTAATGTGTAGGGAGAGAGTGTTTCCGGCACTTAGGCTGGTTACGGGATGTGTTGGGAAGCTCTCACGGACGTGTTGAGCCTGGGCTGCAGCCCCATGCCGCAGTGGCTTCACCGTGGTATTTGTGGAGCCCTGGGGGGACTCTATTTTAGTTGGTCTTGCAAAGGCTTGATTTACATTTTGCAGGTTTCAACACGAGTAGTTAAGAGATTGGGGCTTTTAATGGCCAGCAGTTGTTCAGTGCAGTTATATAAAGTTGCTTTAAAGCTCTTTACTGCTTCCTGCATACTCTTTAAATTCCCAGGTTTTCTCCAATTCCTCTGTCCGGTGTCTTTTCTGAGACACCGATGCTGCTGTGTGACGCCTTTGGGAATACTATACGTGGTACAGCGCTTATTTTGGGGGATGGAGAGAGCTGGGATTGTGTGGTATTCTGCTGCAAAAACAGCTGCTATTTGTGGTGCTTGTCCAGAGCTGCTAGAAGGATTAATCGTGGGTTTTGACACAGTCAAACAGTTGCTGTTGTAGGTTTAAACCTCGGAAATTGTTGTTTGCTGCTCAGAATTGTTAGCTTACCAAAAAATTTCTAGCTTATTCAGTAGCATAAAGTAGCATTTCTCTTGCAGCCTGAGGCTTTGGGAGGCTCTCCCGGCCTCCCCGATTCTGCAAGTGAAAATGCCAGGCTGCTGCTTCCCACGGAAATGAAAAATGGGATTTCTCTGCAAAGAAGACATAGAGAAAATAATTCTGAGCACAGATGGATGGGATGGGAAACTTGGTTCTCTGGTTCACCATAGTTCTGTGAGCGTTGTCCTTGATCATACAACGCTTGTCAGACTGAGACCTCCCGCTTGTGTCCTCGGGGCCCTAATTCATCACTTGCTGTTGCTGGCGATGCTGTGCTGAGTGATTTCGTGCTCACTGTCTGGCTCTGTTTCCTACCAGTGGGTTAGCTGGGATACGAGGTCTGACGTGTTAAACTGAACTAGTCGCATCTAACATCACTGCCTCTTGTTCATAATAACCTTCTGAAGCTGAATCTGGGGCTGTGCCCCTCCTCCCTCCCCCCCGTAAGCTCCTGTCCAAGAAGAACGGTTTCAGCCTGCTTTTATGAGTTCCTTAACCACAAGATCTGGCTTATTGGTGGCTACCACAGTTTGTTTTGATCAGAAAATAAGATGGCTTTCGTAGTTTACCAATAAATTACAGAAACCTCGCTGAGTGTGCTGTCCTGCTGCACAAACAGGAGTGTGTTGGGTCATCTGTGCCCCATCCCGGGGTACACAGAGTACCCCTGTGTGTGTCAAATCAAGCTTTTCAGGCTTTAAGAGAGGGATAAATGTGGACGGCTTGTTTTGAGGGCCTGTGTCATCTCTAGCTGTGTTTAAAGCTCTCTGTAATATTAGGACAACTTAATGCTGAGCTGTTTGCAAAGGGTGTACTTGGGATTGCTCTCTTGTTCTGTAGCATCCCTTGAGTAATGTAGGGTTTTAGCAGCATGCTGGTAGGATAGTGATGTTTGCTGTCATGTCAGCATTGACAAGAGCTTCAGGACAGCTGCTAACAAAGCAACTGCACTGTGAGATTAGATATGTACAGTTGTCAAATGGGACCGGGTATATTGAACTGAAAGGCTGCCTTTTGTAGCCTGCCAGGTTGCAGGTGTGACCTGCTCTTAGCATTTGTGGGGTGTGTGAGGTACTTTTGAGGTAAAACATAGTCATTTCTCAGTTTTTCTGATGTAGAAGCTTGGAAAATGGTGAAAACTTGTCAATTGTAAAAAGGAACAGAAATGGTAAGGTAGTTTTGTTTAAATTAAAAAAAAATAATCATCAGCTGCAGTCTTGAGTCTCTTTTCTATCAGTCCAGTCCTATTTAAGAGATCACTTACCATACACAACTCCCACACACCAACCAACCCCTTATATATTATTCAGTGATCTTCAGCATTTTGTTTTGAAACTGGGTGGCAAAGCACTTCTTGTTTCCATGCTTCTACTTGTTTTAGATATTCCAGTGTGATAGTCATCAAAGAGTTGTTTCCAGTGCTAATCATGCTTACAGTTCTGACACAACACAGCTGTGTTCAGTAGTGGAGAATTTAAAATTTTCCTCTTTTAGAAATAGTATCCAAAAACTATTATTGGATTTTTTTCCCCTGGTAGGTAAGCTAGTACCATCTTGTACACGGGAGGGAGATTTCCAGATAGCTTGAGGGCATATTTGCGCAGTTGGTTTGGGGGTTTGTTGTTTTTGTGGGGGAAGGAGAAGATATATGTGTATATATATATATATTTTTTTTTTTAAGGCGTTTGTAAAGGTGGTATATTGAGATCTTGCAAAGACCTAGGGCTTGTGGGTTCTCTGGTCAGCTTTCTGTTATGTTCTTGTCTCTGTTGCGGACTTTGGTGAGAGAGAGAATTGCTTGTCTGACTTGGCTTTGTAGTGGGTCCCATGTTTTGCAGGAGATTACTTGCCCCATGGTGGTGGGGTAATCCTCTAATTCATCTTCGTGGGCTTCAGATGCTGCTCTGGGAAAATCAGGGTGCAGAATTAATTGTTAAATGGCTTCCGGAGTGGCAGCTGCTACTGATGGGCCGAAGTGGAAAGGAGTAAAACTTGTCCCTTGCATTGCTCTTAACCCTTTGTAACCGAAAGATTGGCTACATCTGAGAAATCTCTTAAAAAAACCCCGAAACCCCCAAACAAAAACCCACAACCCAAAATTCTACCAAACATCAAAACCTGCCTGACAGGAGGGGTTCTTCCCCAGCACATGTGTTAAAGTGGCTGACTCTGGTAGTGCTTGACTTGCCAGTGGGTTGCCCAAAACACTCGTTCCCTCCATGGCTGAGGGAGCACTGTGGAGCTTAAAGTTGGCATCAGCCCAGTTCTAAGTGTGTTTC
This sequence comes from Thinocorus orbignyianus, assembly GCA_013400375.1. Lineage (NCBI taxonomy): Eukaryota > Metazoa > Chordata > Aves > Ciconiiformes > Thinocoridae > Thinocorus > Thinocorus orbignyianus. The sequence goes on along the minus strand of VXBW01003908.1, from coordinate 391,483 downwards.
TTTCATCTTGCATTATTTTTCAAGGTCTGCTTTATAGTTTAACCCATTTAACATCAGAAAAGACCTCATTCCCACCTGTATGAGCTGGTGCTCATGCAGCATGTTTTGCTTAGGCTGGTTTGGGTTTTTTGAAGGGGGAAAATGTCAAGGATGCCAAACGGATTTATTTTTAAAAATACTCTTTATCTTTTCTGCATATCTTGTTTCAGGAAAATAGAATTTTCTAACCTTCTTTGAGTGCATCTCATAGAGTCTTTAAGCAAATGGTTGCATTGAACCTCTTCAAGGGCGATAAAGTGGCAGTTTTTGTGGTGCTTTTATTATGCCGTACTTTAAAGGTTGTGGAGTGTAAGCTACCTGCTCTGAAAGGCACGGGTTGCGCTGGGCATATCTCATGCTGAGATTAGTGGAATAAAAAAATCAGTCTGTTCTGGAAAAACTGCCATCAGATGCTTCTTGGTATCACAGTGTTACGTGGAACTGCATGACAGAGCAAAAAGATGAGATTCTTGTCCTAGGGCTTCTGATTATGATGATTCTTCATAGGCCTTTCATCTGCAGATCTTTGCGTGCTCTCATCCGGTGGGATTTTGCAGTGGGATTTTCTTCCCGGCAGCTTGTGGGGCTGGTCCCTGGGGAGCAGCCGTGGAGAGGCTGCCCTGCCCGCCGCCCTCGCCTCCCAGCTTCTGAAAAAATGTGGTTTATCTGTGGGGATCTGGCTTGTATCCCTCTGCCTTGCCTCCTGGCTTTGGTGGTCAGGGTGCAGGGGTTGGCCCAGCAGCCTACTTCTATTTTGTTTCAGCAGCTGGTGCCTTCCTTCTAGCTGCCTTTACGGGTCTTGTGGGTCCTGCTATCCCAGCTGGAGTAACGTGGGACAAGCAGTTTCTCGACAGTGAATCAGCTGCTGGATGAACTACTTAAGAAGCTGATGCTTAAGGCTGTGGTTGCTCTCCTGCTTGCTTTGGTTGTGTTTTCTGGCCCCTCTCCTTTTCCTTTGCGAAGCTCCTTGCAGCTTGGCTGGTCTTCGCATACCTCCTGCTCCTATTTCGCTGGTACTGAGATGTTTCTGGGCTGTGCTATTTGGGAAGGTTTCCCTCTCCCTGGGATGGGGTTGTTCAGCTGAGATCTCCCTGTGCTTCTGGTCACAGCAATAGCCTCATGGTACATAGGGGTAGCATTGCTGCTGACCTGCTATGCTGACTGCTTTAGAACATGTCTTCAGGTAAGAGGCTGGTGGTTTGCATTTCAGTCAGAGTGCAGCGATGCTCACATGAAAGGTAAAAAGCAAATTCAAAATTGTTAAATGATGAGCATTATTCTGTAGTTTCCCCTCCTGCACACGTTAGGATGGAAGGAAGCCTCTCACAGAAGGACAGTTGCAAGTTTTCCTGAGTTAAAGCCATTATTTTGTCAGCAAAAAGTAGTGGGTTTTGCTGCTGATTCCCAGCAGGGCTATGAAGAAAGCGTACAAAGTGTGGAGTAAAGAGATTAGGGGCTCCAGGGGTGCAGCAGCTGCTGCGAGGGCTAGTGCTGCTGCCAGGGGGAAATGTGAACTCCTTCACCATTGTCATGCGGTGTCCATTTAACAAAATCTAGTTTTCTTCCTACTTCGCCTCTCATCCTGCCCCCTTTCCTGTCCCCTCTCTACTGGGTTGCCAGTGGAGTTGGGAGGGATGCTCGGGACTGGGATGGCTCTTGGGTCCCCTCCATCCGTGCTCTGCAGGCATGAATTAACTGAATAAATTACTGGCATTACACGAATCACCAGTCTTGTACTTTCTAAGCAGAGGACCCTGCATACATCCATACGTGCTCACTGCACCTTTCCTCTCTCCTGCCAGCTGTCCCTGGTTGCAGGGGAGGCGAGTCGAGCCATCCCTGGTGCCTCCATGGCACCAGGGGCAGCTAAACCGGAGTTCCTTGTGGAACAAAGTATGGATTATTTTGACTGTAGCAATACAAAGATGAACATTTTCATAGCGCTTTTAGGAATTAAGGGCCTTTTGGACTTCAGTCATAACTATTATAAGACGGTGTATTTAGTGCTGTCCTTTTCTTTTTGGCAATTTGTCTGAAAACATTGCAAATAGGGTGTTGCGGTGCCAGAGTCCCTGACTCCTGATTAGGAAGGGAAGCTTGTGGCTTTTGTGAAGGATTGATATTTCAAATCATGGCAAATACTTCTAGGAAACAATTAATTGACTGTCAGAACTACAGCTCTGAAACCACAGTTCTCTTCCAAGTGACTTTAGTTATTCTTGTCTACCAGTATCCCAAAAAGGCAGGAATAAACAAAACAATGCCTTTTTCCTTTTCCAGAATTAAATTTCTTTAAATCAGAGAGTCAAGGCTATTGGGTGAAGAAAAAGTTGTTAGAAGTTGCCAGTGTAGCTGATGATTGAGCATCTGGCTGAAAGTCTACAGGATGAGACCATATTCCTCTATCCCTGGTGAGCAGGCGGGAATAGCAGTTATGGGTTTTGGTCAACTTAGAGTGTATATTCTCTGCCGCAGATTTTTTTGTAGCCTTATTTTTCTGTACTTCCTTTCCTTGTAAGATGTAAGGGTTGTGTCAGAGGAAGCTTGTTACTGCCTGGAAGATTCTTCCATGGCACCAAACTAAACTCGGGGCACCCCTCGCACCCCAGGCTGGTTTTCCCTGTTTCCCAGCAGACTGCTGCTGGTCTTCACTACTGAGTGCACAATTCCATGAAAAATGATCCAGGAGGCACTCTTAATACTTTTTAATTTGGTAGTCACTGATATAATTAGAAATCTCTAGGAAAATGCATTTGTCTGTGGCTCTGAAAGTACTGGGGAAGGACACTAGGAGATTCCCCGAAGTCAAGTTTCCTCCCTTTCTGTGATTTGATTCTCTGCAAGTTAAAGCAAAAACATGGTAGTAATGATCCCCTCCTTTTTTTTTTTTTTTTTCCTTTTATAATTACAAATAATATTTTAATCTGAACTCATAGCACCTATCCATAGTGTTTGAAAATTGCCTGGAGCGGCTGTGGTGCAGCTGTGACACTGGCCACTCCTGGGTACTGCAGTCATCAGCAGAGGCTGAGAGCTTTGGTTACAGCCCTTGTAAAGCTCCTGATAGGGAAGGAAGTGATCTGGAGTTTTGCTGCACTTGAGATAGCTGGCTCTAGTCTCTTTGTACTTTCTTATTCACAAAATTAATGGGTAATTAACTAAGGATTTGGGTGCGCAGTTAGAATAGTGCTATTGTCTGGGCTGCTGACACTGATCTTTGCCTGGACAGTGTCACTAGGTATTAAATGGAAGAGGCTACAAATGTTTATCGGAATCTCAGTTATTCCTATTGCAAAACCTTGTACCAAAAGGGTCTCCTTGTTAATTTGTCTGAATTAATCACCTTTTTTCATGTTATTAATTCAGTTTGTTTTCCAACTCCAAGGCTATGGCATGTCCTTTTGGGAACTGTGGGGTAGAAAATTAACATGCTGCTCTGGTGGATGGGAGGGACCCTGTCTGTCTGCCTTTCTGTCCACCAAGTCTTGCTTTTCTTAAATCAGTTTTATTGCTTCCACTCCTAAAAAGTTGACATTAACTTGAAAACAGTGGGAGGGAATGAAATATGTTTGAAAAGGTGATGCCATTGGTGGGAGTGGTACTGAGTGCTTAGATGGGGTATAGAGAGGGGTTGTGGGAAGAGAAGTGGTTCAGCAAAAAAGCAGTTTGGAGTTGTTAAATCTGCGTCACTGGCACTGTGACAGAAGGTTTAAACTGTGCCTGGCTAAATCGCCTGAGTCTTTGAAATTCACAGCAGCACCAGCAGCCCCGCTGGCTTTTGTCCTTCCTGCAAACACACAGCTGCTTGGTCTGGGCATCCCCGCCTGCTCAGCACGTCGGCTGCTTCATCCAGTCCCGCCGCAGAAAGCCACTCATGGTTTTGGGAAAACCACAAGAGACCGGCTGGAGGAAACCTCAAGAAAATGAGTTGGTGTTGCCATTGGACTCTTGGAGGATGTGAAAGTGCAGAGTGTTTGGTTCACGTCCCTGATCTCTGTGTGTAATTAGCATAACGCGGGAAAACTTTTATCACCCCCTTCTGAGGAGTGACGCGTGTCCAGACTTGCTTAAGAAAATTGTTGGTAATAGTCCAAAGTGCAAACAGTGTGTGCTCCCATAGCAATATGGTCTGCAGAAATGCTGGCTTTGTTCAGGTAGCTGGGCTGGCTGCTCAAGGAAAGCTTATCTTAAAACATACAGTTGAAATTTCTCAGCTTTTGCTTTTTACCTGCTGATGTTTTAAAGCCAGCTTTCAGCACAGGTAACTCAGCAGAAAAGGTAATGGATTACAACAAGTTTTGGTTGGAAAGTAGACATGGAGGCTGTGGAAAGTGTTTTATATGTATCAGTTAATCATCAAGTTATGTGATGCTTGGCTACCCTGAGTAAAGAAATGGCAGTTGCTTCAGGTGGTACCCGAGGTGTCTTGCCAGGGCTTTAAAAAAAATATCCATGGTGGTTTTCTGGCTGGCCTGCTTCTTGAGGTGGATACTAAGACTACTTAATTCTTGAGTCTGCCTTCTGAGATGAGATGGAAATGACAGGAGCCTCCAGGACATGTGATGATGGTTTTGCATATTGTGGAGTGAAACATCATATTCTTTCTATCACAGAGTTAATGATTAATTAATTAAGTCCTAGTAGCAAAAGCTTGCTTTAAAGTGTAAACAGTCATTTGTAGTTACAAGTGTGTAACTCCTAGATCTGTGTCCTTTTTTGTACTTTTGAGAAAAGCATGTTTAAAGATTTTGAAGGGGAGGATTTTTATGCTGTTGGAAAAGATTACTGGTCGTACTGAATCGGCAGTTGAAAAGGGATTATAAGGCACTTCTAGAACATCTTCCATCTATTGTGCCTAATGGACACATGCTACTTCGTTTCTTTGAAGAATATTACCAAGGTAAACTAGCCAAATCATCATTAAACATCTTTTCAGTACTTAAAGTCCTCCTTATTTGTAAGAAAAGTGGGGACAGACTATTTAGTAGAGCCTGTAGTGATAGGACAAGGGGTAATGGTTTTAAACTAAAGGAGGGCAGATTTAGATAAGGTACAAGACAGAAATTTGTTCTGAGGGTGGTGAAACACTGAACAGGTTGCCCCAAAAGGTGGTAGATGTCCCATCCCTGGAAACATTCAAAGCCAGGCTGGATGGGGCCCTGAGCAACCTGGTCTAGTGGAAGGTGTTGCTGCTCATTGTGGGGGGGTTGAACTAGATGACCTTCAGTGGCCCCTTCCAACCCAAACTATTCTATGATTCAGCAAAACCAAATATAAACCATGAGGATGCGCTGTAGGAAGAAGCTCAAGCTTTCTGTTCTGAGCTTGATTAACCAAAAATAGTCAGGAGGTGCTCAAGTACTTGCCAGGTATCTCTTACCTCATTTTTTATCTTGCGCATCTACTGCTTCCCCTCTTTCCTCTTCCACCAGCTCCAAGGCTTTCATGCTGACAGTCTTTTGTTTTGTGTGCAGTTGCTGTGACAACAGATTACAAGGCAGAAGCATTTTGTGTGTGTGAATCACAGTGTCCTTACAGAATAGCTGTCCTGCGGCTCAGCAGGGTGCTTAAAATTTGGGAGGCAAGGAATGAAGGTGTGGCTTGATGGTGTCTCAACATGGGCTTCTCTCAGACCTGCCCCTTCACCGCAGCTGCAGTCCTCAGCTGGTTGTATCAGCTTGCTTGATTAAGTCCCAGTGGCTAGTCTGATGGAAAGATAACCTTTCAGTGGCCTTGGAGATACTGGGGTGTGCCTGGGGCCACGTAAGTGCTGGTTGGTGTGAAGGAGGCACCAGGGATATGCTGCCCAGGGATGGGGGGTAAACTTACACCAATTGCATCCAATTTTGAACATAAGCTAAAACAATTTTTAGAAGGACCTTTGTGATAAGACAAATTCAAAGTGAGGACTTTGGATTATGGGAAGCTTTGAAAGCTCAGACATTTGCAAACGGAAGGAAATAAGCCATCTGAAATTTACAATTTTGTGCCTTGCACATGCACGCAACTTGTTAGTTGAACTAAGAAAAAGATTGAGAGAGATTAGAGAGCATTTCTAGGGGAGGATTTTCACAGAGAAGACGTTAGTGTATGTGTTTAAGTTAAAACTGAATTCTTGTAGGGTTTCGCTTTATGCAAAACACCTTTATTTGGAGATTTAGCTGTCCTAGCTTTTTCTAGCTGACTCTACATGAGCAGGAATGATGGGACTTGTTTTTTTTTTTTTAAATTAATAAACCCCTAAAATAAGTGGATAAACCTATTCGTAGGTGCTTGACTGTGCTAGAAGTAGATCCAAGAGTGGCAGATTGGTGTAGGGGGTTTTATTTGTTTGTTTGCTTTTTGTTTTCTGGGGTTGTTTTTTGTTTGTTTGGTTTTGTTTGTGTTTTGTGTTGTTGTTTTTTTTTTCTTTTTACTTAATATTTCTTTGTGATTAAAAGCTTTAAAAAAGAGTGGACTGTTTATCAAGTGATTTTTATTTTTTTTTCCCACTACAGATCAATGTGAAACGAAATCTGATTTTCATACATAATGCATCCCAATGCAGTTAAATTTATAGTCTTGCTCATTTTAGAATTAATAGCACCGTAATGACTTGCCTTTCTCTTTATGATCTTAGAGTTCCCGTAGTAATGGATGAGATAGAACCCATGAAGGTTTCATAAAGAGAAGGAGCCTGAAGTGTCTCAGCAGTTTGGGCTAATTATAAGAGCAGCTCCTGCAAAATTATTGTTCTTTATATGTCAGAGTGGCCAGGCTGATGTTGTATCAGCATTTCTTTTATTAAAAGGCTTCCTAAAAGATAAAAAGTTGGCATCAGTATCTCCCAGGAGGAAATTTTCCTGCAAGTCATCTGCCCCCTGTACAGAGCTGTTCTTCTAGCAGAGTCAACCAATAAATGGAGATAAATCTTTGTAGAATATATATATGTAAATGGTCATGCCTTCTGTTTTTGGGGACCAAAAAAATGCCCTTTGGTCCTGCAAATGAGCTGTATTCATTAGTCCTAAGGAGATGTGTGGTGTGGTGTTTTTTTTTTTCTCTTCTTTTTTTTTTTTTTTTTTTTTTTTTTTAAATGAAACTTTCACCTACTTGCTTAATCTGCAGTTGCCTGGAGGAATGGAAAACAAGTTTAGCGTACCTGAGGGCTTTTCTTACAGAGGTCTCCCTTCAGTATGTGTCCTGCCCACACAGATAAAGATGAGCAAGAAAACCCCTAGAGCGATGCATTTTTGCATGGGTATGCAGCAGTTCCTGCCCAGACTGACTCTTGCTGGAAGGATCCAGCCCATCTGCTGGCCTGGAGCTGCCTCTGATGTGCTGGGAAGAGGTATGGTAATCACCAGTGGGGTGTTCAGGTTTTGGGGGCACTTGAGTAATTGTTACTTTTTGATAATTTTTCTTTTTAACCTTGCAAGGGTTGTACAGGTAGTGATGCCTGAAAACAGAGCACCAGGACAGATGCTCTTCCATGAGATCACTGAAAGCTCCTTTGCAAGTGCAGACACAAATTTGTAGTGTAACTTCATCTTTCTTTTTGTTTTTTTTTCTTTCTCTCTCGTATCTGGGGGAAAGGTGGTGAATAATCATCTCCCTCCTCCCCAGATAATGCTTGAAAGCTGTCCAAAATGAGCTTGGATTCAAAAGTAGTGTGAAGTCACTGGGGTACGTAAGCTGCAGAGTCCCGCTGGGGCTTTTGGAGTGCTCCCCTTCCTGCTGGGGGAGAGGCTGAAAAACCTCTGGGTCATTTTATTTTTGGTGCTGAATGTATGGTTTCCTTCCAGTGCAGCAAGATTGTGACTGTTTTGGAGTGGAGTGTCTTCAGCCTGAACACAAGCCGAATCCTGCCAGCAAGGCAAGCAAAGGCTTGTTCGCTAAAGATAGTGTGTGCATGTGTACGTAGTCCAGGGTTTTTTTAAGGCGCTCTGAGTGCTCAGGTTTGCAGTGTGATCCTAGGTATCTTAAAGAAAATTAGAGAGATCAGATGCATTTAATGAATTGCAAGCTATTTAAGGTCAGCTTTATCCTTTATAGCATATCTTCTCCATTCAGCCATACCAGATGACACTTATTCCATCGCACAAGCATATCGTGATTGACCTTTGGATCAGATTCAACTCCATCATGTGCTGTTCGCACTCAGGTGATCAGGCATCAGTTTTTGGCATCTCTCCTGTCTCTGAGGCCAGTATATGTTGGTAATTCATAAGTCCCTGCAACACATTTCGGCTGCCAAAGGTTATAACTTTTGCTCATATTAATTGCGATGGGCCTGAAAAAAGTTTTGTTCAACTCTCCTTTAGTTATGCTTCCTTTAGATTTATTAAATAGTTGTCCTTTGCATGGATGGAAAATGTTAAAAATAGAAGTGCTTAAGGCAGGGCTATTGTGTTGGTGTTGACAGGTTCGTTGGAAGCTGAAGCATGCCTTGTATTTCAAGAAGCACTAGGCTTTGGAAGGGGTTGCCCTCTTATGTCCTCTTGACCCTGCACTGAGGAGCTGCTTTTTTGAGCTAAGAAGAGACTGGATTTTGGATAAATTAGGTTTTTACAGTGCCACCATTCACTAGGTGGTGCGATTATTGCAAATAATAAACCAAACTTGTTGCCTTCTGTAATTGAGGCAGCAACTACAAAGCTAGCCAGTGAAAGAACCTGAAATAATATCTAATAGCCCATTTGCATTTTGGTACCACTCTTTCCTCTACTAAAAGTCATCTTTTCCATGTCCCATTGCTGTACAGGCATGCCCATATATGTTTAAGGGAATAAAGCACAAATGATGATACAGAGAAAATAATGGTGCTGTACTGATCTGTACTGTGCAGCAAATAAATAAGTTTCTGCAATTTCCCTCTCCCCCCTAACTACTGTAAAAATGGAATGATTTTTTCAGGACCCCTAAGTTTACTGAGCTTGCCCCAAACCGCATGCAGGCTTTTCAAAAGAGCCACACAGTACCTTTATTTGGTGGGATTCGTAGAATTGTAGTGTGGTTTGGGTTGGAAGGGACCTTAAAGATCACATAGTTCCAACCCCCCTGCCATGGACAGGGACACCTCCCACTATACCAGGTTGCTCAAAGCCCCATCTGGCCTGGCCTTGAACACTTGTAGGGATCCACAGCTTCTCTGGCTGACCTGGGCCAGTGTCTCACCACCCTCACAGGAAAGAATTTCTTCCTAATATTTCATCTCAATCTCCACTCTTTCAGTTTGAAACCGTTACCCCTCGTTCTATTGCTACAGTCTGTAACTATGGAGCTGTCTCCCCAAATATAAACCTAAACCATGAGCATCTCTAGCCAGGGTGGTTGCAGAGATATGCTTCCAAATGTAAATAGTGCATGAAATGATGGAGAGCGATTTCCTGAGTCCTGTGTCTCAAGTTGGCTTCTTTATAGTAGCAGTCAGCTCTTGGTGTCTGTGTTCTGTCATAGTGGAAATCTAACGGTGACCACACAGATTTTATTGTGCCATTGTTGATTGTGTTAGCAGATACACTGGTTTATCTCAAGCTTGCACAACGCTTGCCAGGTATTCTTCTGGATCCAAGCATCTCTTGTGCAGCTGTGAAAGTCATCTGTAACTCATGTAGAACTGCAGTTCTGTGGGAAACTAGAACATATCAGGACAAACGTAAGGGAAAGGTAAAAAACTGTGGGAGTGTAAGGTTTTTGTTTTGTTTTGTTTTTTTTTTAAGTTTACCTAAAATGGTAGGAATAAGAGGGAGTTTCACTGAGGTTCATGTTGTTGCAATGTAGGGATTATTCCCTTCTTCTTCCTTTGCACTGCACAGATAGTGGCTTGCCCTTCTTTCCTTGTCATGTGGTTAGGATTCCCTCTGATTCAGTACGATCATCTATAATCTTCAAGACCAAGCCCAGCAGGGGAATGTGTATTTTGATAAGGAACAATTAATGGTGTTTTCTCACTCAGACTTGGAATGATCCCAAAATCAGATCATACGTCATTGGGAGGTGCTCGTCTCTGTGCAATTTTGCAACTTAGGCAACAGATGGTTGTAGTAATAGAAATAGATCCTAAAAAATGTCTATATATATGTAAAAAAAGCACTTCATAGAAATAACTGGTTTACTTCATGTCACTTGCTGGTTGTGTTTTTATTTCAAATGTGCAAAAGGTTGTTTTCTTGGATGTGGTAGGTGTGTGGCAGTGCTGGGGCTGGAGCACAGTTGGCAACACCCCTCCCTGACTTCACATGATGCATAGCTTAAATGTGTTCAGGGTGAGTGTGTGCATTTACTTTCCATCTTCAGAATTTATTTGTAAGTATTGGCAAATGATGTTAATATTTCTGGAGGCTGTTAGTTGAAGAAAAGTAGTTTTCAACTTCCTTTAAAAAAAAAAAAGAGACTATATAGATTTATTTTTTCTTGTGAGGAAATAATGTTAAGCTCTAAGGCTTTTTTGGTGTTCAAATGAGCTTTGTACTTCCATAAGTTGTTTGTTTTTTTTTTTTTTTTTTTAAAGTTTCTATTTATCCTTGTGGTAGTAAGTTAGGAAATATTTGCTGTCATAGGTCACAATATTTCTGTGCTAAATTTGGGAATGTAGCTGGCAGCTTGCTTTTTCCCTGGGAACTTTCTTGTCAGGTTGGTACAGAAAGCTTTAGCTACTTGGTTGTTGGGGAAAAGATGTATTTAGTTTCATTCTTTTTTTCCTTTTTTCTTCCACTCTTTTTGTCCTTAGCTGCCTTTCTTCCACTGGAAGAAGTCAAGACTCGAAGTGGTTGAACTGTCACAGCTACTTGTTTTTCAGTGTCATGTTTATCTTGCCTCTCGTGTTCGAGGCTCCCTTTCCTCATTGTGGTTTCTCATTGTTTTCTGCCAAACCCTTATATTTCAGAGCCGCTTCCTGGTTGTGGCTTTATACCAGCTTGGGATTCTCCACACAGTTGTTGTCTGCTTTTCATGTGCAATAGAGGCACTGCTGCGTGGGGCATGAAATTGTAGAAAGTGATGAAAATCTGTCAAAGATTGCCAGGGTTTTTCTGGTTTTCTTTCCAGCTTTTTTAAAAAAAATCAAATCACACTTTTAAAAAATGTTTTTCTCTATGGTATTAAATTTAGTCAACCTTTTTTATTAAAAAAACACAACCAAACCAAAAAAACTCCAAAACAGCAGACACAGAGATTGATGATCTTCACCTGGCTGCTTGTGCCTGGACCTTGACCACCATATCAAATGATGTGGCTTCCCATGCAAAAGCAGTAGGAAAAGCCAATCGGATCTTCATGCCTTTCTCTTTTGTTTACTGGTTGTTTTCCCCAAAATGAAATAGTCCTCAACACAATGAAGTATGTGACCCATTAGGTCTATAGATTATGGTGAGTTTTGACCTCTTAGGCAGGGGCTGTGCAGCACACCCAATGGCTAGAGGGTGGCTGAGTTAGTACTTCCAGTTGGTGCATGTCAGAGGTCGCATGTGGTCTAGACTTGGGTGCCCTGGGATGCTTGAGTATGAGATCTTTCAAAGGCAATCACGTGAATTTGTCATGCGTGCAGAAAGGCTGTAAATGATCCCTGAAACCTTAAGGCAGATCCTTGCTGTGAGGGGATGGTGACTGAATTGCATGATGTTTGAAGTTCAGGTGCACCACAAGATGCTGCTTCTATGATTTTTCTTGTTCCTGGGCTTTCCCAAGGTGTCATCTCTTGGCTGCTACCAGCAGTGTGATATACACTTGAACAAAAGGTACCCAACCCCCCAAAACTGGCTTCACTTCATTTGTAATGACGTATAAAGTGCTGGTTTATGTTACCTGGAATTCTACTTCACAAGTTCACCTCTGTGGAATGGCCCTGTTTATCTTCCTGATGTCTATCTGTCTGGCTTACTTTGGCTGGTGGGTTACAAGTGGTCAGAGGCCTGAAGAGTAAGTGCTCCAAGGGTCTGCTCTCCAGGCCAGCTGCTCTCTGATACTTCATCACACTGCTGGAAGGTAATATGCTTCTCAAGAGGGTTTCTGAAGCACATAGACATTAGACTTCTCCCCAAAAGCATGGGGAAACAATTGGTGGTAAAATCCTGAAAAGGAACCTAGCTGATCCTATTGTTTCTGGGGACTATGGCTTTCCTGTTTACTCTGCCTGGCTTTCAAATATTTGCCCCGCTCCTTATGTGTAAAGTGTTTTTGCAGTCATTTGCAGGGTTCTCACCTGTCCCTATCCATGTAACTTTTGATTTGTTTCCTGTTTTTGAAAATACATCAGTTTGGAAGTATTGGAGGGCAACCTCTCATCCCTTGTCTTTGAGCAACAGCCCATAAGAGGAAACAACAAACAAAACCCCCCAAAACCCAACGCAAACAAAAAACCACCCAAAACCCAACTAAAGGTGGCATTAGTTCCAGTTCCTGTTTTTTCCCCCAACATTTTATATCCAGCACAACCCCTTGAAGTAAGGGTTTGCAGAGCTAGAGATTGCTGGATGCTGATGGTCAGGTCTTTCTGAGGGGATTTGCTGCCTTTGAGGTTAATTAAAATTTTTCAGAACCGTGTGATAGACTATAAAACTGTGATATCAGTAAGTTGTGATAACTGAAACTATGCTGCCTGTTGTTTTAATATGACACAGCCAAAAATTGCATGACAAGGAACAGAATATAAGCAGTCGTTTATGAACCCCTCCTTGAAGGCAATTATAAAAATAAATCTTTTATATGTATGTGCTAGTTTGACCTTCAGATTCATTGCCTGTACCTGCTCTAAAGCAGTTTAACAGCTGACTGGATTTGCTCCCCCCCCAATCCGGGGGCTTGTGACATTGATGGCTACTGCCATGGCACAGGCTTCCAGTGAAGATTTCTTTATTCCTTTGAAGGTGGTGTGTGCAGCTTCATTTGTAGCACTGTTTGCTCTGAAAGAGAATTATTTTTCAGAGAGCAGAGATAACTCTCAGCTAGATGCTTCCTTCCTAACCTCTTGAGAAGAGCAAAGTACTCTCAGCTAAGTGAAGTTTTGCCAAAATAAGCATTCTTGCTTAAATCAGTGTATCACCAGGAGCACTTCTGTCTTTAAAGCTTTATGAAGAGAAGTTGGTCTGGACACTGTAGCCTGATAACATTTTTCTTTGTTTTTTTAAAGCACATATCTTCACTGCAAAAACAGGGTTTCAGGTTTTCAATCCCAAGTGAACTGGTAGGGAAGATGCCAAATCATTTTTCTCGAGTATGTCATGTTTTGCATCTCTACCCAGCCTACACATGGAGTGATGCCCCTGGAAGCGTGTTTGTCAGTCCCCTATGGCAAGGTGGTGATCTCCAACTCGGATAGCTCATTACAATTTTGTCCCTGAAAAATGTCAGGGACATTTTGTTTCTGTCCCAAAAAAAGAACAGAAACAAACTGCAAAACCTTGGAGGTTGCTATGAAACAGAACCGTCTTCCCTTTGGCTCTATTAATAAAGCCTTTATGCACTTTTTGCTGAGTTCCCTTGCTATTGCTGGTGGGGTATTGTGTATTTCTGGTAGGTATGTCTCTTCTCTTGTAACCAAGCATTTCCTTGACTGCAGATTCATTGAACTGTTTCTAGCAGAATTGGGGTGCTGCATGCTGGTTGCCCTGTGGTACTGGTAATAGAGCAGGCTTCTTTTCTGCTTCTGTTTGTATGGGTGGAGGAAAATTATTTTGATTTTTAAACCCTTCAAAACTTTAAAAAAATATACTTAATTTAGAAAATGTGGCTCCCTGGGCTTTTACAGTTTCTTTGAAAGGGTTTCTGATTTCTTAGTAACCTCCCTACAGAAAACTTGATGCTGTTTGCAGAGAGGGCCACGTACTAGAGATGTTGCTGTGACTATTCTCTGCAAGGCCCACACTTAGCTGATGGTGCCTGTGCCTCTACTGTGTCTGCCACATGCAGTCTTCCTGTGCATCTGTTTTTGTACAGCTGAGCTTATTTGAGAGAGATGGAGCCAACACAGAGGACTGTGGCATCTGTTTCCATTTGTGGTGCTCAGCAGCAGTCCTGTTCATTTGGGATAATTTGCGTAAAAATCAGACTTGGACAAATTTACGAAGGAAAAGATCCCAAATGAGGAAACCTCTCTGCGTGTTTCTAAGAACTTTTGGACCCCTGTGTGTACTGAGAAGTCAGTCTTCTGTATTGAAGGCTGGAGCAGCAAAGCCTTTGGGTCTCCAGCTGTAGTATACTCTGGCTATTTTACTTGGGGTGGGTCCCCTCACAGTGGTAGGTGTGCATATGGAGCTTTTGGTCAGTGAATCTTGAGAGCTCATTACCTGACTATATCTACATTAGTGTGATTTTTTTTTTTTTTTTCTCCAAAAGTCTCCCAACTGCTTTGGCTTGGGTACCATTGACTATCACAGGACGTCAACCATGTATATTTAGATGTCTGGAATTGATTTGTCTACAGCCTTGGATCTTAATCCCGTTCTGCTTCTGTTCATAGAAATGAGGTTGGAAGGGACCTCAGGAGGTCCTCTAGTCCACACACCTGACTGGAGCAGGATTGATGTTGAATTCAGACCAGGTTACTCGGGGTTTTGTCTAGTCTGGTTTTGAAAACTAGGTTTCTTGCTCATGACAATCTTAATTTTCCGGGTAACGATGACAAAGCAGACTGCTGAGCTTCTGGTTCTTAAGCATCAATTATAAGGAAACTTCTCAGAACACACTATTTTGGGTGTCTAGATCCATTTAACATGGAGATGTTGCCTTAAGAAAAGAACACTAAGTAACTGGAAGGAGAAGGAGACACTGAATTGGCTTGCTATCTTACTCATTTCCTGTAGCTGACAACTTGGGAACATTTCACTCGGTGGTAATGCTGGCTAGGATCAAGGGATGGCTTGTTGCCTCTGCTTTTCCTCTTGGTGGGACGCCCTTGCATAGATGCTTCTCTTCTCTAGACTTTCTTGATAATATATATTTTCTGCAGAATTTTATAATTACTTTCAAGGAGTGAACACCTAATTGATGAAATTTCAAAGTCAGATTAAGAAATTAAAAGCATCCCTCTGTTTGGGTGTTCTGGAAGCCTCAGTTGCAGCAGCAGTAACTGGAAGGTGTGAATTGGCTTGTTCTTCTCAATGGGTTGTTGAAAACCAAATCTGAAAGATTCTGGTGGTGCTTGGGCCCTAGCACAAGGGACTGCTTCTGACACGTGGAGACTAATGTGCAAGATGGGTTAGTATGATGGAACAGTCATTGCATCCTGCTACAGGAGTTCTGAAGGGTCCTGAGATGCCCCCTTGGTACATAAAAAGTATTATTTCCAAGTCTTTCTTTAGAGCTTTGACGTTCTGTCATCGTTCAAAGTAAAAGGGGGTAGCTAGAAAAACCATATCAAATGAAATTTCCCTTGCAGACAATCATGAAACCCTTTCTCCACCAAGACTTCCCTGGGTTGGGTTTTATTACTGTTAGTAGCAAGCTGATCTCTGAATTTGGGGTCTTCTGTTTTGTAAAACAGAAGTTGTAGTAGAAATATACTGCAAGAGGAGTAGGCCAGAGGAGTTACATATGTGTGCCAGGTACCCATGAATTTTCTGAGTAATTTGCCATGTCCTCTTTTATCTTCTTTCCTACTGATCTAATAGCTATAGTTTCTGGTTATATTCAAACTCTGAAGATGGGTAGATTTATTTGTTTCATCTCCCGTAGTTCCATAGGATGTCAACATACTGAAAACCAGAGTAGGTCTAACGTGCAGCTGAAGTGTCTGTGGCTGATTTTTGAGTATGGGATGGAGTACTTGCAGATCTGCACCAGTTTAAGCAATTGAAAAAGCTGAAATCCCACCAGTTCTGTGACAAGGGACAGTCACCAGTGTGTGCAAGAACAGCACAGAGATTGCAGCACCTCGAGCTCACAAATGTGGTGTATTTGGGGGGGGGGGGGGAGGAAATCAGACGGTGTGCACTCATTTTGTTCACTTACCTCTGCAGATGGGATGTATATAGTTTTTTCATTCCCAGTGCTTTGTGTGTGGATTGTTGGCCAAATAAGCCATTATTTTGTGTGTGTGTGAAGATGATGCAGAAAGCAACTCCATTCTGCATCCCTGAAGCCTTGTTCAAAGAGCTCATCTGAGCTGGAAAGGTAGGCAGGGGCAGTCAGAAGAAACAGATGGTGCTTATTTCTGACTTTACAGTGTTTTTTCCCCTGCCCCCACCCCCTGCGGACAGAGGAAATATCTTGTTAATTCCAGAGACTTCTGTTAACAGAATGTGTAAACACATATAAACATATGCTTGCTTTTCTCTGGTTTGCATGTCTGGGAGCAGTGTTTTGCAAAACTTGTTCCCAGCCTCTCCAGGTAGTGGAGGAGGAGTAGGAGAATGGGCTCAGGTGCTGGTCGCTTTTTATCTTTGCTTCAGTCCACCTCTTCTGGAGCAGGGTCTTGAGCTGGTACAGCAACCCTGGATCCCTAGGGTCATGCCAGCTGGGCTGGGCAGCTTAAAGCTCATTGCCTTTTTGGAACTTGGAACAAAACGGGAGGTTGTGTAGGGATGGGGATGAAACCTGGTCATGGTTTCATTCTTACGTCCTCAGAAGCATGTTTGGTTTTGCTTGTATTTGTTTATGGCTGGCAATGTTGAACTCATGAAATGTTGGTGTTATCAGTTAAGTGGATTTCTGCTGCTCTACAGTGGAGGGGTTAGGAGTAACCCTGTTGTGCATGCTGTTGGGTGTTTGGGTCACTTTGGTGACTGTCTCATTGGAGGTTTGACCTTGGAAGAGCTGATGACACAGAAGTAATTATTTGCACTTAGTTGCTGAGCTTCAGGTGGTAAACTTTGCCAAATGTCAGTGTTGCCAAGGGAGGGCAATCACTGCTTCTCCCAACGAGTTTAATGGGGTTTGGATGGAGTCTCCCATCCCTGGACAGCTTTGGTCTGGAGAAAACGGTAGCATCACCTCAAAGCAAGGGCAAAGTGCGAACATAAGAGCTTAGCTGGGAGGTGGCTAAGCTGCTAACGAATGCTTCAAGCTCTGAAGTTGTTGTTCTAGAGGTCTTAAGGTCTTTCAACATGAAAGAAAAAAGCAGTCACCCTGTTAATATTCCTCATCTGCAGCCAAGAGGGTATTTTGGTGATTGGCAGGGTTTTTGGGGAAAGAGTAAGGGAAGAAGCTCATGACCATGTTGGACTGGGAATAGGGTATAGGGCAGGTTGGTGCAGTTATGCTCCTAAACTCAACTCACTCCTTTTCAGTGAAAGAAAGTGACAAGTTGTCTAAAGTGCATTCCTAGGATTAAAAAAAATAAATTATGTGGACACTTGCTAGAGTGTCGGGTAGGCTTGGAAAACTTTTACGCTTCAGGATTTGCTTGTGGTGAGGATGGAAAAATAAGTGCAGTCACTTTTCATCAGAGGTTAGAAATAGGGTTTCTCAAGAAACTCTGTTGGCATCTGTGGTTTTTAATCTCTTTAAAAAGTGAAGAGGTAATATTTTCAGATGACACAGCTACTGAAGTTAGCGCTAATGAAGTTGGTTAGGTGGTTTCAGAGGAATTTCAAAAGGCTGCAGCAAGATCGGTTTATTCAGTAGCACCACAGCAGATTAAATTCCCCATGGATGTGCTTAGTATTGCATGATAAAGGGGAAATGTTTGATCTATTTGCTTATATTGATGCAATCTGAATTAACTGTGAAAAACACTTAGCAATGTGTTACTGGGTGCGTCTCCACTGGCAGGTGGGACTAATTGCATCTCAGCTCTTGTTCTAGTAATGGAAGGTAGAACTGCAGGAGAATGGGAATGTCCAATGGCTATTAAATTGCTGTGACTGCTCCACAAGCCTTGTGTGAACTCTTGAGTGGCTCTTGAGACCTCTCTGCTGGTTGGAACTGGCGATTGAATTTAAGAAATTACTGGAGAAATGAGGGGGCTGACAGAATGGATTAAACTTCAGGAAGCTGGAGAAGGGGAGGAAAAATTTAGAGGTGGAAGGGCTTGAGAGAGTCGGTGTAGGAAACAGCATCCTTTGCTGTAGATAACACTGCTGCAGGATGGTTTTGGAAATACTGTAGTGAAGTTGGATGTCACTGCAGCCCTGCTGCTGAGGTTACTGGGCTCTAGTGTGAAATAATCTCATTCAGTGTGAACCACTACTGTAGATCTTTTGAGCTCTGTGGATTTTATGCTGAAAAACAATTAAAGCTCTCTGATTTTTATTTTTATTTTTGAGAGAGCGAATATGTCTACATAGTCTCAAAACCCTTCCCTTTTCTGAAGTTGGGATCAAGTGAGTAGTAACCCTGTTACTTACTAAAAGGAGCAAAATATATTAAACCACTAAAGTATCCTAGCTAATAAGACAGCAACACAATGTTTTAATTTTAAATAAGTGCTCAAATGAATAAAAAAATCTTCCCCCCCCCTTTNNNCCCCCTTTTTGGGGGGGGAGGGTGAGGGGAAGGGTGGGGTGGAGAGAGAGTGAGGGGTGAAGGTCTACTTCTGCACCACATATAGACCCATATCCATCAAAGGAATTGGCCATTAATCATCAAGGGCAAGTACAAAATTTCTCTCTGCTGTCCTGGCACCGATCTGAGAGATGTGCAAGCCTGGAGCATATTTTGTCTATTTTGGCCATTTTCTTCCCCTCCTTTCAGTTCCACAGCCTGAAACGGCTGCAGCTCCCTGCGTGTTTGGTGAGGACCTGCAAACTGCAGCATGAGGAGGAGAGAAGAAGCAGGTGCTTTTTGTGGGCAGGAGAGGGATGGGGCTTGTCTGTCTTGCTGACATCTGTTTCATTTAATCCTCAAACAGGCTCTTTTGAAGACCAGGTGATTTATTTGGCACTGCTTGCACTTGATAGTTGGCCTCTGAAACGTGGTTCCCCTGCTGGTAGGATGAGTTCTGGACCCTTGTGTGGGAAGCTTTGGACCTCATGGCTCAGTGCTGTGGGGTCAGCCATCGATTTGGAGCTCCGACATGTGGGCGTCCAACATGTTGTGGGTGGAGGAGCTGGACTTGCTCTATGTGCTGTTCTGCAACTTGTGGCCCAGTGGGGCCTCTGTGATGAGGAGAGGCTTCCCACTGCAGCTGCAAATTTTAAGGGGTAAACAGGAGGAAAAACAAAAATGTCAGTACAGTCTGTGCTCAGTTGAGTCGTCCAGACTCTGAGCGATCAAAAGGGAGCAGATGTGATGTATCTGGTTTGTGTGGATCTGGCAGTCTTAGTTCAGGAGCGCAACCTTTCTCCAGGCCTGCACGTTCAGCTGGATGCAGAACACTCTGTGCTTTCCCCTTTACACCTTACCATAGACCTGAATTTTATTGATCTAGTTTTTCTGTCTTAATGCTTTCTCTTTGAAAGAGAATGGTGACTGTCTTGAGCCATGGTGGTGGCTTATTTGAGCAGTTTTTGTAAGAATAAACGCTTGCATGTAACAGAAAAACCCTAACTGAGCATCCCCAAAGCCATGCAGGTACCACTGAGGGATGATCACCTGTCCTGTGGTCTGTGGTAGTGCCAGAGGACTTCAGGAGCAGTGTGGGTATTAATGCTTTTCTCTCTGTTTTTTTGTTTGTTTGTTTTTGTTTGTTTTGTTGTTTGGTTTTGTTTTGGGTTTTTTTAAGCATTTGGGCAGTTAGTGGAAATACTGCTCATGCCGAAGACACAAATTTATGCAGCATGAGGAACTGGGGGGGAAGAAGTCTTGAAAACACGTTGTAAAGGGTGTTCTGATGGTTTGTCTTGGAAAACAGACTTGGGAGTTTAATCTTGAGTTGGAATTGAAGTTTGAAGTAGCATCCACTCTGTTGAAGATTACATGCATACAGAATCACTAAAGAAAAGGGGATGCTTTGACAATCTTTTCATACTTCGACTTCAACTGGGAGATAGCTAATTCCCCTCTCCCAGTTATGACAAAGAAATAGATTAGACCAATTATTAAATCAGCTCTTTGCCTACAAGCTTGTTACCAAGTTTTCACTCATTTATCACTTTCTTTTACGTAGGTTTGAAGTTTTGTTGTTTTGGGTATTTTGTTTGGTTTTTTTCTTTTTCTTTATTTTTTTTTCCCCCTGAATGATGTTTTGTTTGAATACACTTTTAAGATTTGTAGTTAATGGTGGGTATTAGGATTTGAGAGATTATCCCAGGAGCTGTTGTGGTACTTCATTGTTTGATCCGGAAGTGGGAGCTGGGTAAATTGGCTGCTTTTAAAAGGGTTTAAAAGCAGTGTGGGAAGAGGGCTGTAAGCTTTCTGTGTGCTGGTGCTGAGCATCCACTCAGGCCTGGAGTTTAAACTTGAAGATCTCATCCCCAAAATATTAAGTCTTGGGGTTTTTTTATTTTGGTTTTGCTTTTTTTTTTTTTTTAGTGTATTTTAAGGTTTTTTTTCTTTTTTAATTTAGGACTCACTTAAATACTGTGTGGGGACAATCCTACACAAACAGTCTTGGCACATCTTCATGCTTGTTTGCTATAGAGATACAAATATTTAGGAAAACTTTGCTTAGATACACAAGTAAATCCACCTTTATAAGCTGTAAAATGGTTTGTGTCAGAGATACCTTGAAATACTTAATTGCTGTGTTCTTGGAGGAAAGCAGCTGAATTTTGAGAAGGATTGATTACAAAAAAGAGATATTTTTCTGAATTGTAATGTAATATATGACTGGAGCTGGACGGCACAATAAATTTCTTCTTCTGCGTCTTCGTGCTCACAGCTTTACCCACTGAAGTTCATCTTATTTCCAAAGCTTATTGGTATGTCCATGAAAAGGCTGGGAACAGCCTGGCTTTGTTTTCCCATGAGCTGTGGGAGAATGAGCTGGGGGAAAATAGATTACTCTTTAACCAGCAATTCTGAGGGAGGATATGCTTGTGTAAGGCAATGTGGTTTAAATTTGAGGGCTGTTACTATCTGGTCACTTGGTTAATGAAGCGCTGAATAATTTGTGTTCTTAATATTCCCGGGAGATTGAAATGCCCTTAAAAAGTCAATCTATCCAACTGCCCTCTCTTTCTACAAAATAAATAAAAATAAAAAGTAACCAAATCTAGTTAGGTAATCAGCTCAGTAATACTTTAGAAAATGAAGCAGTATCTGATTGGCATAGTGACTATTTCTTTAGCAGTGACCTTTGTGTGAGTAAAAAATTCTTTGATGTGCACAAATTTTTAGCAGCACACTCTCCAACTTTGGTATTGTGTGGTGGTTTGGTTTTTTGTTTTTTTTTTTTTACTTGCTAACATTTACTTCCTTTCAGTACTTAAGGTGTCTAGATAAAGGAGGATTGGGAGGAGGAAGGAAATGGCACTCTTCCAGCTGAAGTGAGAGATAGGAGGTTAAGCACGAGTGCATCCTAAAACTCCCTGAAGATCTTTTCCCAGGTTTCATCTAAAGTAAGCTCTGCTTACTCTAGCAGTGTTTTACCAGAATAGTACTGCACTTTGAAGTTTAGGGAAAGCTGCTCCAGCAAAATCAGATATTCCAGGAAAATGCCTCTGGTTGTCAGCACTATCAATTTCTTGTCTAGGATTGTACATCATCTCCTCTGTCATCACTGTGTTTCAGAAATTAGCAGTGCAGATCTGGATTTCTTTATATACTTGTTAAAAGAAATGGCTGTTGCTGGTTTTCAATCAACTGAAAATTAACTTTTTACTGCTATCCTTAACTTTGCAAAGAGTAATTGAGATAAAAAGTGCAAATAACTTCTTGCAGAAGTATCCCAGTGTCCTCTGGAAGTGATTATGTTATTGCTGGTATTGATTTAAGTCTCTCTCCTTGCCATCTGTGTGAAATCTGGTGTATGTAATCATGGGCAAATAGCTTTTTTTTCTTTTTTCTTCTTTTTTTCCTTTTATAGCAGTGCTTTCCTTTGCATCAGCTTGTATACAGATACCTGGAATTAAACTATACTGTGTATACTTGAGCGTTTTTTCTTGTGTTAAGAAAATTCAGCAAGTAGCTGCGTTAGCATGCTGGTAGTAACGTTCAATAAGCTTAAAAATAGCTTTTCACTGACTTTAAAGAAGATAGTATATAGTGCATAAAAGGGCATTTTCAGTTAAAATAAGGGTTTTTTTTTGTGGTAATGCAAATCTACAGCAAAATGTAGGATCATCAGACCTCGATGAAAGGAACCCTAAGTGTGTGCACAACTTCTCCACTCATTTGAAGTGCTTAAAGTGTTCTTTTTTTGGGAGTAGAAACTGGTAATGAAACCATTTAATAAAACTGCTCTCAAAGACTTTGGAGGAGTGAGACATCCAGGAAGGTTGTCACCATCCATTTGCTTATCCAGAGGGAGGCTGTTATATCTGATATTGCTCCATTAACTTTGTGTGTTAAAGCTTTGTTCTGACAGCGTCATGAGAGGCTCATGGAATTTTTTGCAATGACTCAGGAAGGCATGGCTGTTAATTTCCTCTTTGCAAACAAGAGTCAGTTATGTTTCTCTTGCTGGAATGCTTTGCCCTATGGAAGTAAAATGCACCGAAGAATGCGGTCTGTGCCCCATCATGCCCCATGTAGTTTCTGAACCCTTTGCTCTTCTGCTTGGATGGGTAGGAGGAAGAAGCTCTCCACAATGACAGTTCTTGTTAGTGTTATGGAAAAGGTCAACCAAAGAGGGAGCCAGGATTCAAACACACATCTTCATTTCTCTTAGTTTTTGGCTTCTGCAGTCAGATATGACTCTGAAGGTATCCCTCTCACGGAGCTGACAAGATGCAAGACTTCCCTTCTAAAATGCAACGAAGAGGTTCATGTATAGGGAGCCTTATGTTATTAATTCTTCTGCTCACAGTTCTTCTGTCCTACCTTTCCTGTTTTAGCGGTATTATGACATTCTAAGTAAAGTGACTTCAGATGTCTCACTGTACCAACCAGATACTGGCAGCTGTTTCTTGTCCTTTTGCTGGACTTGTCTCCATGTGCTGCTTTGTGGTTACAAAATGCCTTGCATTTAAGACCACAGATGAAGTCCTTGGTAAACTTTGAATGTCTAGCAACTCTTTTTTATCTTTTTTTTTCTTCCAAACTAAAACCAGTATAGAGCAGGGCTTCTCACTTTTGATTCAGTGTGAAGTTCTATGACGTAAAGTTAGAGTGGGTTTGAAGGTAGAAGGCAGTGTTGGTGTTTGCATATGCTTGTCATGAATTAAGATCCTCAGCTCTGTGTGTTTTTCAAATGATTGTATTTTCCAGCCAAAGTAGCCCTTATTGCTGTTCCTTAATGGTAGGTTAGAAGAATCTGATGCTCTTCAGCTCTCTTGAAGTGTTTGTAGTCTGAAGGAGCCACAGGTAGGTTGGACTGGGTTTAACCTATCACTAAATGTAAGGATTTACTGAAAAAAAGAAGGCTTGAGAGTGCTGTGTTGTTTGAGACTCTACAAAGGCAGCAGCTTTACAGGTGGGTTTAAGTGGCTGTTTCTTCTCTGTTGTCTGTTCCCCCTATCCCCGTCCCTCACCCAAAATACTGTCAAAAGAGTCAGTATGCATACTAAAGACACTGAAAGCAGAGGAAGGAAGAAATAGCTTGACTCCTACTTCATGGTCAACAAATTACTTGAAATCTCAATGTGTGGTAGTTTACTAATTGAGGTATGAGAGTATCTTCTAACTTCAAAAAAGGCTTTTTCATCCACTAAGTATTCAACATTTTTAAAGGAATGTCACTGCCTTAGCAGTACTAATCAGAAAATGAGTTTTAAATAGTCTCTCTCCTGAGAAAAATACCTTCTGGTAGAGTTCATTTAGGCTTCACAGCGATGTAGTGTGCCTCAAGAAAATTTCATTGTGCACATGGCTAAACTAAATTTCTGTGCAATCACCCTCTATTAGGTAGTGCTGTTACGAAAGGAAATTTTGAGCTGTTCTTATGTTGCTGAAGAACCTGTGTGTGACTGGGGAGGATGTGGTGTGATCTAACAAGCATGTGCCTCTCAAAGTGGAGCTTGGGGGCAGGAGGTTTGTCTTCTGATGTGCAAGATGTTTCTTAGCCGCTTGCTGGAAGGCTTCTTGCAGGGGTCCTCTTCTGCAGTGACCTCATTGGAAATGTCCTCTGAAGCAGTCCAAGGGCTGACGATCCTATTTGTGTGAAGTGAGTGGGTTTTCTGTTGCCTTGTCTGGAGTTTGCTCTTTAAGTGTTTCTGCAGCTGTTCATAATCCACGCTTCTTTTTTTTTTTTTTTTTTTTTTTTTTACTTAAATGCAGGTCTGAGTTCTTGAACACCATGACCTCTGACCATCTGGGAATAAAATGTATTTCTTTGAGTAGCTTTTTTTTTCTTCTTTTCCATCAGACTCAGTCTGTTCTTCATAGCAGAACCACCTTGCTTTTCTACTGCTAACAAGGTCGATTAATTATACTCCCAGAATCATTAGGGTTCAGTTGCATTCCTGCCATTGGGAACCAGGCGCTAGCTTCATACCATGCTGTATAGCTTGCATTTTAAGACCAGTGGGGAAGCTCAACAAATTAGAAGTTTCTGTGGAACGTCTTTTTAAACATGTTAATGTTTAAATTTTTTTGTTTCTGCTGCGGCTGTTGTAAGAAAACATGCCTTGTAGGAAACTTGTTTGATGTTACACTGTCTCAGTGGTATCCCACTACAGCAACTGCGTCCGTACCTTTTAAATTCTTCCTCTACAAAGGGGCAGCCAAGTAATGCTGTCTCAATCTGGTCATCTCCCTTTTACACAAAATAGTAAGGGTGTGCATATCTATTTTTTTGCTTATTCAGTTTCCTCTGTTCCTGGATAGGCAGCCTTTAGCCTGGGTGGAAGGAGTTTCAATTTACAGCTAACGTTCCAAATCTAGATTTAGTGTA
The DNA here is from genome assembly GCA_013400375.1 of Thinocorus orbignyianus. Lineage (NCBI taxonomy): Eukaryota > Metazoa > Chordata > Aves > Ciconiiformes > Thinocoridae > Thinocorus > Thinocorus orbignyianus. The sequence goes on along the minus strand of VXBW01003908.1, from coordinate 366,654 downwards.
GGTACAATGATGTGCTTTAGAGCTTGATGTAAAGCAGATTTGGCTCTGTTCTAGTCTGTGAATTAAACCAAGGGCTTCAGGTTTTGCAGCTGGAAGTACTGAGAAGCCTGGGTTAGTATTATCTTTCAAGGGTCAGCAGAGAGCATCCAGTTTAATTTTCTTTCTTTGTGGTGTTCCAAAATAATCCTGTGGAGACCCTTCTGTGGGAGACCAGCCATGCTAAACTGTGGTACCTTCTCAAGTACCCATGGTTTTCTGCTAAACTCTCTTTCCTTTGAAGTAGCCACTGCCTTTAGCAGTTCTTTGTCCTTTGTGTGTCTCCAGACAGAACGTGTGTATGAACATGCACTTGCTCCATTGTGTGTCTATGACACCTTTGCAACTTCCATGAGCGTTTGCAGTTTGTGTGGTTTATTCTCCAGAGGCAGAGTTGGAGGCACATGCTGGCGGTTACTTGTGAGCTGAGAACTGGAGTGCAATTCAAATTCTGCTTCAAGAAAAATTTGGAAGAGCTTTACTTCTGACTTTCCAAAACATATCTGAAACATAACTCAGTGGCAAGCTTTGTTTTGGAAATGGCCTTGCTCCAGCAATGGTTTTGTCGAGTCTGTTTATCCCAATTCCTTCGCTGGCTTAATAGGCTGAGAAAGTAAAACTGTTGTGTGGGTGGGTGGTTGAAAATGGTCCGTATGGATATTGCTGCAATTTGTGTTTCATAAATAATGGTAGCTTGTGAATAAGCCTGTAATTGACTGAAAATGCATTAAAAGATAGCATGAAGGCATGTAAACTGTGACTTAAAATCCATAACAGGAGTCTGTTGGGAGGAGGGGGTGGTTTCTCAGTGGGAAATAGGGAGGCAGGAGGTGTGCAAACTCTGTGCAACATTAAACGTTGCGATTCAAATGTGCTAAAAGTTAGTTTTCTGAAATGTTTATTGAAGAACACAAAAGTCCTTAGACACTTGAGAAAAGAAAGCTGTCTTGTCTGTACTGGGGCCAGGTGGTAGATGCTAATAGCAATACTGTTATTTCCAAATAACTGCAATGTTAATTATGACCTGTGTCTGAAAAAAATCTGAGGCTGGTGAGTGGGAGGGGCAGGGGCGGGAGGGAGATTAAACCATCAAAATTCCAGAGAATTCAGTGTTTTCTGTAAGGAACATTTCTGGCCTCTCCGTGGCTGTACAGCCAGCGGTGTGGGAGCTAGTCTGGAAGGTCATGTTACTTCCTGAGCTGCTGAACTTGCTGCTGCTCAGTATGCTTGTATATAGTTGTATCACTTAATTTGTTCTTAATTAGGCTCAGCAATGTGAGCTGTGTGTTTTTGATATCTAATTCAGATAGGAGCTAAGCCAGGTGTCAGAGCTGTTGCAGGCTATGAGCACTAACGGAAGAGGAGGGGGGCAGGTGGGGAAAGCACTGCCTTTCAACAGGGTAAGCTGCAAAACATTACTGAATAGAAACTAGTGGCTGATTATTATGAGTGATGGAACTGTTGAACTGGGTTGAGAGGCAGTGCTCTGGTGGGAACTGGTCTGCCTCTCCTCCAGGAGTGCCGGGGCTGGAGCAAGGGTTGTCTGGCTCTTCACCCACACACGCAAACACCATCCAAAATAACTGTCATGCTGCCTTTGGCCAGGACATTTTTTCCTCTGGTCATTCAAATTTCCTAAACTTCTTAAACAGAAGCGTTGCATATGCTTTGGGTTTAGGTGTGCTAGCTGCAAGCATGCAAAAGAAGGGCAGTGAGGTGCTGGAGGGCAAGGCTCCTGGGAGGGCATGAAGACAGAAAACAAACCTCAGGAAAGCCTGTTAACATTCCTGCACGAAGTATCCCTTTTGTGAAATGCTTCNGAAAAGATACAGTTGGGGCTGAACATAAGGAATATTCCCTCCTACGCCTCTTGCTGTCAAATTAAAATATGAGGGGAAATTAAAATATAGTGTGATTTGCTCTTTGGTTTGTCACATAAAGTTAAATGCTATGAGAATGACTTGAAGGTGGCTAAGATTTGTTGCTTTGTTGTACCTTTGGAGATGTGGTCTTACACAAGAAATGTTTATGAGGTATCTTGTTGTGTTGCCGAGGGTGAGAAGTGTTGCTGAGGGTAAGAAGTATTGCCTTGTGCAATTCAGCTGAAAGCTTTTTGGTGAATCTCCTCTGGGCCTGCTGCTGCCACCAGCTCAGATCTTCTGGGGTTTGTGCTGGTGGTTACTTGCTTTGTTTTTTACTGGATGACAGCTGGATCTCTAACACGAGGAAAACTCTTGGGAAACTGTAATGTTGCTGGGCACTGAGATCCTACAGTGACTTGGGACGGGTGGAAATTGCCACTTTTGAATGGTTGTCATTGCTGAAGTCACTATTGGGGGTGTCATTATGGGCCGTTGGTGATTAAATGATGATTTCTGGGTAATTACTGTTCACTCTGCTGAAAGTAAAGGGCAAAAGACAGCTTTTTTTCTTTTGTGGATAAGTAAACTCTTCAGACCATTTTCTTGGGTAAAACACCCATTTTGGGAGAGCAAACCTCCACTTTTTTTGTGCTCCTTCAGTTGGGAGAGTGACTTGGTTTTACCCATACCCATTGCATATGGGCCATGGAGCAGCTTCTGGACACTTGATACAAGCAGATGAATTTTTCAAGGATCCTGACCCACCCTAACCTATATCCCGCTCATCTCAGTGTCCACGCTGGTGGCAGGAGGTAGCTTGGCAGTGTGGATATGTGAATGAAATGGAGCCTTCCCCAAAATGGCCCATGTCATCCTTGATCATCTGTGATCTGACTGTTCTTGCCCAGTGTAGAGCGCCTTTTTAAAACGAGCTTTTATCGTTTGTGCTGAAAAAGGACTTTGAGGCTTCCTGTGCAGATAGGACTTTTTGTGTTGTACATAGGATCTTTCCAGTCCCTAGTGAATAAACACAGCTGGCTGTTTTAGGAAATGGACTTAACATCTTTGCATCAAAGCTGTACAAATAAGGGAGAAAACTGTACTGAATTATTAGACAACATTTTATGACTTTTACACTGATTTAGGAGTGATCAAATGAAAAAAACCCTCATTTCTTTGGAGACTGCTTTCAGCTTCTGCAGGGCAAAATAAGTTTCCCTTCCTTCCCCCTTTGGAAACGTGACTAGAACAACCAGCCTTGATGACTTATCAATCTTGGATTATCATGCAATAATTCACTGGGCAGCCTTTTGCTGTCCGGAGCCGCCCACGCGCACAAGTCAATGGTGCCTTTGTTCGGGAGCACTGGAAGAATGCATGATCTAATGGGGTGGTGGGAGTTTGCCTTCATTCCAACACACTTAAATCTGTGCTCATTCCTGCAGTGTCCCAAACCCATTTCCTTTCTCCATCCCCATCTTAGTGCGGGCACCCAGAAAAAGCAACCCATGTTTGTATCTGTTGGGCTTTCTTAAAACCCTTGTGCCTGTCTGTGGTGGAGCTCTGCATGCCAAAATCCTTGCTTTGGTGGAGTGTGGTTTATGATGAGACTTTGTTAAAATCCTTTAGATGATTTTTCTTCATGATATATGTGCCTGAATCTTCAGGCTTTTTAGGTGAGGACAAGAAAATAAACCTAAGGTTCATTAATGCTAGGTTATGCTCCCATAAGGGCCACCACAAAGCACTTGAGAGCGGTCATCCATGCTTCTGTGTGGAGTTATTTCCCCAGAGNGAATTTCCTAAACTTCTTAAACAGAAGCGTTGCATATGCTTTGGGTTTAGGTGTGCTAGCTGCAAGCATGCAAAAGAAGGGCAGTGAGGTGCTGGAGGGCAAGGCTCCTGGGAGGGCATGAAGACAGAAAACAAACCTCAGGAAAGCCTGTTAACATTCCTGCACGAAGTATCCCTTTTGTGAAATGCTTCTTATTTGATTATTTTTTTTTAATTTTACGTCACAAGTCAGTAAAATTTAGTTGTCCTTTGTATAAACGATTTTGTAATTCTCACCAGATTACCTGATATTTAAATTTGTTTGCAAGGTACTGCACTGCAGTCAAACACACTTATTTTCTTATTGCAAGAAGTCATATGTTTGCCAGTTCACCAGGTAACTCATTTGAAGAAGCTGCAGCTTCATT
>VXBW01003908.1:320434-362039 GCA_013400375.1 Thinocorus orbignyianus | reverse complement strand
AGTGACTTGGTTTTACCCATACCCATTGCATATGGGCCATGGAGCAGCTTCTGGACACTTGATACAAGCAGATGAATTTTTCAAGGATCCTGACCCACCCTAACCTATATCCCGCTCATCTCAGTGTCCACGCTGGTGGCAGGAGGTAGCTTGGCAGTGTGGATATGTGAATGAAATGGAGCCTTCCCCAAAATGGCCCATGTCATCCTTGATCATCTGTGATCTGACTGTTCTTGCCCAGTGTAGAGCGCCTTTTTAAAACGAGCTTTTATCGTTTGTGCTGAAAAAGGACTTTGAGGCTTCCTGTGCAGATAGGACTTTTTGTGTTGTACATAGGATCTTTCCAGTCCCTAGTGAATAAACACAGCTGGCTGTTTTAGGAAATGGACTTAACATCTTTGCATCAAAGCTGTACAAATAAGGGAGAAAACTGTACTGAATTATTAGACAACATTTTATGACTTTTACACTGATTTAGGAGTGATCAAATGAAAAAAACCCTCATTTCTTTGGAGACTGCTTTCAGCTTCTGCAGGGCAAAATAAGTTTCCCTTCCTTCCCCCTTTGGAAACGTGACTAGAACAACCAGCCTTGATGACTTATCAATCTTGGATTATCATGCAATAATTCACTGGGCAGCCTTTTGCTGTCCGGAGCCGCCCACGCGCACAAGTCAATGGTGCCTTTGTTCGGGAGCACTGGAAGAATGCATGATCTAATGGGGTGGTGGGAGTTTGCCTTCATTCCAACACACTTAAATCTGTGCTCATTCCTGCAGTGTCCCAAACCCATTTCCTTTCTCCATCCCCATCTTAGTGCGGGCACCCAGAAAAAGCAACCCATGTTTGTATCTGTTGGGCTTTCTTAAAACCCTTGTGCCTGTCTGTGGTGGAGCTCTGCATGCCAAAATCCTTGCTTTGGTGGAGTGTGGTTTATGATGAGACTTTGTTAAAATCCTTTAGATGATTTTTCTTCATGATATATGTGCCTGAATCTTCAGGCTTTTTAGGTGAGGACAAGAAAATAAACCTAAGGTTCATTAATGCTAGGTTATGCTCCCATAAGGGCCACCACAAAGCACTTGAGAGCGGTCATCCATGCTTCTGTGTGGAGTTATTTCCCCAGAGAAGAACATCAGAAAATGGAAATCCGTAATATTTTCTTTTTCTTTTCTTCCCAGATGCTGGATGTTCTGTTTGCTTGTGTAATACCAGTGCTCTCATTTTCCTCCTCCTCCACAATTTTTTTCCCAGAAAAGCTAGGGTGTAGTTGTAAAGAATATTTGCTCTAGAACTACAATATTTTCTTGCGTTCTGTCATAAGTTTGGCTTTTTCATGTGCATGTGGTGCAAGCAACATAACTTACTGCTTATGTGTCTTGCAGGTGTTGGACTGTTGTTATTTAATAAAACTTTTTTATTCCAAAAAACCAAGTTGCTCAGGATGTTTCTCAGTCTCCTCTCCTCCTGATAAACACTGTCCTGCTCTTGTTGCCCATCTGCATGCTGGAAAATCCAGTCCCGTTCAATGGGATGGGATAACTCATTCTCCTTAAATACTGAGAAGTAGAGGTAGGAGTAAGACAAGATGTGCAAATGGCATGGGGCATGTTCTAGTGTAGTGAACTGGGAAAGCTGGGAATTCCATTTCTGGGAATGATGGAGAAACAGGTCAGATGAGAGCAAAATAAAAAGCTGATGGTAGTTGCTTGCTCTTTGTCCTGTCACTGCAAAATGGAAATTAAATCCAATCAAAAGAGTAAGAAGTGGTATTTGTTTCCAATTCTTGTAACCTTACAACAAAAATAGGTTGTCAGCAGGTACCTGTGTGAAAAAAGCTGCCTTGAACGGGAGCCAACCAAGAGAAAAAGAAAGTTTAACCAGTTTACTGGTTACTGCTCAGTGGATTTTGCTAAAAATGACAATGCAAAGGCTTGATTCTTTGCCCAATATAATCTCAGATGGATTTTTCTTTTTTTTTCCGTGGGCAGCAAAAATCAGCAGCCATATTTTAAAGCTCACTGCGGCGAAGAAGCACTGAAGGATTACAGAAGTGCAGAAGAGTTAGTATGGTTTCTTTCCACATACAGGGGATGTGATCAAACCAATAATGAAGGAGGCAAGTGTCGTCTGGGCTTATCTCACCCAAGCATCTGCTCACAATTCAGCACTTGTAGCTGCCGTGCCAGCTGGCGGGACAGTTTTCCTGATGTAAATTATCCATCTATTCTGAGGGGTCTGAATACAAGGAGGCCTTTTGTGTGTAGGAACAAATTCCTAACTTGGGGGGAAAGGGAGGAGTTTCTAAAGATCTAAATAGCATTTGATTACATTTTTTCCAGTCTATCTTTAAGGTTTTCAGCACGGTGCATTTCCTGGTGGACCTTTGGGACACAGAGTTGAGAAAAAGCCCTGCTGAGGAAGGTCTTTAATTGCTGATGACATCTGGCAGCTTTGGTCAGCCCCAACAACGTGAGCAGGCTCTTTGGGGGAAGCTTCCCCTCCACTGAACAATGCTGAACGTTTCCGATGCCACTGTTGCTGCTTCTGCAGGCACCCAGACTTGCTGCTTGGTTTAGTCTGGAATTGCAATATCATCTTGAAGGCTTAAACATGTCCTTGTGTTCTTTAGCAAATGATATCAAATTATTTTCTACATCACCTTGAATTATCAGAAGGGGCTGGATATTTTGTCGCCTTATTGCTTCCTAGTGAATATATTTGTGCCTCAGAAAAGATTTAAAATGGGAGGTGGGTGGGTCATGATTTTGAGCTCTGGATGCTTTAAAGACCTGTGAGGTTGCACTCCTGAAGCGCTGAGCTTGTGGTTGCTAATTACCATGTCTTCCTCCTAATGAACTTTTGTAACAAACATTTGGAGTCTTTCCTGCAAAATAGAACTGCCAGTTCTCAGTACACAGAGGGAAGTATTATCCAATACTTGACAGTATCAGACACTTCTAAGCCGAACAGAAATCAAAATAATTACCAGCTTCTAGGAACAGGAGAACAATGATTTAATTATTTTTGGGGGGGGCAGGGGGGGTTCCAAATGAAATGTTTAAAACTGCCTTTTGCCTACTTCTTGCTGTCGCCATTTCTCATCATAATAACAGCAGATGTTTATTTAGCCCTGAAAGACTTGAAAGCAACCTAGGCAGCTTATCTTTGCTAGAAAAAAAAAGGCTCTACAACCTTGAAGAGCTGTGCTGGCTGCCAGGCTGCTAAACACAGCTTTAACGTTCTGTATGAACTGGGGAGGGGAAATGCATTTCAACATTCTGTCAGCTGGTCTTGGGCGAACTATTGTGCCACCAGTATTTACCCATGGCAAGCTGATACGGCACTGGCGCGCAGCCGCGCTGTGTGCATTAACTGCATTCCTCTTTAATGCCATTAACAGGATTTCTCAAGTAGTTACACTGCCAGCTGAAATAAATGTCTTTTTCACCTGGATTGCTCGGTCAGAAGGGTTTTGAATGCTTTTTCTTTGGCCCCTGGTGTAAAAGCTGAAGATGAAAAAGGGAGAGTCCTTTCCATTTAGCACAAGGGACTTTATACTCTGCCCAGAGTGTAGTTTGCATGTGTTGTGCTGAGCTGGAATTTTTGAAAGGAGCTGTAGGAGACCTTGTCATGAAACAGGAACTGTAATCCAGTTGTAGTGGAGGGGGAAGGAAAAAAAAAAATGCTTCTTTGTTGGGACGTGCAGGCTGTGACCTGGCCTTTCTGCCAGAGCAGAAAGCTGTGTGTTTGTGGAGTGAGAGCACATACCCGGCCCCCTCTTCATTCCCAGGATTCTTTCAAAGCGTTTCCTCCCCAAAATCATCTTGATGAAGCCTGAATGCAGGGTTTTGGCTTCCTGCAAGTGGAATGCAGTACTAGTAGAAGAAAACTAACCTCCTCAAGTCAAAGTAGCAGGGTATTCTTGGCAGTTCGTTTTGACACAATTTAGTTGAATGATTTTCATGCTGTTTGCTCTGACTCTTGTTTTTTCTTGACTTATGGAATGAACTGCTCTTGCCTGATGTCTTCACTATTTTCACTAGTGATAAAAATTGCCCAAAGAATGGCAGTGACTTTCAGCCTCGTATTTTGTTTTATTCAGTGTACGAGCTCAAAGAGAACTTTCTCATTAAGCTGATAAGGAAGGTTTTATTAGAGATGAAATCATGATAGTAGGTCTCGTTTCAGTTGCTGCCCATCCAAGATGTTGGTGAAGTTCTCAGACTGGCAAGTTGCAGGTCAGTGCATATGCTAGGGTATGCCAGCAGAAGAACCAGTAGACATTTGCTTTTGGGGCTCTTTGCCTTTGTCTGGAGAAGATGGGGAGTGTTTCTTGGATTTGTTTAGCATGGGTCTGTAAAAGGTATATTATGCATGTCTGTTGGTTTACATCTGGTGTGCTCATCTTGGGTTTCTGCATGTGCGTGCTCTTTACCTCTGAAGCATGCGTTGCCTTCAGTGGAGAGCTCTCTTCTTGAGAAGAGACCATGTAGCAGGAGAAATGGGAAACCTGGGAGGGACTGATTAGTAGTCCTGATAATTGCTGCTTGTCTTGCATTGAGAGTCTTGTGAAAAATACTTCCAAGTAAACAGAAACAGGATTAATCACCTCTTGTGTTTAGCAGAGAGGAGAGCATAATCCTAAGCAGTGTTACAATGTTAAGTGTTGATCCTTTAGAGTTTCTAGCCCTTGTGGAAGCAGTTTGGCATTAATGGCATGATTGCTTCTCACTTGTGTTCTGTGTGTAAGAAGATCTCTTTGAATAACTTGACCCCAAACCAAAGGTGAACTAGTAATATTGAGTAAGAGCAGCACATTGTGAATGTCTGGCTTCCAGTCTTGTGCTTAGGTCATGTGTAATCTCACACATAACAGTAAAGGGTATTTTGTTGGGAAGTGCTGAGGGGTTTGTCTCAGCTCTCCTGCACATAGTAGTACCTTTTTGGCAGGTTGGAGTACTGTCAGATTTCTTTGGCTTTAAACACAAGTTTGGTCTTTATTTATCCTTACTACATGCTGGTACAAGTTTTTCATGTGCTATATGTCTTGATTTTTACTTCAGGTTTTTTTTGGTATAGAACTGTAGAATTGTCTAGGTTGGAAGGGACCTTTCATATGGAGTCCAACCATCAGCTTAACACTGACAGAAACCATTACTAAACCATATCTCTAATAAGTTTACTATCTTTTAAATACCTTCAGGGATGGTGCCTCAACCTTCCCTGGGCAGCCTGTTCCAATGCTTAATAACCCTTTCAGTGTAAAATGTTTCCTAATATCCAGTCTAAACTGGTACAGCTTGAGGCCATTTCCTATATGTTGAGTTCTGGAGCCTTTGCCACACTTCTCCTGCTGCTTTGGTGTTTCCAGCAGCCAGAAAGGACAAAGGTTCCTCCCTCACACTGGCCGGGCTCTGGCCATCATGTGCCTGATGCAGGCCGCTCCTAGTCTAGCCAGCAGGTGACCCACAAATGAGAACCGTGGTTTGTGACTTGAGCCTGATTCCTTGCAATCAGACGTTGGGTATGTGCTTTGTTCTTGTTGCCTGGTGCTGTCTGTTCTGCTTTAACTTATGAAGTGAGCCACTCTTCAGCAGGTGCAGAGCCTCGTGTTAAAATTTAACACGGTGGAGTTAACTAATTTTACAAGTTGAGGTTAAATTCATGTGACTTCTTCAGGTGGATAAAACCTGTTTCTCAATCAGTTGAAACTCTTCTAGTAGCTTTTTCTTTTGGTCAGTGAAGGGACTAGTAATGGCTGCAACCCCTAGGTAGAACAGCGTTTTTCTTGGAGGTGGTGGGAGTGTAAAAGATCGTGGCAGGGACTAAATGCCTGAGGTTTTGTTCCAGACAAACCTCACGTTGTTTCAGCAAGTTCCCTACGTGCGCCAGGGTACTTGCCAGGATGTCCTGATAGTACACAGTCTGCTTGACTAGGTGGAGCAAGAACAACCCGCACGAAGCTGTATGTATGCCGCCTCCTTGGAACGTGCCCTTTGGCCAGTGGGGATGGTGGAGAAAGGTGTCTGAAGCATGCTGTGGCCCTTTTCCCCTAAGGGGTTTTCTCAGGGGTGTGCATTGCCTGGGTGGGTGGTTTATGTGCACTGGCATAGAGGCTCAAGTCACTGGAAAAGAATTCATGAGAGCAAACGATCTGCTGATTGCCACATACCTGTTGGGAGATGAATAGAGGGCAGGGAGGTGGGTTTACATTTATCCTCCTAGGAAAGGGAGAACATGACTTGATTGTAAATCATTGCACTTTGATCTGAAAAGTGTCTTGGAGACTTCAATCTGGTCTGGGAAATTTAAACCTTCCTTTGTCTTTCCCAGGGAATGAGTAGAAGAGGATGTATTCAGTGGTTTACGGCTGGAGGAAAGGCTTTATTAGTAGTATAAAGAGTCTGGGATATTGTCTGTTTAGGGAAGAAGCAGAGGGACAAAACAGGCTCTACACTGTGACTGTTACTGCTTTAGTTAACACCGTTTCTCCCATATGTGTATTTGGAAGAAATAATATCAAATGTTGTGGTTAACTTGAACTGGGCCTCAAATACACACAAACAGTGACTCTGATGTGATATAGCATCTGTTGGGGTAAGGACACTGTTGGTGATGTCTACAGAAGAGATTTGCATCTTGTAAGATATGTGTTTCATTGCACAGAACTCTGTAGGTCTCTATATTGATCAACTCGGTCTGTCTTCAAATTCTGCCTTCAGTTCCTTCACCTTCTCTTTGCCAGGAGATGCAGTACATAGGACTGGTGGAGATACTTCTGGTGTAACTGGACACTACTTGTCCTATTGGGTGGTACTAGAGAAGGTGTTTCTTGTAAAGGGAGAACTGCAGTGCAGCTCTTGCCTGCAGCACAGCTCTTGCCATTCTTTCTGGTTTGTTTGAGTCTTTCTCATGTGTGTCTTTTCTCATCCACAGGAAAGGCCTTTGACATTACATACGTGCGTCTGAAGTTTCACACCAGTCGGCCAGAGAGCTTTGCAATCTACAAACGTACCAGGGAAGATGGCCCGTGGGTGCCCTACCAGTATTACAGTGGCTCTTGTGAGAGCACGTATCACAAAGTCAACCGGGGCTTTATTCGGACTGGGGAGGATGAGCAGCAGGCGCTCTGCACGGATGAGTTCAGTGACATCTCCCCTCTCACTGGGGGCAACGTGGCATTCTCAACGCTGGAGGGGCGTCCCAGTGCCTACAACTTTGACAACAGCCCTGTGCTACAGGTATGTGAGCAGGACTAAGTCAGTCAGGTAGTCTGAGTTGAATCTTTCTGTCTAGTTGTTGTGGATGGTGGTTTAGTGCTGACTGTGGGCTGCATGACAGCCCTTGCACTAATAAGTTGCAATGGACAGTGCAAAAAAATGCTTTTGAATGAAGAGCTGAAGTCTGGACTCTGCTGTTAGCAAGTTTTTGGTACAAAAAGCAAAATCTGTGACATCAAACATGATTTGTTGTTAGGCATCATGGGAGCTTTTTGAGGCTGGATGCAAATCTCTGTCTGTGTAGAGAACAGTGGTGGCTATTTTGCTGTTGTTTCAGATACAAGGGCAGAGGAAGGTAAACCCGAAGTCAAATGAACATTTGAGGTCCTTGCATTTGTATTTTGAGCATAAAAATTTGAGAAATGTGAGATTCTTCTAAACAAATAAAGGGTTACTGGAAACCCTAACTTGTTCTTTCATGTGTGTGTTGGGGCAAGGGACCTTGATTTTATCCACAGTATTTGATTTCTCTTACAAGAGGTTGGGCACAGGGTTAGGCTGGATTTTTTTTTTGGTTGGTTGGTTGGCTTTTTTGTTGCGGTTCATGACACTGGTTGGGCAGTAGTCAGGAACATATTGGGAGCACCAGTTTATCCAGTGTACTTGCCACTTTCTGTATGATGCTTTATGACTTCTCCAGCTTATATTGCAACAAGGAGCTAAAACTGTGGGGCTTGTTCCACTGGGGCTCCTCTCCTTCCTTCTGGAGTTATGATGGAGGAGCAGACTGAGACATGTTCCCCAGCCAGCGGGCAGGAAAGCAGAATCTGGTGGGGCTTGCTTCTGTAAATAAAAATAAAGATTAATGGGAAAGGGAAAATAACCCCTGAAATGGGAGAGAACCAGTTTGGCCACCTTGTTGATGTAGCCAGTCCTTGCAAATACCAGGGTCTAATCGTTAAGGTGAGCAGAAATTTCAAGTTAGTGATATGGTGTATGATTTTCTGATTAACTTCTCTATGTAAGGAATTACAGACCTGACTGCCAGTTTTCTGAAATAGGTACAAACCTTTGGTGTTGCTTTTCACAGCTGAAGTAAATGTGTATGTTGTGCTCAGTGTTTCCATGTGTTTATGACAGTGTTTGTAATTCAGCAAATCTTATTGTACTGGCTAAGCAGCAATGCAGCTGCAGTACATTGGTACATACAAGGATGTTTTCCCTGGTTTTATGGTGTTGGAAGGAAAATGGTATTGCAAAAGCTGTAGTAAAACCAAGGAGATACTAATGACAGTCACTGACTGAAGGCGATGTGAAATTTGGGGACAGGCTACATTTGCTGTCTGTTGCTGGAGGAAGGTAGGGTAGCATGTTTAAGATGCCATGTAAATATTTTGAAAAGCTCTTGTATTCTAAGTCAGACCTGCCTATCTTTCTTCCTCAGCCTCTGCAGACAAATGCACTCTAAAGCTTTTCCCATAGGTGCTGTGTAGCTTTGTGGGAAAATTGCAGTCAGATAGATATGTATAATTAGCAAGCTTGCATAATTGCCTGTGCTGCACTTTTTACTGGAGAGGTTCCCCACTACTTCCCAGCAGAGAGCAGTCAAGGATGAAGAGGCATGGGACATGGGTAGCCAGAGAGGGGCAGGGTCCAGAAAATGCATTGGAACCAAGAGGAGGTGGTGTAAAGCCTCTCAGGCAGGGATGTGTGAGCTTCAGAGATGTAGAGGGGAAGATGATGAGGAAGGAACTTGCTGCTTTATGAATGACATTCTAAATACAACTGCTAATGATACAACACTGGTATGGTCTCAGGGGGGATGATTTGATGTTTAATGTAATGGGATTTCTGTCTGCTCTAGGAATGGGTGACGGCTACAGATATCAGAGTGACCCTCAATCGTCTGAACACATTTGGAGATGAAGTTTTCAACGATCCGAAAGTTCTCAAGTCTTATTACTATGCAATTTCTGATTTTGCTGTGGGTGGTAGGTGAGTAGACAATAGACCTCTGTACTTATTTAAAGCTTTTGGTCAGGATTACTAGAGTGCTTTAAAGATTTTGATTATGCTCACATTGTACCATTAGGCTCCAGTCCTTATTGACTGTCCTAAACCAAAAATGCAGTGGAATGAATTTTATGAAGCTTGCTAATACTGTGTATAATCTCTTGTGGTTGTAATTTCAGAGCTGACAGACTGATTCCGCCCCCTTGCCCCCTCCAATTAGACTAAATGTTAAGTGATTTGGGAGAGTGGAGAGTGAAAAGAGTGACAAAAATGTAAAACTATAGAAAAAAAAAAACCAAACAATTTTTTCTACCCTGACTATGTGTGTTTTTAGCATGTTACTAATTGTTCTCTGACTATATCTGTAGCCTGGAATGACAGTAAATAGAAAATCTCAGTGTCTCTGGCTCTCATATATTTTGGGAGCTACCTCCTTTGAAGATCTGAAGCATACAGTACCCCAGTTGTCCACACCTTTTGCCAAAGGGTATTGCAGAATGCTTAAACCTCAAGTTGTTGATAGAATGTTTTCATAAACAGAGCTGACACCAGTGCAGTGTTTTTGACTGTTTGCAGAGAGCAGTCCTTAGGCTGGGATTTGACAATGTGGGGATTTGCATTGGCTGCAACCAGTTGTGGTCCCTGTGCTTCTGTATTAGTCACCTCTGCTATTAAATTTTTTTACTTCTACAGCAGTAGCACATGGCCAGCGTGCATGCCTTTTCCTGGACTCCCACAAAAGAGGAGCTGTGGAAAACACACTAACATAAAGCCAATAAAACCTTCACTTCTCCTACTCAGCTTATTCTGTTTTAGTAACAGACTGAATGAAGGAGTTGGTAAACATTGTGTTTCTAAATGCCTGCCTTGAGCATCCTACATCTATTTGTTTCATAGAGTGGTTTGGGTTGCCAGAAACCTGCGGAGATCATCCAGCCCCCTGCCATGGGCAGGGATGCCTCACGCTAGACCAAGTTGCTCAAAGCCCCATCCAGCCTGCCTTGGAACATTTCCAATGATGGGGCATCCACAGCTGCTCTGGGCAACCTGTTCCAGTGTCTCACCACCCTCATCTTAAAACATTCCTTCCTTATGTCCAATCTAAATCTACCCTCTTTCAGTTTAAAATCATTGCCCCTTGTCCTGTCACTCCAGGCCTTGGTTAAAAGTCTTTCTCCATCTTTCTTGTAAATGCCCTTTAGGTATTAAAAGACTCCAAGTAGATCTCCCCTGGAAGCTCCTCTTCTCCAGGCTGAACAACAGCATTTGTGTTCTCAATTTTGTTGTGACCTTTGAATTTGTCTTTTCTCAGATTTTCAGATCTGGGATTTGATTTTGGGGTTGTTCTGTGAGTGACCTGGATCCATGGAGTTTAAATACTTATTCCTTGTCTCTCGTTAACAACAGATGCAAATGTAATGGGCACGCAAGCGAATGTGTGAAGAATGAGCTTGGGAAGCTGGTCTGCAACTGCAAGCACAACACCTTTGGGGTTGACTGTGAGAAGTGTCTTCCTTTCTTCAATGACCGTCCATGGAGAAGAGCGACAGCGGAGAGTGCCAATGAGTGTTTGCGTATGTGCGGCCACACTTGATGGGAAAACCTCTCATGGGTTGGGTCCTCTGCCTCTGTTGGCATCCAGAAGCTGACCTGACATGGGTTTAGATTGTCTTAGTTGCAGCTAACTAGTACTAAGCACGGTTCTGGTGTTTTTCAGGAGACAGTATGTGAGACTACTGGTCATTCAGCTCTTATCCTGTAGGAGCTATTTGGTAGATCCCTAGAAAGGGACATCTCCTTTCTGGAGAAGGATGGGAGTGACCTTTAGGAAAGAGGTGTGCTGCACAAATGTACAGGCTTGGACTTTATGGGACCTGTGGAAAGAAAATCTCTATTTAGTAAGCTGGAGTGTTGGGGTTTTTTGTTTTTGTTTTTTTTTTAATTTATTGGTTTTTGCAGTTAATTGTTGACTGTTTCATCCAATTTTGAGGCTGACGCAACAGTTCTGGACTGCAAATGCGGGTCTCTGTGATCAAGCGCAAATTTATTTTACTTGATTTTGTGTTGCAGACCACAGCTCCTGGTAGTTTACTTTATGGGGAAACTGGAAAATTCTTAGGCAGAAAAGTTTTCTTCCTGTCTGACCCCTCTGTGCATTGATCGGTCCCAGCTGTCTGGTCAAGACCTGTGGCTTCCCTTGACAGGCTGGTGAAACCGAGGACTCCTGCTCCCTAGAGAGAGGGGATTTGTAATCTGTCTTCATCCAGGGAAGAAACTCTACTTAGAGCAGGGAGTCAGACCTTGCCATTGTTGTTTCATGCTTGTTTGCATGACCAAGATTGGAATTGTTGTGTTGGAGGGTGGAATTTCAGCTTCTGACATAGAAACAAGTAGCACAGAAAAGGCTGGTTTTCTTCTGCATGTGGATGAGAATGGTCCTGAGGAGCCTGTTTCATCGTTATAGCCTTGTGTCCTCCTCTGCATATTTAGCCACCACAAAAACATTCATTCTTCTTTTTCTTCTCATCGATGCACAAGTGCTGTAGGGGCGTTTGTGCATGGGTCTCAGGGTGGTTAAAGGCTCCTACTCCAGCTTCCCTAAAGCTTAATAACGAGCTTTTGCTTAGTGGGTTTTGTGACTCTTGGGGTCAGATGGCTGCATGTGCTGATCACCAGTGGTGCCCTTGTCTTTGCAGCTTGTGACTGCAATGGGAGGTCGCAGGAGTGCTACTTTGACCCTGAGCTGTACCGCTCAACGGGCCACGGGGGCCACTGCACGGGCTGCTCGGATAACACCGATGGTGCCCACTGCGAAAGGTGCAGGGACAGCTTCTACCGCCTGGGGAGCGAGGAGGGATGCCTGCCCTGCAGCTGCAACCCTGTTGGTAAGTAGTGGCAGCAAACGTTTCTGCTTGCAAGCTTCCAAAAAAGCTAGCTCTTCTCTCAGCTAGGCAGCCAGTTGCAAACTATAGAGTAAAAAGATGATTTTGTTTTGGTTTTATTTTCTTTCTTTTTTTTTTTTCTGATGCAGGGTTGTCTTTTGCTTTAAATTACCCTTAGTGCTAATTGGAGTTGGGAAGCAGAAGCAAATGGTTTACCTCTGCAGCATTTTGTTCTGAAATAGATTTTCTTTTCTCCACCCTCCCTGCGTGTATGTGTTACCCTGGACACTCCCAGTACTAAAGAGCTCGTTTAAATTCTTAATAAACATGATGATGTGAGTGGGTATTTCTGGAAGTTGTTCATACTGCAGAATTGTAGTGAACTTTAGCCGCATCAGTTTCTCCTACTGAGTATCCAAGCACTATAAATACAAACCAGTGAAAACTTAAACACACAAGGGGGTGGGGGTGAGGAAGAACAAAGTAAACTCAGAATATGTAGTTAAACTCTTGGAAAAAAAAATCAACCCCACAAAAAACAAATGGAAAAAATTCTGGCAGTAGAACAAATCTTATTGTCAAGGGAACCACTTGACCTGTATGGAGTAATCCCATAACTACACCAGCCACACAGCAAATAAGGGGGAAGGAGACAAAAGGGTAACAGATAGTAAGATATGATGTGAGGTTCCAAAATAGAGTAGCTGGAATAAGTAATTGATTGCAGCATGCCCTAAAAGCAGCCAGTGAGAAGTCTGCCAGGGTACGGCTCCTATCTAATTTGGTCAGAGAGTTGTACAGTTGTGAAATTTTTGACCAAGAAAGGCCTCTTTCTTCCTCCATCTACTCTTCCTGGTCCTTGTGTTGGACCTTATTTTAAGAGGGGTGAGGTTGATGTCAGCTGGGTCTTCATGTCAGACCTTATTTTAAGAGGAGTGAGGGTTGGTGTCAGCTGAGAGGTGACTTCTTAGGTCTATAAGGATACATTTGAATGGACTTTAAAACTTAGCCATCAGCTTGTATCCCATGGCACGCTGGGACCCAGGGCATATTTCAAGCTAGATTTAGTTTGCTACTTTTTGTCCAACTACTGTTTTCTCCTAAATAATCCTAAGTGGGGCTGTGAAGGGGATTTGGACTTTGGCTGTATATAGTAAAGGTTTTGTGAGTTCTGTGCTTTCCAGCCTGATCATCTTATAACTCTTCACTTTACTATAATTTTCTGGTGTGGATTGAAATGGATAGAAGCAACTAGTTTTTGTATAAAATAAAATACTTTTCTTCTGGAAGTTAACTCTTACAGTGCTGACAGCTCCGAGGCTGCTAACTGCACTGGTGCTTGGGAGAACACATTTTGTCTGCTGTGGATTCAAGAAACCTGCTGCAGTTTTTTGTACAAATTTACTTGAAAAGAGCAATACAGAGGAAGATGCCCTTCCAAACACGAGAGTTTTGCTGAAGAGTTCGTTAGGGTTAATAGTGGCACATGCAGCCTTGCTTTGACTTGTTTAGTCCTTAAATCCACCTTGGGAATCAAGGGCAGAAATCGGAGCGTGAAAGGGAGAGGTCAGGATATCCCTGGCAAAGGAAAGATGCTGATTAGGGAGAACATGAGGGATTCAGGGTGTAAGATCTTGGAAATGATGCATTGCAGGGTAAAACAGGCGTGGAGTTAGAGGCGTGCAAAGGTAACATTCAGGATGAAATGGGAATAAGGACAAGAATGGAATTTGAAATTAAAATTATATTTATGTATAAAAGTGTTGGTTGGTAGGAATACTTAAAGCTGAATGTGTCTCTCTCGAGCTGCTAGGGAAAAAAACCCTGTGATCTAAAGGCAGCCATTAGGTAAGCTGTAACTCATCGGCTTGAAGCAGTGCTTCCCATTTTCTTTTCCCATATTTCTCACCTGGTTTGTAAAGTTGGAAAAATTGCAGGCTAATAGAGCTGTGGGGAGATCTGCTGAGGTGCCTGTCCCTGCTCTTCCCTCAGGCTCCCTCAGCACACAATGTGACAGCTATGGCCAGTGCAGCTGCAAACCTGGTGTGATGGGTGAGAAGTGTGACCGCTGCCAGCCAGGTTTCCACTCCCTCTCTGAAGCTGGGTGCAGGTAAGGAGGACTGGTGCTCTCTTAAAGAAAAGCCAGGTGCATTTTTAAAGCTTTCTCTGTGTGGCTTTTAATGAGTTATCTTCTCTCCTGGCTCTTTCAGGCCCTGTTCTTGTGATCCGGCTGGCAGTACAGGGGAATGCAATATTGAGACAGGACGGTGTATGTGTAAGGACAATGTTGAAGGCTTCCACTGCGAGAGGTGAGTTTCTCTTCCTGTGGCTTTGTTTCAAGAATGAGAAACATTTGAGCAACGGCCTGAGGTATGTGTCAGGGAAATTGATTCTCTTTTTTTTTTATCTTCAGATGCAAACCTGGATTTTTCCATCTGGATTCCTCTAATGCAAGGGGTTGTACCCCCTGCTTCTGTTTTGGACACTCTTCAGTCTGCACCAGTGCCATGGGCTACAGTATCTACAGTATCACCTCCGACTTCCAGTTTGGTAAAATTTAGCCTTCCTTTGTGTCTTGGGTTGGGCTGTAGGCTCAAATCAGAAGCAATTAAAAAATAAATCCTGCTCCTTCTTCCCTGTGCAAGATTACTTATCCTGGGCAGGCAGGTCCAGAATCCTTCCTTTGGAAGTGATGAGTTACTGCTGAAGTTACTGGGAACTTCCCAGTTTTCATCTAGAGAGGACTGAATTCACAGCTCTGACCTCTAGCACCCAGTGCTAACATATACCATGGAGGTGCAAGCAGCAATTGTAAATGCAAAACTTTTGTAGCTTGAGAGAGGTGCTGGAAAGGGGCTGTTTCTTAACTTTTTCTGAACTTAAGTTTCTTAACTAATTCGAAAGAACCAAATCAGAAGTTTCTGATTGAGAGGATTATAATCACTTTCATTTTAGGATTTACGTGGCTGTGAATAAAGCATGGCTGTGTTTCTGATCGGTCTGTAAGCTCAGAAGTCTCTTTTCATACAGTCAGTTGCCTACGCATGCATGTCTTCATGCTGCATATTCTGAAAAGAACATCTTTTTAAGTAAAAATTCCACTGGAAAACAGTTTGTAAAAATGCCGAAACTGACATCAAGTCCTAGAGGACTGCAGGTTTTCCCATCCATGCTTAAGATGTTTAGAAAAGAAGGTTTTGAACCAGTAGTTGTCGGGTTCAAAGTTCAGAGGGTTCAAGTCAACACTCAAGTTAGGGGATTAAATTGGAAAGAGGATGTTTGCTATCTGTGTTCTTCTGCACAGCTACTTTCTGAGGTCTGTTAATGCTACGGACTGTAGATGAGTTACATATGAGCAGAACGCAGTATGACATGAGAAGTGCATGCAAAGCTACATCTTCAAATGGAACTAATTCTTGCATGTTTGATTTTTTCAGGAGAGGATGGGTGGCGTGCTGAGCAGCGCGACGGCTCGGAAGTCTCACTCCAGTGGAGCGCAGAGACCCGGGATATCTCTGTTATCTCAGACAGTTACTTCCCCATATATTTTGTCGCACCACGTACGTCACTTGAGAAGCAAGGCTTTCTGTGCTGCTTGTGCCCTTTCTGTTCTGTCCTCTAACTGTGAGGATTTCTTCCCCTTTTAGGCAAGTTCTTGGGCAACCAGGTTTTGAGTTATGGGCAAAACCTGACCTTCTCCTTCCGTGTGGACAGACGGGATACACGCCTCTCCGCAGAAGACCTGGTGCTGGAAGGGGCTGGGCTGAGAGTGTCGGTGCCACTTATTGCCCAGGGCAACCCCTACCCCACTGAGAATGCCCTGACCTACACCTTCAGGTGAGAGGACTCTCCAGGCGTGGTGGGAGCAATCTATGATGCCCCTGGCTCTAAGCTCTTGAGAAAACAAAGAGCATTAATTTTAGCTTGGAAGAGCAGTCATATCAGGTTAATTTGAAGCTCGCTGTCTAGCAGCATTGCATAAGTGTATGAAAAGTATGTTGCAATAGCATAGCGCTTTTGGAAAGGGTGCTTTAAAGAGGCACAGCTGTTAGCATCTGAAAGCTTTGCTGATGATGCATCGCTCTTCTCTATAGGCTTCATGAGGCTACAGATTACCCATGGAGGCCTACTCTTTCGGCATTTGAGTTCCAGAAGCTTCTCCACAACTTGACTTCCATCAAGATACGCGGGACATACAGTGAGAGAAGTAAGTTGCGGGGCAGACCCATTCACGCTCAGGTTGCTTTATTTCATGCACGCGTAGCTGTGGCAGGTTATTTGGCAAGGCCTGTACCAATTGCTTTGCTCCAAGTCTTCCTGTGTAACACCTTCTCAAGGCCTCCTGGAGAGGAGTTGGGGGAGAAGGATGCTGCCTTTGGGAGTCTGGAAACTGAGCACCCATCAACTCCTGATTCTTTGCTTCTAAACGTGGATTTCTTGCTGTGTTGCACAGCCAATGTCTTCCAGATTGGTAGAAATACATAGCACAGAGTTCTGAAGGACACAGTAGAAGAGACGCAGGGAGTTTACAAAATTTGGCCTCAGTTGTTGCTACATTGAGAATGGTATCACCCGCCCTGTTTCCTGGTCTTGGCCTTGGCATGATGGATGAGAACAATGGGGTCTCAAAAGCGCTGCTGGTGCTGAACTTGTGTGAAAGTTCCCTGTAATGAGGGCTTATAAAAATTGGGCATGAATTAGAGGCAAAAATATTGGGTAAATATTGGGTATTACCATGTGAAGAAGAGTGTTTGCAGAAAGGTGTGAAGAATGAATTTGCGTTTGGGGAAGATGGGAAAGCTGCAAAGCGTTTTCAGTAGAGGTGGCTTGTAAAGAAGAATGTGGAGGTTTAAAATGGAGGGGACAAAAGGTGTGGAGCAAGACATCCCCCAGTTAGCAGTGGCTGCTAATCTGCTGGAGCTGAGGCTCCACTCACATCTCTGGAGTAGCTGTGGTGGTACAAACACAGTGCTATAAGTTAAAAAACAGCTATGTTGTGTCCAGCCTCAGTTCTGCTCCGGGGAAGGGGCTGGGTGGAGAGGAGGAAGCTTTCAAGTGCCAGACAAAGGAATGGCTTGAGAGAAATAGCTGACGAATTTGCCCCGAGGCATGGTTTGCAGACGCTGGGTTAGAGACTGTATATTAATGAGATGGTCTGTCCTCCCTAGAAAGACAGGAATTGATTTTGGTATTTGATTTGGAAATGGAAACCAGATGCATGCAAAATGTAACTTATTTTAAGTGACTGTACTTGCTCACATGCTGTTCTCAGCATCCTCCTCAGTATTGTTTATTCTCAGCTTTCCTGCCCTGCACATGCCCTCTGTGAGCTATACTGCATCTTTTCTCATCTATATAAACCTTCCTGAAGGCTTTTGATTCATCTTAACCAACTGCAAGCATCTGCTTGTGTTTGTCTTGTCCCATTCACATGTGTGTTTGGTGAAATAGTGATAAGAACCTTTGTGGTTACAAAGCATTTCTCCTCTTGATGCTTTCTAGGTGCTGGCCACCTGAATGATGTTACCATCACAAGTGCTCGCCCTGGACCTGGTGTGCCTGTGGCCTGGGTGGAAAGCTGCTCCTGCCCTGTGGGATATGAGGGGCAGTTTTGTGAACGCTGCTCCTCCGGGTACCGTCGAGAGACACCGAGCCTGGGGCCCTACAGCCCCTGTGTACCTTGTGCTTGCAACGGGCACAGCGAGACGTGTGAGCCTGAGACAGGTAAGAGGGACTGATAAAACAGGGAGCAGCAAGAGGGCGGTTCTTTCTGGGTTGGATGATGAAGCAAACCCTATGTCCATCTCTGTTCCAGGCATGTGCAATTGCAGGGATAATACGGCGGGGTCTCACTGTGAGAAGTGCAGCGATGGGTATTATGGAGATGCAACAGTGGGCACAGCCTCAGACTGCCAGCCCTGCCCGTGCCCAGGCAGCTCAAGCTGTGCCATTGTGCCCCGCACAAAGGAGGTTGTGTGTACCAGCTGCCAGGCTGGCACTACAGGTGTGTTTCTACACAAAAAAATAAAAAGTGTGGGGTTTTTTTCTATCTCCCACATGCCTTTGGATGTGTCTTATGCCACTTTTGGGGCTCTGACTCTCAGTGAGCAGCACTGAAAGCTGCTGTTTCTTCTGGTTCAAATTCTTCTCCTTTCCTCAGCCCTGTTTTCTGTCCTGTGCATGTCTCAGGGTCACCCATGTTCTTTGTGCAGTCTCTCAAGAAGAAAAGAGAAACAAAAGCTTAATCTGTGCAAAGTGTGAATGTTTCTATGCTACATAGGTGGGCCAGGCTAGTGTCTGTCAGACCTCTGTTAATTGCGCAGTGTTGGGCAGAAAATAGGGTAGATTTGAAAGAGCCTGGCAAGCAGGTAGGTCAGGCTGAAATAAAATTAGAAGATGCAGTTTTCCAGCCAGAGAGGCACTGCGGGATGCTTGCAGGGGAGGGGCAGTGCCCTCACTAGGAAAAGCAGGAAGGCTGCAGTGACTCACAAACACTGCCCAAAAAATACAAGGCTAAATTTGTGCTCAGCAGTTCTGGACTAGTATGTTAACAGGTACATATCTTTTCTACTTAGCCATAAACTGTGATGTTGAAGCATGTACCTGAGTTGTTAAACAAAACCTTTTGTTGTGCCTACCAGCAGCAATGAAGTTTCAGGATGGCTGGCAGCCTCCATGCTTTTCTGTTAATTTTATGCTTGACAATGCTTGACATGGCAAGAAGGAGCTTAGAAAAGCCCCTGACCAAGTCTTGAGGCAGTTCACAGGGGTTCCCGTGGGTGCTGTTGCTTCATGAACCAAAACAGGGTCCAGTTTTCCTGTAGTTCAGATTTCAGTATGAGCTCGTCTTGTAGCTATGTGGTCACACAAGAGTTCCTCCTGTCTCCTGCTGCCTTCTTGGGAATGTGTGGGGAAAAGTGACGGAAAAGAGTTCTGGTGTGTGCAAGAACTGCCTAAGAAAGGGAGCTTATAGCTGGCTGGGGAGGTCAGAGCTGCAGTGAGTGCAGGGAGCTGCTGGGTTGGATGCTTCAGTGGCTGCCTGTGGAGGTTTGGCAGATCTTGTTGGCAGAGGGGCTTCCTGGAGCAGTGGTGCCCCAGGGAGCTCTACCTGCTCGGACTCTTAACAACAGATTACAACAAATAGATTTGGCTTAAAGGAATAGGAGGGAAAAGGGAAACCAAAGTAATTCATAATGCAAAGTTCCAATGAAAAACAGTTTAAATGTAGGGGTGGAGAGGGATTCATGTGTGGCTTCATGCACCTTTCTGGCCCCAACAGAAGAATGAAAGGGGAGGAAGCTGGAGAGTTTACTTTTCAGAAGGGGCTGCAAAGGGGAGTCAGGTGAGATGGTCGCAAAGGGCTTTCTGCTGCCACACGTGTGTTTCTGTCACGTCCCAGGTAAGAGGTGTGAGCTGTGTGACGATGCCTATTTTGGAGATCCACTGGGTGAAAACGGTGCTGTGAGGCCGTGCCGCCTCTGCCAGTGCAACGACAACATTGATCCCAACGCCGTGGGCAACTGCGACCGCCAGACGGGCGAGTGCCTCAAGTGCATCTACAACACTGCTGGCTTCTACTGCGACCGCTGCAAGGATGGCTTCTATGGGAACCCCCTGGCCCCTGATCCTGCCGACAAGTGCAGAGGTGAGAGCTGGTTCCTCTTGCATCTAAAAATGGGTTTGTTCCCAGGAGCTGCTGTTTCCTGATGTGTTTTAGGATACGGTGTCAGGCAGCGCTTCGTACCCGTCAGCAGTGATGTGTGGCTTTATCATGGTTTGGTGGTTGCAGCTTGCTAAAATGCTTATGTTTGTGGGCACTTACTGCCATCGAAGCAAAAGCATTGTGCGATGCAGGGCCTTGGCTACTGTATTTTGGATTGAGGCCCGTTTAGGGACTGGCTAGCAGAGTACCAACACCACGAGAGACTTGTAACTTTCTGCATGTTTTCCCATCCCTTTCATTTTTGCAGCTTGTCACTGCAATCCCTACGGCACCGTGAATCAGCAGACGAGTTGCAATCAAGTGACTGGGCAGTGCGAGTGCTTGTCCCACGTCACGGGAAGGGACTGCAGTGCCTGTGAGCCTGGCTTCTTCAACCTCCAGAGTGGACGCGGTTGTGAGAGGTGACGTTCACTTTGGATTGGGGCAAAGAGCCTGGTTTCGGGTGGTCTGTGCTTGCCTTATGCGGGAATGTGATGCTTGTCTCAAATAACCGGTGTGTCTCGATGCTGCTATGGGTGGGGGAAAGCAGCAGTGAAGGAGCAGCTACAAAGGCTGTACAAAAAGCCTGACTTAAAAATAGTTTTATAAATAGCTTTAAATTGGGGTTTTAAATAGAAAAGCACCACGTGACTGGGTGATTATTAGTGGCAGGGGCTTGTGGGTTCCTTTTTTTAGTGCAGGCACCAAGTGACCTTGCACGAGTCAAAGGCTCAGCGCCTTGCCTCCTGCATCTGCACGGCAAGAAAAGTGAATTTTGGCAAATGGAAGCACATGAGCTGTGCTCGCCTAGGGTTCCTCCAGGGACCTGCTTCACCCATGCCTCTCCTCTGACATGTGTCTGCCTCCCCCAGGTGCAACTGCCACGCACTGGGCTCCACCAACGGCCAGTGTGACATCCGAACCGGGCAGTGTGAGTGCCAGCCTGGCATCACTGGCCAACGTTGTGACAGATGCGAGGTCAACCACTTTGGGTTTGGCTCTGAAGGCTGTAAACGTAAGTCTGAGAGGCTGGAGTGAGGCAGGTGGGAAGGACGTTTCACAGCCAGCCTTGCCTTTGCTTTCCTTCAGTCTCTGGGAAGATAGTTTCTCACATTACTCTTCATCACAGCAGAAGTTGGCACTTCTGTGTCCACACCCTGTGTGGTGAAATTTGATCTCTCAGCTTATCTCCTTTTTCTTCTCTCTCTTTTTTTTTTTTTTTTTTTTTTACTGGGGTTAGGCAGAACTCCAACTTAATAGATATACCCACTTCTGGCTGGTATAAATACATTCTCTGAGTCTTGTCCTGCAACAGTCCTGTTTCCTAATGTTAAATCTCTGCACAGCTACTCTGCAGATGACCTGAGTATACAGATTCTGTCTGGAGGAGCAACAGATCTTGTAAACATGGTTGAAAAACAGGGTGGTCCAAATTTTCCTCCTCAATATCCCTGTCGATAAAGAGCACAAAAATCAACTGCAGTTGGTTACAATAAAATGGAATATAAAATTATGATGCTTTGTGGGAGAGGCAATAGTAACACTGCAAATAGTGCAATGAATGTCATAGAATTATAGAATGGTTAGAGTTGGAAGGGACCTTAAAGATCATCAAGTTCCAACCCCCCTGCCATGTGCAGGGACACCTCTCCCTAGAGCAGGTTGCTCCAAGCCCCATCCAGCCTGGCCTTCAACACTTCCAGGGATGAAGTCATGTCCAGCTAGACACAGTGTCCTGCTGTGTGTAGAGACACCCAATAGGGAGCAGGGCTCCAGCTATGGGTGCGTGCCCCCTTGTTGTTGCAGACATTGTAAGGTATTCATTGTATGCTCTTGCCCTGCGGGTTTTGGGGTATTTCTGCTTCTCCTCCAGTCTGACTAAGGTTTAACTTCCCCACAGCCTGTGACTGCGATCCCGAGGGTTCGCGCTCCCTGCAGTGCCGGGAGAATGGTCACTGCGAGTGCAAGGAAGGCTTCGTGGGGACCCGCTGCGACCAGTGTGAAGAGAACTATTTCTACAACCGCTCGTGGCTGGGCTGCCAAGAGTGTCCAGCCTGTTACAGATTAGTGAAAGATAAGGTAAGGCCACAAACACCACTGGCAGTACAGCTGGAGACGGTGACACACGCCTGCGTGTGCAGCAGCTTTTATACCTGTGGCTGGCTGGTGTTTGCTGAAAGTGGAGAGGTTGGAGGTGCTTTGTGCTGTGTCGTAGCTGTGCTCTGTCCCTCGTACAGGTGGCGGAGCAACGAGAGAGGTTGCAGGAGCTGGAAAACCTAATAGCAAATCTGGGTACGGGAGAAGACACCGTAACCGATCAGGCCTTTGAAGAGAGGTTGAAGCAGGCAGAAAGAGAGGTTATGGAGCTGCTCCAGGAAGCACAAAACAGTAAAGGTGAGTTGACCCAATCAGGCATGGACCAGTGGGAAATCAGCTCTGTGCTTGATGTTCTTGTTCCCTTTGGACACAGCATGTTTTACTTCAAGCCTGTGCTGTGCATCAGGACAGACAGCTGTTTCAGATAGCTCTGAGACAGTGTATGTTATTAACAAAGCAATGGTGGCTGTGCCTTTATCCCTGTTGTTCTCCCGGTGGTCTCTGTTGTATATGTAATGTTAAGATCTGCCTCAAGCTGTGTACAGATGTTTTATGTTACCCTCTTCTCCAGATGCAAAGGAGGGTTTTACTTATTGTTAAACAAGCGTAAGACTTTCCAATATACTTATTTATTATCATGTTATCAATTATATATATGATAATATTATCAGTTATTTATTATGTTTATAAATTCACTCGGACATCTTGAGAGAAAGCAGGTCTTGTTGGGATGTCATCAGTGATGAAACCCTGCTGGCAAGCAGGATTTATCACACCATAAAGTGTATAAAGTTCTGAAGTGTGCTGTTACAGTGGCCTTTAGCTATTTTTCCTGTTAAACTCTGCTTCAAATTGATTCTTGTACTGTCACCTTTGCTATAGGATGTCTTTGAGCAGGGCATTAAGCAATGTGACAGTGGTTTGTCCTTAGGGTCTTTTTAATGTGTAAATGGATGTGTATTTTGGAGAAGAGCAACTTGAACACATCTATTGACTTCACAGTGAAAGATGTTCCCCTGAGAGTTGATTCACTGATTTCAGACCACTTTGGGGAAAAATCTGTACCCTTCATGTGATGCTGCAAAAAAGCTGATGTGCATCTAGCATGTTTGCTTGGGAAGATTCCTGCTGGTGGGAATGATCACTGAAGCTCTTCTCAGTTTTACCTGACGTAGCTTTCTGCTGCCTACTTGGCATCTGTGCCCAGATAAGTCCCACATAGTGGAGTTAGGAGAGTGAGGAAATGGATTTGTATTTGTATTCTTCATCTTTCTTTCCACCTCTTAGAACCATAGGATCATTTAAGTTGGAAAAGACAATCAAATCCAACTGTCAATCTAATGCAGCCAAGTCCACTACTAAACCGTGTCCCTGAGCACCACATCTACATATCTTTTAAATATCTCCAGGGATGGTGACTCCACCACTTCCCCGGGCAGCCTGTGCCAGTGCTTGATAACCTTTTTGGTGAAGGCATTTTTCCTGATACCCCATCTAAACCTCCCCTGGTACAATTTGAGGCCGTTTCCTCTCATCCTGTCACTTGCTACCTGGGAGAAGATACTGTCATCCACCTTGCTGCAAACCTCCTTTCAGGTATTAGTTGAAGAGAGTGATAAGGTCTCCCCTTAGTGTCCTTTTCTCCAGCTTAAACAACCTCAGCTGCCTCTCACAAGACTTGTGCTCTAGAACCTTCACCAGCTTTGGTGCTCTTCCCTAATTAAGGGGCAAGTTAAGTGCAACAAAAACCACCCTTACAAAAATCTATGCACACCTTATTTGTGTTTTTCCAGTTTATACATAGTTTGTAGTATGTTTTTTGAAATGTGTCAAACATTCATGCTCAATACTTAAGATGTGCTGCAAGTTTGAGGCAATGTATTTGGGAAAAATACCAGTTTTGGAGTCCTGCAGGCTTCTGCTTGTATTTCATCTCTTAGTAACACTCCCACCTTTTCAAAAGTAATTGCCCCTTATCATGAGGCACATACCTGTGCTTTTATTACTAAGATACTGTTGTGGGGAGTTACCCTGTGGTCCAAAAATTTGAGGAAGTTTGAGGGGTCCTACAGACTGGAGAACCAAAGCTCTATCCTGCCAGCTGTTACCCTTTGGTTTGGGGGGTGGGTGGTGGAATTTAGAGCGGGTTTGTTACTCAGCACATTGTCCATATGGAAACTGTCTGGCTTGGGAGTAGCCAGCATTGCCCAAAGTTGGGAGTAACATAGAGCCCCACTATTGCTCCATCTCTGCTCACCGTCTAGGAGTTAAGCTAAAGAGAATTCGCAAAGCAGATGTTTTGTACCTCTTGAGGACCAGCTTTGTTGTCTTTTAGATGGAGGTGAAACATGATTCAGAACACAAAATCCCCCATCAGAGTCAGTTCCAACACCCATCAGGATTGTCTTATTAGTAGCTAATGAGTTTTCATTTCTCGTATTTGGCATGCATTCTGATGATGACTTTGATCTTAAGCTGACTGACTTATGAAACGGCTTTGCCAGTCCCTTTTCAATAAAGGATTGACTTACCAATGTGTTGCCTGCAGTGGTTAGCTGCTGCTCCAGCTTCTCTTTCTGCTGTAATTAATTTTGCTTCCTTTCTTTTTTATCATGTGCTTCAGATGTGGATCAGGGCCTCATGGATCGTCTCAAAGACATCAATAGCACACTAACGAGTCAACTCAACAGGCTGAGGAACATCCAGGGCACGGTGCGGGAGACAGAGAACCTGGCGGAGCAAGCCCGGGTGCGGGTGGAGGACACCGAGGACCTGATCAGCTTAGCTTCTGATATGCTTGAGAAGGCAAAAATGGCAGCTGACAATGTGGTGAGTGTGCTGCCAAGATCCCACGTGGTTAGGAGAAGGTCTTTCCTTTCTGTGCCCTCTAGTGTGTTTCTCTTGCTTGTTCTCTCATTCATATGGCAAATTTGCTATAGAAATATCTTTTTCCCTACCCAGGATCATGGGAAATAAATAAAGGAAGATCATCAATGCCTATCATAGATTGTCTTAGCCCCTGCTCAAAGAAACCAGCATAAGAACCCCTAAATAAATATCAGCACCTTTTTTTTTTTAAAGGATAGCCAGTGGTGGAAACTGAATGGGCTTAAAAAAAAAAATACAGGGAAGTCAGAAGTAGGTTAGACACATCTCTAAGCATTTAGATCATCACAATAAATATTTAAAGCAAAAATTAATAAAAGATGAAAAGAGACCTTTAAGATACTTTTTTTTTCTTTCTTTCTTCCAGTCCATTACACCTCCAGAGTCAAGTGGGGACCCGAACAACATGACTCTATTGGCAGAAGAGGCCCGTAAGCTGGCTGAAAGGTAGGTCGTGGCAAAACATCCTCCTCACAGCCCCCATCAGGGCCCTGCTCTTCCCTACAATGGGGAAGCAAAATTTAATTTGTTTAGTAAAGAAACATACACCCTTTGCTGAGGGAGAGGCTGGCACCGTGGGTGCTTGCCCATGTGTCACTGAGGGCAAACACTAGACATGCGAGTGAGGGACATGTACAGCTGTAGCAGTATCTTTCAGCTGATCTTCTGAGCACTGCTGGAGTGATGCCTTGGTTGTAGAGATGCTCTCAAACATTGCAAATGTTTCAGCATCTTCCACTGGTAAATCTGGGTGAAGGAAGGAAAAAGTAAGAAAGAATAAAATCTGGAATTAAGTATAGAAAGCACTGGCTGACAATTCTAATGGTGTTATTTTTCTTCTGTAATCTCGCCCAGACACAAAAAAGAAGCTGATGAGATTGTTCGCATAGCTAAGGCAGCAAATGATACTTCCACAGAAGCCTATCAACTGCTGCTGAAGACCCTGGCTGGAGAAAACCAAACCGCAAATGACATTGATGAGCTCAACCAGAGGTGAGTCAGTAACAGAAAATGGGTTTTGTTTTCAGGCTTTAGAACAGTGCTTAAAACTAAGATGCCTTTTGTAGCGTTGTATGGTTTCAGTTTTATGGGAGTTGTCTTTCAATTTCTTAGCCTCTCTATTATTAAGTTCAGTTCTACAAAAAAAAATGTAATGTAACTGGATCCTTGGGGTTTTATAGGTATAATCAAGCGAGGAACATTTCTCGAGACCTAGAGAAACAGGCCAACAAGGTGCTTGCAGAGGCAGAGGAAGCTGGAAACAAAGCCCTGCAGATCTATGCTAATCTCACCAGTCTGCCTACCGTGGATTCCACGGGGCTAGAGGTATGTGCAGGAAGTATCACGCTCAGTTTTCTATAGGTCAGTGAAGGCAAGTGTTTTAGCAGTGTGGTGGGTTGCTGACATATCTTGCATGTGCTCTGCTTATGTTTCTGTGCATAAGAACAGTCTATGGAATTTTTGTCCATTTTAGGCATAATCCAGACTTACACATTTTAGGATCTTGCAAGAAACTGAATGCATAAACCCCTACCTCCCCCAGTGACTGTAGGACAAAAAAACCAACACAGTGAAATGTTGTTGGCCGAATATCTTGGCTTGAACAGAGAAGTACAGAAATTTCAGTTCCCTCTGAAGCCTGCAGAACTGCTCCCTCTCCTGTGCTCACTGTAGTGCAGTAGATTTTCTTGCACGTGGAACTGTTTGCAACCTCTGTCCTTTTATTGCAGTGACCCTCTGGTATTCAGAACTTTGAAGGCGAAGTTGCAACTGTAGTTGCAAAAGATGGGAACCCACCATAGCTTCTGCTGGATCATTAGAAACTATATAATTTTTTGCCACCTGTTCAGAAATTCTTTAATAATCAGGAATCTGGATTTGTTTGTGATTTCCACCTACAGAATGAAGCAAATAAGATCAAGAAGGAAGCGGAGGAGTTAGACCAACTAATTGCCAGGAAGCTGAAAGATTATGAGGACTTGAGAGAAGACATGAAAGGAAAGGAGCTAGAAGTAAAGAACCTCCTGGAGAAAGGGAAAACAGAGCAGCAGGTCAGTTCTGTTTTGTGCAAACTCTTGTTCCCTGGAAAAAAGAAAGGAAAACCGGTAACTGGCCAGATGTGAAAGATTTGGTCTTACTCAGGCTTGTTTGCTTGTTACTTATGAGAACACTGAAGAATGCTCCTTGAGAGGACACACAAAAAGCTAGTAAAAGCAATGGCATTGAGGCTGTATGGGAGAACAGGGGATGTTTGCCAGGTGTGCTGTCTCCTTCGTACTTGGAACAGTATTCCAAAAGTACCTAAAGTCACCTGCTTTCAGAGGAAGCACTGCCACTCGGGATGGAACGCTGTTCTGTGTGGCGTTGGTGTTTCAGGTTGAGCAATGCTTTTTGTTACACGCAGCTGGTCATCCTTCATAAGGTAAGAGTTTGTTCATACATGTCATGTCTCCTCAGACTGCAGACCAGCTGTTGGCTCGAGCAGATGCAGCAAAAGCCTTGGCCGAAGAAGCTGCTCGGAAGGGCAATGGCACACTGCAGGAGGCTAATACCATTCTCAGCAACCTGAAAGGTAAAGAGAAAGCACTTGCAGGGAATACTTCAATTCCTGGGTGACAGGTCACTTGGCAGTAGGGTATCTTGGTTTAATTGGCCATGCAATTGTCAGAACTTGAGTGTTGGGAGGGTTCTTTTGGCTTATTTTTTTCTAATAAAAAAAAATAATTGTTTTCAGTGACTAGAAATCTCTTACATAAGTTCTTTCTTTAGTGCCCGGAGATGTGTAGCAGGGAGAGCTGCAAGCATATGCCCCTCACACTCCATAATGTTATGGTGGCAAAGCCTGGGTAGCTTGGTCAAAGAAACATCCCAAGGCTCTTCTGGAGCAAGTGTTAAGAATCTGTTTTGCTCTTTCTTAGATTTTGATAAGCGGGTGAATGATAACAAGACAGCAGCAGAGGAAGCTCTGAAAAAGATTCCTGCCATTACCCAGACTATTGCTGAAGCCAACAATAAGACACGCCAGGCAGAGCTGGCACTTGGCAATGCTGCTGCTGATGCCCGTGAAGCCAAGACTAAAGCAGATGATGCTGAGAAAATTGCTGGTTCTGTTCAGAAGGTGAGTCTGTTGCAATTCTGAAGCCACCCTTCTGAGATACTGGTCTGTAACTGCTTAAACGCCCCTGTTCCAGTGTTTCCTGGAGAGCCCCACGTGCTTTCTGCCCTATCACCCACCAGGGAATGAAAATGTGGCATGATAGGAAATGGGTACATCTAGATGGAAAAGATTGAAGGAAGTTCTGCACCTTCACCACCTTTCCCCATCCTGTTCCCTTTGTTGGCTGTAGAGTGCAGCTGCTACCAAAGCCGAAGCTGACAAGACTTTCGCTGATGTGACGGGGCTGGCCAGAGAAGTCGATGACATGATGAAGCAGTTGCAGGATGCAGAAAAAGAGCTGAAGCGGAAGCAGGATGATGCTGAGCAGGATATGATGATGGCACGCAAGGTGAGTAATGCTGGGAGGTGGCAGCAGAGGCAAGAAGGTGCCTTCTCTCTGCTGTCCTGGCCAGACAAGCTTTTTTTCTCCGCTGTTCTCCTGCAAAGACACCACAGAGTCCAGCCAGTATTCATTCTCTTCCAAGTTTTCAGTGGAACTGAAGATACCAGACTAGCAGAGGAGCTCCTCTGGTGCCATTAGCGTAGGTTCTCTACTGGAATTTGAGGGCCAGTTTTCTTAATGTAACAGCTCTCTTTTATTTTAACTGAAACCTAACTGTAGCCCTGCTGACTCTGTTCTGACTTTTCCTGCAAAATCTTGCTCAGTTATCAGAGGTCCCATTCCTGAAATAATCAGAGAAATGACTTTGAAGGTTGTCAGTCTTCCAGTACTGTGATAAAAATCTTGGTGTGGGCATATTACCTTGGGAGAGAGGTGCCAGGGATGTGTGTGACTAACTGTGCTTGACCAGAAGTGAAAAGAAGAGGCAACAATTTCATAACCCCCTACAGTTTTGTTATGCTTTCCTTGTTTTTATACCATGCAGGCCTCCCAGTCTGCCCAGGAGGCAGAAGACAATGCAAGAAAAGCAAAGAACTCAGTCAACAGCTTGCTTGCTGTCATTAACAACCTGCTGGATCAATTAGGTAAGGCTGTCCTTAATGTGCCTTACACCTTTGAGTGTTCTCCTGCTGCCAGCAGGAAAACTCTCTGTTTTCTCTGTTCACTGTTTGCTTCTGGCTTTTCAGGGCAACTGGAGACAGTGGACTTGAACAAACTGAATGAGATTGAGGGTACCCTGAACAGTGCCAAAGACCAGATGAAAGAGAGTGACCTAGACCAGAAAGTGTCTTTCCTCGAGAGGGAAGCCAGGAAGCAAGACGATGCGATACAGGCCTACAACAGGGACATTGAAGAGATCCTGAAGGACATTAGCAACCTGGAAGACATCAAGAAGACCTTGCCATCTGGCTGCTTTAACACCCCGTCCATTGAGAAACCCTAAGGGTGTGCTGGGGGTGGGGGGTATTCCCCCAGTGAGCGGTGGTTTGGCTATGGAGTGCCTTAACACACATTACCTTCTTCAAATCCCCAACTCTTTGCTGCTCACAGCCACTGTTTTCTTTCCAAATCAGGATAAGATGAAAGGTTTTTTTATTTGGTTTTTTTTTCATTGTTTTAGGGTTTTTTTTCTTTTTTTTTTAGAGAAACAAATTAAATATCCGTCTCTGGGCATCAAAGGGTTTTTTATATATACTGTCTTCCTGAGCACTCCGCCTTTGCCCCTCTCTCAGACACAGTTTCCCTTTGATTAGCGTGAGGATGGGAGATGCTCTGCGCTCTTTATACTGTGGTTCAGAAATAACCATGTGAACTGTATCCAGCAAGGCAAAACTAACCCTACTTTCTCTCCTCTCTTCTCCCCACAACTGTAAAATCCGCAGTCCCAGAGCTCTCTGTCCCTATGAAGGAAGGGGATGGCTACCAAAGTATTACTGTAATGGCCAGTATAGCTGCACTCGTTCAGATCCCTCTTCCCGGCTTCTAACCCTGTGAATTTATATAAATATATATTTTTTATTGTTATCTAGTGGCCAATGGACAGCGTTGGTAGCCTTTGACAAAATAGCCAAAAACCTCTTTCTGAAATGCTTTCTGTGATGATGCATCGCTCTGAGAGAAACACAGCCTCTGGGAAGATGGGATACTGGTGGAGTGGTGTGTCTCGCCAGCCCCACTCCTGGTCTGTGGAGGAGTTTTGGGTCTGGTCTGTAAGCAGCTACCTGCTGGGTAGTCCAGGCTGGGGAGTGCAGAAGCCATGAGCCGTGTTGCTATCAAATTGCCAGAGAGTCTTTGTTTATTTAGGCTACAAATGTCTGGTTGACAGATTAATTTGCTCAAGCAGCAGAAGTCTTGCTGAAGAGGAGAGCTGCCATCCAGAGAGCTCTACAGCTGCACTGGCCTTCAGGCTCAGAGTGGGTGAGGAAGGAAGGGGGAGTGCAAGTAGAAAGGAAGAGATCTTTCTCCCCATCTTTTTCCTGAAAGGAGGACAGTGGCATTTTTATATCTTCTGGCGTTGCTCTTGCCTTTTGCCTGTTTTTAAGCTGGCAGAAGGAGCTGGAGCGCCCTCCTTTCTTTTTGCCTACCATTCTCCCGCTCACAGTAGAGTCACCAC
Source organism: Thinocorus orbignyianus (assembly GCA_013400375.1). Classification (NCBI taxonomy): domain Eukaryota; kingdom Metazoa; phylum Chordata; class Aves; order Ciconiiformes; family Thinocoridae; genus Thinocorus; species Thinocorus orbignyianus. Next base: position 331,564 of record VXBW01003908.1, on the reverse strand, counting down.
AGCACAAGGACTTCAGGCCAGGCTCAGGTGGCATTTCTTACCGCTGCTGCCACCTCCCTGGCAGGCTCCCTCCCCAGCCAGTGCCTCCTAGCTGCTCCCAGCTGCTGGCTGGGAGCCCTGGGGAGCCCCTCGCTCCTCCTCGGGCTCTCCTCTGAGACGAGATCATCCTCTGTGGCTTCCTCCCTGCCTCCAGCCTGGCATCCCTCCTCCCCACCCCCTCCTTGAGATCCAGTATATATCTATCCTTAAACACTATGCAACTTTGTATGTTTGCGTAGCGGGGAAGAAATTATTATCTGACACACACTGGTGCTATTAATTATTTCAAATTTATATTTTTTGTGTGAATGTGATTATTTTTTTTCTGTTTTTTTTTTTGTTTTTTTTTTTTTTTTTTGTTTTTATCATGATCATAGTGTGAGGAAGTCTCTTGTGTGTGCGTATGTGTGTGTAAATATACTCAGCCATATTTCCAGAGCGGCACAGGCCTGGCCTCCTCTATGTGCTTTCCCCTATAGCCATGGGCGCGTGTGAACCATATATTGCTCCCTCAGAGCTCAGTGTTTGTCCTGCCTGGGCTCTTGCTTTCTTCCCTCTCCCGTATGGGCATCAGCAATAACCACTTTAGCCGCTGGGCAGATGCTTTCCAGCCCTCCTTCCAAAGCCAGCCCTGATGTGTGGTGTGACAGCACCCTGGTTTGTGTCTCCCTTGTCCCTGGGGACGTTGTGCCAGGAGGAAGGAGTGCAGGGGCTGGGGCTTTGCAGCCGAGCTGTGAGGAGCTGGATGTAGAGCACTGTCGGGAGGCTGGACCCAGTGGTGAGGTGGCCAAGAGAGCTGGATTTGGGGACAACTTGATACCACTGTGTGAGGTGGGAGGTTTGGTGCACCCTTGGGAGCAGCGCTGCTGGGGCAGGGGGTGTTGACAGCAAACCCCGCTTGTTCCCCTTCTCCTAGAGATTGTTACAGTTTCCCAGTTTGGGATTTCCTTCCTGTCTGTAAAACATACCTGGTACCTGGGGGAGAGCTTACCTGTGCTTGCCCACACGCGTGGGACGTTGAGGTCAGTGTCCTGGCCGGCTGCTCTGGGCAGATGGCTGGCTGTAACCGCGTCACCTCTCTGCCAAGGCTTCTCAAGAGCAGATGCGAAGATGCACGCATGCCCTGGCTGACCTCAGGCCTAAGGTTTCCTGCTTTCTTTTCTCTTTCTCTCTCTTTTTTTTTTTTTTAAACTTTTTTTAACAGAATTTTATTTTTAAATAATAAAAAAAAAGTCTTTATAAGCGCTCTCTTAATCACTACTGCGTTACAGCCATTATTCATTGTATAAGTCCAGTTATTTCTTTTACATAATGTGATGATGTGCCAGGTGCTGGTGGAGTGCTGGATGTCACGGGCAACGCGTGACAGTCCCTTCATCACCTTATTCCTGACTGTGGCCCCCTCAGTACGTGCCTTCACTCCAGCTTTTTTGCCTTAATCTGTGGTCTTGCTGTCTGGGGCGGTGAACAAAATGCAACACTTGCAGTTTTTATGTATAAAACAGTATTTCTTATTTATAATAAAGTCTGAATATTTGTAACCCCTTATACCTGGGCTTTCTTTTGAATACTGCTTTGGGGCTGGGGGGTGGTGGAGAGTGTTCATGAGGATGTCTCTGAGTTGTAAGATTCGCTGCTTAATGAATCAGATGAGCTGGATCAGGGTGGTAGAAAGGGGAAAATTTGGAAATTCATGTGGTGGGCTGCAGATGGCCATAGTGATTGTGGTTTCTCCCTGTGTCCACTGCTCTTTTGCCATGGCTTCCATTAAAAACCCCCAAAACCAGAAAAAAAAGGTTATGTTGTTGATGCTGATGTTGTTGGAGCTGTACTGTCCTCCTGGAGGGACTGAGGGACGTTGCTTTGCAACGTAAGTGTAAAATCCTTTCTGCTTTTAGCTGAACACCTGGAAAAGGATGGGACTCCTGGGGTAAAAACCCCCAAGCTCCTGAAATCTCTCTGCCAGGAACTGCCATAAATGTGGGCAATCTGTGTTATTCTGTGGATCCTGTCTGCCAGTGCCCAGGATAAATTTTATTCCTGAATTAAGCAAGTTTTTAATGTCAGGACAGATTACTATAACAGACCGGGCAGTTCCACAATCACACCCCTCCTACAGCTGCAGAGTGGATTTCTTTTATTTGTCTCAACTGAGGAAAATGCACATCTCATTAACTTGCATCAGCGTTAATCCCCTCTCAATTGGTAAGTTCTTTTTCTTTTTGTCCAGCTTCAGCTTTTTGTTCTTCAACTATAATTGTTGCTAATGCAGTTGTTTTCTAACATTCTTGGGGTTTTGGTTTTGTTTTTGGGTTTTTTTGGCCAACACTGCTGTTTGGCAAATCCCAGCTGGTAAAATCTGTCTGATGGTGGAGCTTGGACTGTAGACAGCAGTCAGAGAGCAGAGAAGTAAGTGGTGGGGAGGTGCTGACCTGGTCTGGGCTTTAGTTTGACTTCTCACCGTTTTCGGGCTGAAATACTCAGTTTAGGAAATGAGGTCGTGCCCTTTATTTCATCTTTGGGTCATGCAGCAGTAGTGCCTTGCCCTGTGAAGCCTGGGTGAAAATAAAGGTGAAGCTACAGGCTTCTGTAGATTTATGCCCAGTCTCTGAAACGCTTGTATCACACCTGTCTGAAACCAGAGGGTTTTTGAGGGCAATGTGTGCCACCCTCTGCCGCAGGGACGAGCCAGACCCAAGGGAGCACAAGAACTGCTGCTTCCAGCTCACTGAAGTGTTTTATTGATGATTTGAAGTCTAGGTGGAGAACATCCTAGAATGCTCAGTGTGGGCTGAGCTTGACCTCAGGGTGAAAGGGCTGAGCCTGACTTCAAGGAGGTCATTCTTCTTGCTGAAGAGTGACCAAGCCGTGCACTGTTTTGTTTCTCCCCCCTCCCCTCTGATTTCCAGTGGCTTTTCTCACTGTCCTAATCCAAGCTGTATCACCCCTTGTGTGCTCTCTGGAGCAGGAAGAGGGGGGCAGCAGGCAAGGGGGGCCTGCAGAGCAGCTGGCAATGGGAAGGACTTGAACAGAGGGGTCAGTTGGGGTCCTTGCAGCTGGGTGTTTCTCCCAGCAGAGTGGGAGAAAGCTGCTTGAGGAGGAGGAGGGCTTGGGGGCTTCATGGGCTGTTCTGGGAAGGCTGAAGTTCAGAGGACCTGTCCTCATGGGTCTGCTGAGCTAGGTTCTGTAGCTTCTGGGGAGGATGAGGTATTGTCAGGAGTTAGTAAGTGCTGGGAGCAACTGCTTGGAGGAGCTGCTTGAGGCGTGTCTATGAGGATCTGAGGAAGGAGAAGAGAAGGAGAAGAGAAGATGCTGCTGTTGTGCTGGGCTGGTGGTGTTCCATGTTCCCCATCTAGAACTGTGACATCTTGGACCGCATTCTGGTTAGTTGTCTGTCTAGTTAGCTGCTGGACCACTACCTTCTGTGTGCCCCCATTTGAGAAACATCAGAAATGTAGTGTAAGAAGTAAAACAAGCCAAAAACATTCTACTGAGGTCCCCAGCAAAGTCCAGCAACCACCACTACAGGGCCAGAGACAGAGCAGGAATATGATGGGACAGCATTGCCTTCTTCCCTCACCTTCGTCTGTCTGTCTCACCCCCTGCTGGTATGGGTAGGGCACAGGAAAGGCAAGGCCAGGCACGATGGCACTTCCTTGCTGTGCCGTTGCTGCCTGGCCCTGCCCTGCTTGCTCACCATGACCTGGACAGGTTCCTGGTGTCCCACCGCCTGTCTGCTCCCCTGCCTGTCTCTGCCCGTTCCGGCAGAGCCTCTGGCTGAATGATGTCCTCTTGTTCCAGGTGGCCCTGGCTGACAGGAGTTCTGCCACCTCTGAGCATAGGGTGTCTATAACTGCACTTCTAGACCCACCAAAAACAGCTGTAAAACCAAAATGTGCCAGAAGATGACATCTCTTGAAGGAAGCCCGTGTGTTCCTGAGCAAGTAGGGTGTGTGTGTGTGCATTTGCATGTGTTTATTGATATATATTTTTTTTTAAAGGATCAGCTGGTAATATCATGCTTTAAATCCTGAGTTATAAACCAGATTCTCTTTCTGGGAATAGTGCTGCATGAGGGGAAACACCTCTGCCCCAACACAGGGAAGGCAGCAGCCTGCTGGCCCTAGGCTTGCCTTGAGAAGCTGAAGGCACCCATCTGGTGAAGGCAAGACTGAAGTCCAGGCTTTATCACAGTGCTGTGTGTTTGATGATATCGGCATGGCAGGATCTCTGATTTTCCACATCAAGGAACTCCTGGGTAGCTGGATAAAGGTCTGCTGCCAGACTAAAGGAGAAATTCCTCAGGCTCGAAGAGGCTGGTGCTGAGTGGGTGTATGGCAGGATGGAAAATGGGCAAACAAATAGAAAATAGCTCGAGATAAGCTTCTCCTCAGCAAAGCCCAAAGGAGAAGTGAGGAAACAGTCCAGGACCAGAGTTTCAGCAGGATGCTGCAGCTCAGAAGGTTCCTTGAGGAGGGAGGCTTGAGGGTGCCAGGGATGAGCTGGGTTGCAAGGACACGCACAACATCTTGGTATTGTTTATTTGTCGTGAGCCACCAAAATGAGTTTTATTCCTTAGTTACGTAAATAAAACTACTGTTTGGGGGCTTTCACACACCCATCACTTGCCACCAGCAACCATCAGCAAAATTCAGATTATTATGTAGATCCAAATTATCTTTACAGTGGTTAATTCTGCCATGGACATGTCCTCAAGGACTGATAAACTTGCCAGCTGCTGCAGTGGTCTCCTTGCTGTAGTGGCTTTCTTAGCTTCTTTATGAAGAATGAGCATACAGCAACTTCAAAAGGACACTTCTTACGTTGCAGATTAAAGAGGATGGGCAGACTCGGGTTGTCCAGTGAAGAAATACAACATCTGATGAGTGCCATGGTTCCTCATGCCTCACATCACTTAGACTTTTGCTCACTCTAAAAAGTAACGTTTCTGTTAACCATGTTTATACGAGACCTTTCCTAAATGGTGCTGCTATAGCTGTGGGTTGCACTGGGCAACATCTGTTCTGTGAAGGGTTGTGGCCATCAGTGAGGGTGGTGGACATCAGTTCGTTTTAGAGAGATCTGGAGTGTTTAGAAAACCAGGATTCCAGAAAATACATTTTTAAAATATATTTTTTTTTGGGGGGGGGGGTAGTGCTATGTGTGCATTCACGTGGTTTTCAGAGGTGATCTTGAAAGTTGGTGAAGGATGACGAGGTAAAAGTAACCTAAGTAAATGTGCAGAAATGACTGGAGAGAAAGCTGTGTCAGCTCATTGTTTGCATAAGTGAGTTAATGGGTGGGGTGATAACGGTGAGATAGAAGGGATAACATGGGCTCTGTCTCTTCTCCCAAGTCACAAGCAATAGGACAAGAGGAAATGGCCTCAAATTGTGCTGGGGGGGTTCAGACTAGATATTTGGAAAAATTTTTGTGCTGAAAGGGTTATTAAGCATCAGAATGGGCTGCCCAGCAAAGTGGCTGAGGCACCGTCCCTGGAGGTGTTCAAAAGAGGGGTTGACAGTGCTCAGTGACATGGTTTAGTGATTGTTTTTTGATAGTCAAAAAATTAGATGATCTTAAAGGTCCCTTCTAACCTAGACAATTTGATGATTCTGTGGAAGAGCCAGATAAGGGAAAAGCTTCCTGATGGTGAAAGCTTGTCTTCCAAGAGAGAAGTCAGCCAAGGACTCAGGCTGGGCAAGATCCAAGAGAACCTCTGTACTGATAACGCTGTTAGAAATGAGTTTCCCGATCAGAGGGGTGTCAGTGGGTAGGGAGGACAAAGCAGAGTTGTCTGGGGCAAGTGATGAACTTCAGAGCAGAAGGGATTAAGCATTTTGTTAGAGGAATAAGACAACCCTAAGAACTGGTGGGAAAGCCCTAAGTAAAAAGGTAATAATAATAATAATAAGTCAGATAAGACAACTGTTGGTGCCTAAAATCAACATGCCACCAGCATGTTTGTGAAACTGCGTTCCTTGTCATGAACTATATTAAGATCCAGCCTGTGAAATTAAAAGGAAACAGATCATTTATAGAAGTCAGTTGACTCAATCAGCAGAGGCAGGTAAGATTGGCAAAGGGAGGTGCAAAGATGTGGTGAATTTGGGCTGGTTGTGCCCGTGAGATCACCAGGAGCTGTAGAGGAAAGCCCTCTGAGTCAGCTCCAGGTGCACAAAAGTCTGGAGGCTGTTTGGATGGGGATGTAAATGTTAATCACCCCTGATCTGTTAGCTCTGTAATGAGCAGCATGTCAGCACTGTTTTTTTTTTTGTTGTTGTATTGTGTTTCAGTCCCTAATGCAGAAGGTGACATGAAAGGCAACCGGTCTTGAACTGGGGGCAAATTTGATGGACATCTTAATGTCACCTAAAGGTGCTGGTGCTCATGGACCACTTGAAGTTATTTGTGACAGTAGGTGTCCCATGGTAGTAAGCAGGGGAGGGGAATCATCATCTCAACTCCACCAGCAACTTCAGACCAAGCCTTTTCCCCTCTGTCTCCACTCCTCATCCTTTTTCTAGCATGAAAGCAGCTGTACTGGGTCAGGCTGAGGACCCATCTAACCTCACTTTCTATCTCTGGAGCAAAAGCGGACAAAGGTGTGTGATGATTCCTAGTCTCCACCCCGTTCCTAGGTCTGGGGATTTCCTGAATCTAGATTTGCTTCCTGAGTATGTGTCCAAGCTGTCCTCAGGGTCTATTTGCATCCCCAGCCGCCCCGGCCGTGTGTCCTGCTAGTCACATCTTCTGGCTGGTTTTGAGCCCCGCTCTTATGGGTTGGTTGACTGGACTGGGCTTGTGGAACAGGCGGTCCCCATCCACCCTCCCTAGGCCTCCCATGAGCTCATTGCCTTTCATTTAGCTGCCTGCAAGCCTCCTACATGCCCGGGCAGCCCTGCTCTCCCCAGCCAGCACCAGTGCCCTGCCTGTGGTGGTGGCAACAGTGGGGTGGGACATGGAGCGGGACAGGCAGGAAGGGCTGTCTGCAGGGTCTGCAACTAGATTTTACCCTTACCCCATGAGCTAGCACCCCTAGGAGGGTGCAGGCAGAAGGTCCTTGGGGTGTCTGCGCCCCGTGGATGCCTCTCTGTGCTCCCTGGGCTGGGCTCTCCCTGCTCCAGGTGAGTCAGCCCACGGCACACGTGTTCTTCCTGTTGGGAGTGACTCAGGTGGAGCAGCCTTGATAAAAACCACCCGAGAGGAAAAAAAAAAACAAGAGGCATCTGGTTGCGAGCTCTCTCGTCGCTGGCTGGAGCGGGCACCTTGTGCTCCCCGCCGGGAGAGATGGCTGGGGGCTGGCTCCTGGCCCTGTGCTGCCTCGCTGCAGCCCTCCTGCCCACCGCCCTGAGCACCAGCAGAGAAGGTGAGGCCTCGGGAAGGTCGGCTGCTCCTGCTTTGGCGCTGACGTGCCATCCCATGGGCGGCTTCACTCGCAGCCCTGCCCCAGTGCCAGTGAGTGCTGGTAACTGGAAGCCGGCTGGGTGCCACAGTACCCTGCTAGGGCGCTCTCCCCTCCTGCCTTTGGGGTTAGAATTGGACTTGTAGGTGCTTCTCCTTGCGTTTCCTTTGTGGTTAAATATCTGATGTGCACTTAGACTTTCCTTTTTTTGTGCTGGCATCCCCTTTAAATAATGTATTTGTGTGTAATTACTTTATTGCTTTCTCTGTAAAGCCTGGCTTCTTGGGTGGGCTTCCAGCATGAGCACGAGCATCACCCAGGGAGTGAGTGGATCAACCAAAACCTCCCCTGAGCCCAAGGAAGGGCTGGAAGCATCCAGGATCTGGTTTGCTCTAGCAGCATTTGTGGTGTTTATATTTTGTGTGAGTTCTGGGACTTACGAGGTGCCCGAGGCTCCACCACATGCCATGGGAGGTGGTGAGACTGGTACATGAGACTGATGGTACAGAGGGTGATGGCGAGCTTTAAAAATTCAGAGGATCTTCTTGCATGTGCATTTGTGTAGCAGGGAGTGCAGTTCAGCCCAGTGGTAATTCAGTATTGGGATTTCAGTAGTACTGACATATAGTCTGGAGATGAGTACATTTGGCCAAAATCAGGTTTTCACATGTATTGTGTAAATACAGAGTGATTTCTTTTTCTTTTTTTGGTCTGCAGTACTGGTGTTCTGAAATGCACTCACTGGGCTTGAAGCTGGTGTTTTATCAGTTTTCCTTTAAGTGCAGTGCAACATGATAGGGCAAAAATGTGCTGAGTAAGTGGGTTTAAAGAAAACACAACCTGCTTTCCTTTACATGCTGCTTGGATAATTATTACAGCAGACTTAATTGCATGCTGGTTTTGAAATACTGATGTAGATTCTTCTGTTTCTGCATGTCTGTAAAAGTGGCAGTCGATAACCAGCCATGCTTTTATGCTGCAGCAGGCTTTCTGCCCTGGTTTGTGGCATAGATCAGTCTCCCCTGCTGTCCCTCCTTCAGTCCCAGCGCTATATGTGTGTGCCTGTGATCAGCACACATAATCCCGTTTTGCTTACAAATGAACTGCTTGAGTCAAACTGGGTTCATGTGTGATCTGGTTCAGCGGCAGAGGACAGGGTGCTTGTACTGTGAACTGTGCAGAGTGCTGGGGAAGATGTGAGGTGTGGAGGTCCGAGCTCCACCGTGCCAATAAGGCGTCAGTGTGTTGGAAAGGAGAAGACACCGAATGGCAGCTTTTGGCTCCTGGTGTGTGGTCCTTGCTGATGCTGATGGAGCTCCTAGAGACAGAAGCAGGTCTTCCTGCAGCAAGAAATCTGTGGAGTCAGGTGATGGGGAACCTCAGGACTTGGGGTAGCAGATGGGATAGCCTCCTGGGTCACTGCCCCAAAAGCACAGAGCAGGGAATGGCTTGTGTTGTCGTGGAGGCTTCATTGCATGTTTTTATCGATCTCTTGATGAAAGGAGCAGTCTTTACGGACCAGCTTATACATACAAGGCTGTTGAATCTGTTCCTCACAGACCCAGGACAAACCTCTTTTTCTGGTTTTGTGAACTTAAGACAATTAAAGTGCCTGTTTCTTTCTCCAAGCATTTCTGATGGTGGGGATTTGCCTCAGCACAGCAAACAGGCATTTTTTTTACACTTTATTCTGCTGGGGGAGAGCTGGGAGAATGATGTCCTGCTGGGTGTGTGCCACAGTCTTCCTTCATCCCAGTGTAGCACTGAAAGAATCCAACTGCAAAGCTTCTCTTCTATGAAGCCTGTTCTTCTCCACAGCTGTCAGAAAACTGAGTGATCTCAGGGCACCTGGATACAAAAATAATCCTGTCCTCAGTTGGTTGTCATCTTCCAGCATCTCCTGTGTGCTCTGTCTCGTTAGCAACTCCAGTGCCTCTCTCTTGGTAAAGATTAACTTGCCTGAGCCCTCAGGTTTCCAGGAGAAGACGAGCAACAGCTACACCCACAAAGTGGTGGTACTTATCTGCAACAGCATCTTAAATGGCTTCAGGTTAGCGAGGCCTGAATCTGTGCCAGGGCTGGAGAGCTGGCTCTTAATGTGCTGCAGCCTTAGAGCAAGACCTGAAAAACGTTTTCGTTCCCTGAGGGAATGGTGCTCATACCTGTAATTTAGCAGCCCAGTAATTCCTCCAGATTACGTAGATGTAGGGTGTTGCATGAGTAGAGTTTGACTTGATGATCACTATGGGTCCCTTCCAACTCGAGATATTTTAACTTTAGCATGGAGACATGGGCAGTGGGATCAACCAGAAGCAGTCCCACTCTGAAGGTGAGCACAAATACCTTAAGAAAGTCCCACACTACTGCTCTTGGTGGGTTGTTTGTATTGTCTCTGCCTTTTGGTCACTGGTGATGTCCACTGGGGCTCTAGATGCTTTCTCATACCCTAAAAGGCAGGATTTCTGCACCCATAGTTTGCCTCACAGCAGGTTGGGGTGGCAGAAGACCACCTACGGCTGAGTGCCTCAATCTCCTGGCAGCCAGGCTGCGAGGGAAGAACTCTGCTTGCTAGAGCTGGAAAAAATCTCTCTCCCTGTTTGCTGGCACATGAGGTCATCTCTCTTCTTGGCAGCAGGCTCGGCTGCTGCTTGCTGAGTGCCTTTGTCTGGTATGTGGGTGTCAAAGGGTGTGTGTGAGGGTGGCAGGCGGTGCCCAGGTGTGAATGCTGGGCGCTGGCGTGCTTCAGTGGTGAGCTCAGAAGGCTTCTCCCGGTCCCAAGGATCACAGATTGGGAGGACAGGAACCTTGCACCCTCAGGCTAAGCTGTGACATAAGAGCACTGAGAAGGAGGAGACTCCGTGTGTATGAAGTACAACCCTCTGTCTGCGTTCATGCTGCAGGCTTCTGCTTGCTTTTGGATCTCCTCCACCTGCCTTCTGTTAGAGGTTACGTGAGCTGGGTGTGGGCAGCCGGGGACTACCTTTCAAGGAAGTCAGTGGTGAACATAGTTTCTTGGAGGGAGGTTGAACATCGAGGTGGTTTGGAGCAGCACCCCTGCAGACCCTGCTTTTTCCCTCAGGGTGCTTCTTCCTTCTGCTGGTCTTTGCCGACCAGTCTCTCAACTGTGTCTGCTCTCCTCAGTGACACTGAGGAACTCATCAGAAATCAACGTCCTCAGGCTTAAACACTCTGACTACTGGTAATTGAGGGCTTGGCAAGTTAAATGAGAGGTGGCTTCAAGAGAAGACCTGGGCAAAGCCAGGAAAGTGCTGGAGCAGGCATGTCTGGCAAGGTAACTGTCAGTCTGCTCTCCAGAGGTCCTGTCTGCTCTGGCTGTAGTGGGGTGCAAGATTTCATTCCTGTCCTTCCTGGCATTCATCATGCAGTGATGTGAGCAGCTGTAGCTTTTCTTCCTGAGGAGTGGACAGAGATGACCTGTATAATCCTGCCAAAACCTTTTTTTTTTTCTTCTTTTAATCTACCTCTTGGCTGGCACACTTACACTGAGCTCCTTTGGTCACAAACCATTTATCACCCCTGTGCTTGGCTGGAAGGACACTTGCACTGCAGACCTGGATGGAGGGACCTGGTGGAAGTTCACTGAGCTTTTCCTCCTGGGCTCGCTCCTGGGCAGAGTCCAGGTGAATCATAAAATCATAGAATGGTCAGAGTTGGAAGGGACCTTA
>VXBW01003908.1:280337-320220 GCA_013400375.1 Thinocorus orbignyianus | reverse complement strand
GAGCACTCCCAAGTCCTTCTCCTCAGGGCTGCTCTCCAGCCATTCTCTGCCCAACCTGTATTTGTGCCTGGGATTGCCACGTCCCAGGTGTAGGACTCTGCACTTGGCTTGGTTAAACTTCATGCCATTTGCATTAGCCCACCTCATAGATCCTTCCCTTTTCCCTGAAGTCACCAGCAAGGTTTCCCATGCTTTTCTCAGGAAAAGGTTTAGTTGTTTTTCTTTTTTTATCATCTCCGCTTACTTGAAGACCTTGTTTTGTTGGAAGGCCTTTGAAAGGATGTAGAGCAACCCTGGCCATGCTGCACTGTGGAGCTGGGCTGCTTTGCTCAAGGGATTTGTTCATCTTGAGCTATGTTGGCAGAAATCTGACATCGTTCCAAAGCGTGGGGGTGCAGAGCACGGGATGGGCACTGGTGGCACAGGGGTGGCTGACGGATGCAGATGCGTGGGGACAGGGGTTGTTATTAGCAGATGAAGAAGGGGAGGTTTCCAACACTTGGGCTTGTTCCTTGGCCTTCAGCGTGCGTTTACAGCTTCATAGCTGATGTCTTCATCTCTAAGCATCATTTGAGATGTCTCTCTCCTCTTCCCAGTCTGTGACTGCAATGGGATGTCCAGGCAATGCATCTTCGACTGGCACCTCCTGAGGGAGACGGGGAATGGGTACCGCTGCCTCAGCTGCCAGGGCAACACGGAGGGCGCCCACTGTGAGCGCTGCAAGGAGGGATTCTTCCGACAGCGGGAGGGGGACTGCTGCCTGCCCTGCCACTGCCACCCCCAGGGTAAGTGCCACCAGCTGGGAGGGGGTGGGGTTGGGGCAAGGGTGTTGGGGAGCTTAAAGTGCCTGCTTAAAATCATAGAATCATAGAATGGTTAGAGTTGGAAGGGACCTTAAAGATCAACAAGTTCCAACCCCCCTGCCATGGGCAGGGACACCTCCCACTAGAGCAGGTTGCTCCAAGCCCCATCCAGCCTGGCCTTGAACCCCTCCAGGGATGGGGCAGCCACAGCTTCTCTGGGCAACCTGTTCCAGTGCCTCACCACCCTCACAGTAAAGAACGTCTTCCTAAGATCTAATGTGTGACCCTAGGCCCTGCTGAGCACATGGGCTCTGAGTCCCATCATGCTGGACCAGAGCATTAGAGGGGGAGAGCATAGCCAGCCTTGCTCCAGGTGGGATTATTTGGGGAGGTGCCAGAGCCCCAGGACTGTGTTCCCACGCCATAAATTGTAGGAGCTTCTCCTCCTCATGGGTGTTTCACTGCTTGGTGCAGGGAGTTTCAAACCTCTCAGCAGCTCTAGGCTGCATCCTTCAAGACCTACCTGCCCCCCAAAATAATCATGGACTCACAGAATGGTTTGGGTTGGAGGGGACCTTGAAAGATCACCTTGTCCAATTCCTTTGCCATGGGCAGGGACATCTTCCACTGTATCAGGTTGCTGAGAGCACCATCCACCTGACCTAGAACACTTCCAAAGATGGGGCATCCGCAACCTCTCTGGGTGACCTCTTCCAGTGTCCCACCGCCCTCACCATAAAATATATCTTCATTCTGTCCAAACTAAAGCTCCTCTCTTTCAGTTTAAAACATTTTCCCCTTGTTCTATTGCTACAGGCCCTGTTAAAAAGTCTCTTTATCATTGTACCACCTCCCCTCCTGATAAGCTGTGAACTCAGGAATCATCCTTTCACTTTTATGATGCAATTATAGCCTTTATGAAGCTTGCCTTTATATATTAAGCCGCCTTTGTATATTGAAAGTCTTCAATGAGGTCTCCCCACAACCTTCTCTTCTCCAGGGTGAACAACCTCAATGCTCTCACCCCTTATCTGTAGTCCAGCTCTCTGCCCATTTTCATGGCCCCCTCTGGACCCTCTCAAACAGGAGGTGCCCCAGAGTTGGATGCAGCTGGGGTCTCACAAGAGCAGAGTAGAGGGGGAACATCAACCCCTCAACCTGCTAGCTACGCTGCTGGTGATTCACCCAGGACACAATTCGCTTTCTGGGCTGTGAGCACACATTGCCAATTTTTCATCCACCAGTAGCCCCAAGTCCTCTGCAGAGCTGCTCTCCATCCACCCATCCATCCACCCATCAATCTGTACTAATATTGGGGATGGCCCTGAGCCAAGTGCAGGACATTGCACTTGACCTTACTGAACTTCATGAGATTCACATGAGCCCACTCCTCCAATCTTGTCGAGGTCCCCCTGGATGGTAATGCTCCCCTCTGTCACCAATCCCTGCCTCAACAAGAGGGACCCTGCTCTGCTCTGCCCTGAATTTGCAAGTGGCCATGAACCAGGAGCTGGACTGCAGGGACCTGCTTGCCCCTCCCAGCTGCCATCTTTATCTCAAGGATGGGGCCAAACCCCGACTTGGGGAGCAGTGGCTTTTGCCAGCTTTGTGAGTTAGGTTGATGACACCTGGGTGTTGTAATGTTTGGCGGGCTCCACAAAGGCTTTCAAAAGCAAAAGGATAATTCCTGAATTCATGGTGCTGCACCTTGGAAAGGGAGGTAGTACAAAGTGCCACTGCACTTGAGGACAGGAGGCTTCAGCCTCTCCAGCTCCTCCAGTGGCTTTTAGCAGGCTGCAGGGCTATGGAATGGGATTTCTAGTTCTGGGTTGTTTTCCATGGGTCTTGTGTTGGTTACACAGTAGATGTGATGGTTCCTTCATCCACTTCAGGTTTCAGCTTGCTCTGCATGTAGGTAGCTTGTAGGTAGGAACCTCATCTTGCACTGAGGTTCTAGATATTGAAATGCCTGTTGGTCTCTGGTGTAGGAAGATCACTAGAAGCACCACCTGAACATGAAAAACAGGTGGCAAGAGGACAGATTAATAGGCTTTAAAGGGGGTGGAAGGGTGCATATACCCTTGGCTGCCCCCTGAGTTGGCCTGCAGGGAGAGCCTAGCAGCAGGACAGCTGCCCATGGCTCTGGCATCCTCTCCCCTTGGTGCCTGCACTTGCACAGCAGTAGGTCAGAAACCAAAGCCCCTGACATGGCTCTGAGCCCCATAGGCTCCTTTTAGAGTCACCAATATCAAGTTCTACCAACATCTACTAGCAGAGGGTTTGCCAAAGAAGAAAAAATTCTCTGCTTGGTTTGTGTGTCCTGGAGTCTTTCTTGACCTTCACAATGACTTTTATGGTAGGGAAGCAGCTTTAACAGCCAGACTTGGTGTCTCAGCCCTGTGCTGGGATCTCAGGGAGGGATCTGTCGGTGGTCCTGGGTTGCTGCTGCAATTGTGGTGTGGTGCTTTGTTCCACCAGCAGCATCTCCAGGAGGGTGCAGTGAGATGCCCATCCAAACCTCTCCTTTTCCTCATTCTGCAGGCTCCCTCAGCCCACAGTGTGACAGTGATGGCTGGTGCAGCTGCAAATCTGGTGTGATGGGCAAGAAGTGTGACCAGTGCCAGCCGGGCTTTGAGTCCCTCTCTGAGGCTGGGTGCCAGAAGAGTGGGCAGTAAGTGTTGGAGAACATTGGGGGCAGCTGGAAGACCACCCTCCTGACCTCTCTCAGCTACTGTAAAACATCCCATGCAAGGGGAGCGGCAGTTTGGTTTGTGGCAGCACACAGATAGCCTTAAGCTAACCCCACTGGGAGGGAGCAGGCTCAAGCAGGGCTGGATGTCTATTCCACCCTGCAGAGCTTGCTGTTAAGCAATAACATCAAAAGCTGACCTTAACCACACCCCGAGGCAATTGCTTTATTATCCAGAAAATGCCAAACAGACAACAGCTGGGCTAGACAACGTAAAATAAAACCTGCCCACACGTGGGTCTGCCTGGTGTTGGTGCCACTTGGACTGCCCCTGTGCAAAGATGTGCATGGAAAAAAAATCAACCCTTTCCTTTGCATGAAGCCCTGTTTAAACACCTTTTGAAGCCTTTCTCATTTGGCTTCCTCAGCTCTGTGTCCTCGTCTTCCTTGCTTCACGCTGCTGTTTCTCCTTGGGGGCCCCCAACATGCTAAGGGTGGGGGCAAGGGGTGGCTGCCATGCCTGGCCTCCTGCCCAAATCTCCTGGGGGTGCTGCTGCCTGTTGGAGCTCCACCAGGGTCTATCAAACTCAATCCAGATTTATCAAGCACAGTAGAACTTGCTTTGCTCTCGTAGGTGGGTCTGGTGCTCTGGGATGTCCTGGAGCTGTAGCATTAGGCATCATCTCAGCCTAGCATCCGTGCTGCTGCAGCTGGATTACTTAGAGAAATGGTTCTGCTGATTATTTTTCCCCTTCCAGCATGGGGCTGGTAGCTGGGGGTGGGGGATGTCTGCTGGAAATGCAGGTAGAGGTTCCCACTGTCCCTGTTGCAGGAGCCTACAGTGTGAATGTGACCCAGCTGGCAGCACGGGGGGCTGCCTCACCGGCCGTTGTGTCTGCAAGGCGAGAGCTACTGGAGAGCGGTGCGAGAGGTGGGTGCCAGGAGGAGGACTTGCCAGACCACTGCGTGGCATGTCAACTGTCCCTCACAGTTGCATCCACAGCAGCTGCCCATCTTGCCATCCCAGCCAGGCTTGAATGATGGCTGTGTCGCACGGCTGTTATTAGAGGGCTGGCTGTGTTGGCCAGGAAAAGGAGGAAATGAACTTGAATGTTGTCACTTTCTTGCGTTTCCCCAGGTGCAAGCTACACTTCTACAACTTGGATGCCAGCAACCCCGTGGGATGCTCCCCTTGCTTTTGCTATGGGCACTCGTCTGTGTGTGTCAGTGCGGACAGCCACAGCATCTACAACATTACCTCCACCTTCCAGCAAGGTGAAGCCCAAGCGGGACATCCCTGAGGCTCCCGGGCGTGTTTGCCATCCCTTCTCTTTAATGTGCTTGGAGGCTGGTTTGCAGCCTTGCTGAGAGTCCCTGTGCTTTGGTGGGTGGGATGGCCTGATCAGAGGCAGAAGCAGGGTGCGAGGCTGAGGGGGAGTGTAGGGTTGCTTCGTTATGTCTTTCCTGCCAGTCTGGCGTCATGCCCAGCCTGGCTTATTTATAGATCTATTGGCACGGGGATATCTATGCTGCCCCCTCAGAGGTCAAGGGTGGGTTTTGATAAGACACAGCTTGAGAAAGTTGCTGGAGTCCTTCAAACACTTTCCCTGTCCCTGCTCACTGCTCCTTATTGGTGCTCCAGGTGCTGAAGGCTGGCAAGGTGTCCACGAAAGCGGCTCCCCAGCCCAGCTCCAGTGGTCCCCCCGCCATCAGGATGCCTTCATAGCAGCGAGGAGACCGGAGCCGATATACTTTGTGGCGCCTGGTAGGTGTGGGATCGGTGAGGGGGCAGGGTGCAAAGGTCCCCTTTGCTTGATGCGATCCTGCGAACTGAGCCTTTAGGAGGAAGGCAAGATTTTAAGCCTTTACTTTTCTCCCTTCCTTCACCTTATAGCGAAATTTCTCGGGAACCAGCAGCTGAGCTATGGCCAGACTCTCTCCTTCGATTACCGCCTGGACCGAGGGGGACGCGAGCCATCTCCTCATGATGTGGTCCTGGAAGGAGATGGCTTGAGAATCACTGCACCCTTCTTGCCCCAAGGGAAGGTCCTTCCCTGTGGTGTCAGCCAGACATACACATTCAGGTGAAGGGGGATGCTGGGTTTTTTGGGGCAGGATGAGCAAGAAAGTCTGTGGCTTCAGGGTGCTCTTGGATTCAGCTGTGATCCCTTGGGGGTGACAAGGTGTTGCCTGGTTTGGACTGGATGCATGTCATGCGCTTTTCTCCTGGATGAGGAGGTTACTTTGTGAGAGGGGCAGTAGAAAATCTGGCTTGAGGTCGGGCTGGGTACTGTGCTTGTGGTTAGTCATAGAGGTGGAGGTTGTTCCCCAAAGCCCTGAGCTCAGGGAGGAGATGGGTGAGGGCTACTGTATTTTCTTGATGAAGCGTCTCATTTTCTTGATGAGGCATCTCATTTTCTTGAAACCAGTTCCACTTCTCCCCTCTCCCACGGGCAGGTTGGATGAGCACCTGAGCAGCAAGTGGAGCCCGAGGCTGAATCACTTTGAATATCGAAGGCTGCTGGGAAACCTGACTGCTCTCTGGATCCGAGCCACCTTTGGGGAGTACAGTAAGTGAGGGGAGAGCTGTGAGGGGGTAGCACAAGGTTGACCTCTCATTGACGGAGATACCAAGTCTCCAGATGGAGACACCTTTCTAAGAGATATTAAAAAACAATAATAATTTTTAAAAATGCCCTAAGATGGGCAAAATTAAATGATGAAGAGATTGAGCAGGGTTGTAAACACTGGGGACAGCGAAGCCTTGGCTCCAGCCCATCTACTCACAGGCATTGTAATGAAGCATATGCCCCATGCGGGTCCTAGCTGGAGCTTCTGGCCCCCATGGTTGACTGTCTCTATCTCCCTCCAGGCACTGGCTACATCGACAACGTCACCCTGGTGTCGGCACAGCCTGCTGCTGGAGTCCCCGCTCCCTGGGTGGAGCGCTGTGAGTGCCCAGCAGGGTACCAGGGGCAGTTCTGTGAGAGGTGTGCCCCTGGCTACCACAGAGATGCTCCTGGCCTGGGGCCGTTCAGCATCTGTGTGCCATGCGATTGCCAGGGGGGAGGAATTTGTGACCCTGACACTGGTAAGGAAAAACACCACTGCATTGTGCTTGGAGTTCCTATGGGATAGCAGGGAGGCTGTCTGTGCCGTTAAAATTATGCTACAGAGGAGTAGGGGGGACACTGAGTAGGGTGAGATCCCTGGCTTGGGGGGCTGGAGTGCAGGGAACATCACAGATAAAACTCCCCAAAACCTGGAAGTGCTGCGGCCAAAAATACAGGAAGGATATGTTGGGATCAAATCTCATTTAGATGATCCTCATTGGAGAGAGAAAAAAACATCTCATACTGCTTGGATACCTTTAAAAAAATTTCTTCATACTTTTTATTTTAAAAGTAATTGTGACGTCAGCAGATATCAGTAAGCATGAGTAAGCATGTTTTACTACCTGTCTTGTTAAAATTCCTCACAGTGTTGCCATATAAAGTCAAAGTAATGCAAAGCTAAGCTGTCACTATTTTCCAAGTCTGAACTGGAAATTAATTTCAAATATGTGAGTATTGGTCAGGAAGCACAAAAGACAATATGTGGCTCCTTGGGAGCTCTATGAGCAGTGCAAAACAGGATCCAGGCACGTCTGGGTGGTGATGGCCCACCTACCACGGGAGCCTCCATACCATGGGATGGGCTCCTCCGTGGGGGTCTCACTGGGCTGCTGTTGCAGGAGCCGGGCACAGTCCTTCCTGCATAGGGATGGACTGATGGGCAGAGAAATGAAGCACGTAGGGGCAGGTATTGGGATCACAAGGACTCTGGGGGGAGGATGCAGGACCATAGGTGTTGCTTGGCTGCTGTGAGTGGCTTGGCCACCAGCAAGGAGTGGCCAGAAGGTGGGGTGGTGGAGGGTATCTCACCAGGGGTGAGACGAAACTGCCCTAAGACCTTTCCTTCCTCCTTCAGGTGAATGCTACTCGGGAGATGAAAATGTGGACAATAGTATCAGCTGCCCCTTCGGCTTCTACCAAGACCCCCGGCAGCCACACAACTGCAGGCCATGCCCCTGCAGCAATGGCCAAGGCTGCTCAGTGGTGCCAGGCAGCGAGGAGGTCATCTGTGACCACTGCCCTCTTGGAGCTACCGGTAATGCCCTTCTCCAGCTTGCTTCTACCCACTGTACAGGGAGATACAGGCATCAGCAGGCCAGGATGTTCACAGCCAGGCTCATCATCCAATCTTCTCAGCCCAACTTGCCTATGGCACTGCTACTCCTGCCTGTAATGGTGTGTTTCAGCCCCAAGGGGAGTGTAAATATGCATTACCCTGTCCTGGGAAAGGTTCTCATCTAAACAGATAACATGGATGGAAAAAGGATGGGCAGAGAAGGAAGGGAAAAGAAAAATAGGAAGAACCCCACCAAATAGGAAACTGCTTGCCAGAGGCCAGTTGTTGCATCCAGCTTTTGAGAGCCTGCCTGGTGCATTGTACATTGGCCCTGGTGGCAAGGAGAGTGGAGATGCTGCTGTAGTGACCCTGCTGGGGCTGAACACCTCCATTTCTGTGGAGCAAAAACGGCGAAGGCAGCCTTTGCCTTCTGGGCAAGAGCGTGAGCTTCTCCTCATCTCTTCTTTCCCAGGGCCCAACTGTGAGTACTGTGCCGATGGCTATTTTGGAGACCCAGCAGCTTCCCGGCCCTGCCAGCCGTGCCAGTGCAATGGCAACGTGGAGCCCAACGCCGTGGGCAACTGCGACCGCCGGACGGGCGAGTGCCTCAAGTGCATCTACAACACTGCTGGCTTCTACTGCGACCGCTGCAAGGATGGCTTCTATGGGAACCCCCTGGCCCCCGATCCTGCCGACAAGTGCAGAGGTGAGAGCTGGGCACTGTTTGAGCTGGGATTGAGTAAGAAAGTCCACATAGGTGCATGGGATGGCTTGATGGGAATGATGATGCTGAAAAAGCCAAGGCTGGAAAGCAGGGAGTAGAGGGCAGGGACCAGAGCACTTGGCTCTACATGGTGGGAGGAAAATGAGGGAGAGGGTGGGTGGAAGTATATGCTGAGACCTGAGGGTGGGGATAGGTGCCTTTGAACTGTGCCACTCCAACCCACAGCCTGTGCCTGTGACTCGGTTGGTGCCGAGCCCCTGAAGTGTGGGAATGATGGGAGCTGCATCTGCAAGCCAGGCTTCGAGGGTCCCAACTGTGTGGAGAGTGAGTGCCCAGCTTGCTACAGCCAAGTGAAAGCCCAGGTGAGTGCCTCTGCCAGCTGTGGGTACAGAGATACACTTACCCTCAAGCATTTCCTCCTGGCCTCCCCAGTTATCTCCTGATGTGAGTGAAAAGAGATTTTGCAGGCTGTGCCTGAACTTTGCGTTTGTACCTGATTCAGCCAATGAAAACCAAATGACCTAGAACTGCCGGTCTGCTGTGCCCCATCCGAAAATGGGTCCTTGCTTTGCTCTACATCCTCTGGATGGACCATGGACCTGGCTCCCACCTAAACCCACTGTGGGTTTGATATCCTGCTGGCTGATGACCTGGTCTGCTGTGGTTGCAGGTGGACCTGTACCTGCAACAGCTGGTGGAGCTGGAGCTGCTGTTCTCAGAGGTGCAAGCTGGTGGTGGGGGAAAAAGCCAGGAGTTGGAGGAGAGGATGCAGCTGGCTGAGGAGATGCTACGGGCTATCCTTGGGGAAGCCTTGAGCCTGCAAGGTATCACCCACCCCCTGCTCTCTGATGGGGCCATCTGTGCCTTCTCAGGGGAGAATTTTGCTCAGCAATGAATTTCTCTTCAGCCTCTCGCTTTCCTTCTCACCAGCCTCTGACAGATCTCTGGAAAGCCGCGTGACCAGGATGAAGGGGCAAGTGTCCAACTCTCAGAGCCGCTTGGATGAGCTCAAGGCAACAGTGGAGAGGCTGAGGTCTCTCGGGAGCCAGTACGAGAGGCAGGTGCAGAACACACGGCAGCTGCTGGAGAGGGCTAGGCTGGACTTGGACCGTAGCACAGTTGCTCTGCGTCGGGTGGTAAGACCATCCTCATGTCACACTCTCCTAGTCTAGATGGGGAAAAAAATAATAATCCATGGAGAGAGCAAGATTTTAATGCATTCCATTCATTTTGAGTGCAGAAGATACTGTAGTGGCTTGTTCTGTAGGGCTGGGACCTGGAGAGGTGCTGGCAGGGATCTTTGGGGGGCTGTGGATGTTTAACATGCTGCAGTTGCCTGTTTTACTGCTGAATTGGATAGATTGGCAAGACAGAGCACTCACGCTTCTCTTCCTCCCTCCTCAGACTATTCCTGTTTCAAACCTTCCCGGGGGCTCAAATCAGTTCTTGATGCTGGCCCAGGAGGCCCTGAGACTGGCCAACAGGTGAGTTGCTCCTGAGGGGAAGGGAGACTGAGATTTTGCTGAGTGCCCAGAAGGTCCCTTTTTGGTAGTTCTTACCTAGCCCTCAGCCTGCAGCTGCCATGACTTCTGTGCCAATCCTGGAGCAGGGGCATGATGTGTCTGCTGGGCTGACTTTGCTGTCCTCAGTTGCCATAAAGGGTGGTGCTGGTGCATTTTAGAAGTGACTTTGGGGTCAGAGTTTGGTCTGAAGATGCCTGGTTGCAGCAGGCAGCATCTGCCTTCCGTTTGGTGCTCCTCTACCCTTAGGAGAGGCAGGAGGTACAAGCGAAATATGAGTCCTCTTCTCAAACATATTGTGTTTCCTGGGAGGGTCGGATCCAGCACCATTAAATACAACAGTAAAGGAAATTGGTGGAGGAAGCTTGTGTGGGAAAGCTTTCTCACAAGCCCCCTCCTGTGCTTCACAGCCATGCACAAGCTGCCAACACCATCGAGCAAGCAGCAAAGGCAGCGCGGGAGGATGCGTGGCAAGCGCTGGAGCTGGTGCGTGCGGCTGCTGGTGGAGAGGAGGCCGCCTCCGGCTCCCTGCAAGGGCTGCTCGGGAAGTGAGTTGTTGCTGCATTCGCCTTCGTGTCTTGGGGGGGGACGTGGGAGGGAGGAGAGGAGTGGCCAAGCGTCTGAGCCTCCTTTCCTCTCTCCCCAGCGTAGCTGCAAATATGTGCAGTTCAAGGCAGGGCAGGCAGGGACTTGCCTGGACTTTGGCTGCTGGCACGTCTGAGTGGTGCGGATGGAGGGTTGGCAGCTCTGCAGAGCATCTGCTTCCCATCCCACAGGCTGTGATGCTCCCCAGGGATCTGTCCCCAGCTGGGGGAATGTGTGAACAGGCTTCTGGGGACAACTCTGTGCCCAGCTGCGGATCTGGGATGGGTTTAACCCAAGGATAGATTTAGCCCCATGTTGTCTGGTTAGAGTCATACCTCTCCAGAGCCCACCACAGCTGTGGGGACTTTACACACCGCTAGTGGGATGTGAACAATGGTCCTGAATGAAGTTAAGGAGCTGAACACGCAGGAGGAAACATCCAGTGGATTAGCAGAGCCACTGTGGAGCCTGTGAGGGTT
Source organism: Thinocorus orbignyianus (assembly GCA_013400375.1). Classification (NCBI taxonomy): domain Eukaryota; kingdom Metazoa; phylum Chordata; class Aves; order Ciconiiformes; family Thinocoridae; genus Thinocorus; species Thinocorus orbignyianus. The sequence continues at coordinate 309,250 of VXBW01003908.1, read as the reverse complement.
CAGCTGGTGTGAAACACCTCTGGATTGTGAAGCATGAGTGCATAGCCAGCAGATGCCCTGCTTGATAGAGGGGCTGGGGTGAGACAGTTGTTTGCAATTAACTTTTCCAGCATGATAATTCTGGAGAGGACTTGAGGAGCATGAATGAGTCAACGCAGGAGGCAGCATTAAATCTGTGGTGGAGGCTGCCAGCTTGTCTGGTACTGTGGTATTCAACCTCACATCCATGCAGGTACGAGGAGCTGAAATCACTGGTTGGAGGCCTGAAGACTGAGGCTGATGGGATGGCCTCTGAAGCAGATAGGGCTTATCAGGGAAGCCTTGTACTCCTCAATTCCCTTTCACGCTTGAAGAAGACCGACATCGGCTCCTTTGAGGTAAGGTCTTTGTGCCTGCAGAACCAGGAAACTGCCTTTTGCTTTCCCCAACACCCCCACTGTCAGCAGCTCAGTGCTTCCCAGGGGTCTGTTTCTGTTGGGAAGCCATCAGACATGCATCTTCCCATCCTTTTACCCCCACAGCTGGCCACAGGCACAAGAAGCAAGAGACAAGCATCTGTTGCTGCTTGCTGTGATTCCTGGGGAAATGTTGGGACCCCCAGGCAGTCATGGTATCCCTGTGTTTCAGGGGGAGGCAACCCGGCTGAAGCAGGATGCCAGTGCTCTCCTGAGCCTGGTGGACACCTACATGGCACAGTACCGGCAGCTGCAGAGCCGTGTGGGGCGCTGGGAGGAAGAAATCAAGCAGCTGCTGCAGAGAGGAGAGGGCGAGAGAGCGGTAAGAGGCTGGCTGAAGATTCTGTGGCTTTAGTTGTCTTCAGCACGAGCTGGAGCCCTGGTGGGATGCCCTGTGGCACCACCGCTACTATGTGCTGTCCGAGCCTGTTCGCCTTCTGCAGAAACACAGCCACTTGGGATTGGTCTTCTGGAACTGGTGGGAGACTGTATACATGGAGCTGCTGGTGCAGGGTGTCACCAGCACACCTCCTCCATGTGAGGCAGATTGCAGACCTGTTCCTGGAGGAATTAAAACTAAGATCACTCATGATTGCTGGTGCTGGTTGAGGGACTATCTGATGCTCCCATACCGTGTCCTTCATCTGCCTGTTGTGTCTTTTTGGTCTGTCACAGAAATTGACACAGCTGCTGTCCCGAGCCAACCTTGCCAGGAGCACAGCCTTGCAAGCCGTGAGCACTGGCAATGCCACGTTCTACGAGGTAGAACAGATCCTGAAGAGCCTCCGGGGTAATGTCCTAGAAACCTTTCCTTTCCCCTCCCTCGTGGGATCTCATAAAGCCAGTGCAGCTTCATTTCCACGTGCATTTATTTCAGAGTTTAACCTGCAAGCAGATGACAAGAGAAGGGAAGCTGAAGATGCCATGAGAAGGCTACCAATTATCAGCAGCATGGTTGCAAGTGCCAAGGAGAAGACAGACCGAGCTGAAGCAATCCTGGGAAGTGCTGCTACTGAATCCAAGGCAGCCAACAGCATGGCAGGAGAAGCAAAGGAGATCACCATGGGAATCCAGCAGGTGAGGGCAGGCCCTGGTGCTATTGTTGGCAGAGAAGGATTTGGAAGGGAAAACCATGGAAGGAAGAGGTCATGGTTGGCAACTCCAATGGATCTTCATAGTGGACCTGGTGCACTGACTTTTTGGTTGATGTTTGTCCATAGTGGATCCTGCAGAGATAACAGTTGGCTGTAGATGAGTGGGTGCATGGGGGCTCTGCAGGCATGTTTGTCTGGTGAGGATCTCTGTGGCACCTCTCTGTAGCCACCTTTTGGTGATCAAGGGGATTTTTTTACTTCTGCAGTCTGAGTTGCCAGCAGGCTTGAGAGCTCCCAGGCTTGGGGTTACAGAGTTTGGCTCCCAGACTGTATGTTGTAATTCCTAGGGGATTTGCTGGTATCTGCAGGAGGGGTTGAGCTGTAATCATAGAAACAACTCTCTATGGTGTGGAGCACATGAAGGGCTGGGAAAGCTGGTGTAAATTTTGGGTTCCTGTGGAAGGAACCAGTTTCCACTAGCTCCATGCCCCGGCACACCCAGATCAGTTTCAGCCATGCTCTGCCCCTCTGAAAGTCCCTTTGCGTTCCGTAGGAGATCACAAGGCTGAAAGTGGAAGCCAACAAGACGGCTGATGGTGTTCTGGCCCTGGAGAAGGCAGTGGCCAACCTGCAACGCGAGGCCAAGGAAGAGGATGATGAATTTGAGAGGAAGCTCTCAGAGGTTGAGGCAGATGCTGCTGTGATACAGGAGGTGGGTCTCTATGTTTCTCATCTTGTCCCCTTTCTTCTTTACATTTGGGAAAGACTTCACCTTACAGCTGGCATCTTGCCTTTTCTAGACAGCACAGGAAGCCCAGAGGGTCCATGCTAAGGCTGGCCAGGCAGGAGTCGTTGTACAGGAGACGTTGAGTGCCTTGGAAGAGCTGCTGCGTCTAATGAGTAGGTTTTGAGCCCCTGCTGTAGGGCATGGATGGAGACATGTCCCTGCTGGGGTCTAGGCAAAGTTGCTGGGAGTTGTGTGGGATGATGGCTGTAAACATGTTGGGCAGCAGGATGGGGATGAAGTATCTGGAAAGATCTAGTCTAATCCTCAGCCTGCATCCATGGTTCACTCTTCCTTGGTTTTCTCCTGTGCAACAGACCAGCCCGGTGCTGTGGATGAGGACAGCCTGAAGCAGCTTGAGATGAATTTTAGCAAAGCTAAAGCCAGAAGCAAACAGCTGAAGGAAGAGATGTTGGAGCTGGAGCAGACAGCCATGTTGCAGAAGGCCCGGGTGCAGACGCTGGAGAGCAGCATTGATGAGATCCTGGCGGATATTAAGAACCTGGAGGATATCCAGAGAAGTCTTCCTGCAGGCTGTTACAACACAAAAGCCATTGAATTGCCGTGAGTGAGCTCTGGAAAGGCTGCAGCACCTGCCAGACTGTGATGGCAAGAGAGCCTAGTCCAGCTGCCCTCCCGAAACCCGGCAGGACCAGCTGCATTTGACTGTGTTGAACTGATCCTTACCCTCAAGTGGCAGCTGAAGTTTTCATCGTCATGCTTGCCCTGGGGATTCCCTGATTTTTCAAAGCAGTCCGTCCCTTGGTCATGAGAGGAAGGAGACTCCCAGTTGCATGAAGGTGCTCCGGGCTGAAGAACAGCCTGTTCCTACAACATTTCTTGGAGGTGCAAGTGGGGGTTGCTTGGTGTCAGCCTTGGGAATTTGCACGGTTCAGAACCTGAAGTTCACAGCCTACACAAGATGTTCACTCTCCATCCCCTGTGGATCCCCTTTCCTGATCTGGCATACACAGAGGGACTACAGTCTCCATTGCTTGGTTCGACACTACCACTACTATCCCCTCCTACTCATGTTCTCCAGGGGGTCTTCTGCTCAGGAGGAAGGGAGCAAGCAGCATGAAGTGGCAGCTGAGGGAGATGAATTTTGATCTGTGACACATGGCTTTCTCCTCCCAACCTGCCCAGTCCTCACTTTGCTGGGAGTGGTGCTAGTGTGGTTTTGTTGCGTCTTGGACATTTGGCATCAGATGCCACTGATGACCCTTTTCATCAAGCTGTAGGTGTTCCATGGTGCACCCCAGTGAGGTAGTTAAAATTTTTCTAAAGGGGAAAAAAAAAATAGAAGTGTCAGCTGCCTTTGAGCTCAGGGTGATGGGCAGATGGAGGAAGAAGGGGGTCCCAGGCTAGGACAGCAGCAGAGGAAGGAACTGCTGGGGCTCCTCAGATGCTCCACCTGCTTCCTTCAGACAGGAGAAGAGGACACCCTTTCTTTTTCCCACACTTCTTTGCAAGTTCTAAACCCCCAAAGGAATGACTTTCTTGTCAAATCTCCTCCTGGGCAAGCACAGGTGTCTCTACCGTCCCCTTACAAGGTCAAGCACAACCTTTCCCTCCAAGACCAGCCAGTGTGGTACCAGGCAGCTTCCTGGGTCTCCCAGACCCTGTGAGAAGCAAGGTAGTGTCCTCTCTGCCCAACCACTCAGGGCCCTGGAAGCACTTGTCACAGGAACAAGGGCTTTCTCCAAGGATCTACAGCCACAAGCTCTCATGTTGGAGAGCCCAGTTCCATATTGCTGGAGTACCCATGTCCCAGTTCAATCTATATTGACGATGTCTTGAATGTGTCTTCACCTCTTGTTTGGTGCTGCCCATTTCCCCCTCCATCCATCCCTCCCTCCCACGTGGTGCTGGATGTTTCTCAGAGGCTCAAATAGTTGTCTGCAGGGTTTCCCACTGTACATCTGAGCAGAGCTTGGAGGAGCTGAAGATTATGGTGCTTGCTTCACCCACCCACAGCTTTCCTGTGGGTCCAGCTCCATCCTGACTCTGATTCAGATTCCTTTAGATGCCATTTCAGGAGAAAAACAGAGCTAGAAGATGCTGGAAATCAACTTTGCTGAAGCCCCCTAGCTTGCATACGGGTGAAAGAGGAGGTCCTAGATGGAGGAGGACACTGTAGGACATGCTCACCCCTTGTTAGCTCTGATTCTCTGATAAAGCAGCACCCATGCTTTTGCTTGTTAAGGATATACCAAGTACTATGTCTGCCTTACACTTTTATTTAAGCAAGATATATTCTTGTCTCTGGCATGTCTTCCTTCTCCTAGGGACAGGTATTACAGACCTGACTTCAATTTCCATGAGTTGGGTTTTTTTTAAAGGGAGAATGTCAATAAATAACAAATACTTTTGGCTGGATCTTGCCTACTGGTCTATTTTCTCTAGTTCCCTGTTTTCTGTGAGTTTGGCCATCAGTTCTCCAGTGGTGCAGCTGCTTGCACTCTTACGCTGATTCAATCTTGGGGCTGTTTGGAAATAACACCAGTAACATCTGTGTCTGTTTTGTTTTGTTTATTACATAATTTAAACATTTTGCTGATAAAGTTGGGTTGGTTTTTTTTGTCAATGACTGTTTTTTTTTTCCATACAGCAACATAAGAAAAAAAAATTAGGCTCCAAAACTTTTGACAAAGGTGAAATCAGTGGCATGGCAACTTCAACCCCTTACCCCCCTCCCCCCCTTTATTTTTTTTTCCCCCCAAAAGGCGTTTGAAGTTCATTTTTCTTTCAGCAAACGACACTGTTTAAAAGTGGAGGTTCAAAGACAAGCTTCTTCCCATCCCTGTCCTGTGCCCTGGAAACCCTGGTCCTCACCTCCCCGATGGTCCCGTGGTTCTTCAGGGATTATTATTTTATTTTTTTTCCATACCCACCCAAAGTCATTTTCCAAACCAGCCCAGAGCTGAACAACCTGTTACAGCTCCCCCTGTCCCACCCCACACCCCATACTGTGAGTTTTACTGAGTGGATACATGAAGGTGCAGGTAGGACTAGTAAAACAGAATATACTCATCATCTGTACCACAATGCTATGTCTCTAAGGCATGCTGTCCACAACGGGGTGGGAAGCCATCTCACTTCCTTTGTGTCCCATCACGTACCTGAGGGAGGGAGGGAGGATCTGAAATGGCTCTTGGACATGCTGCCTGTCTGCCTTCTCCACCTCCTCAGTTTTATTTCCTTGTGTCTTTTCTGCAGTACAGCAACATAAGACTTTCTCCCTCTTCAAAGAGGCATCGCTTCCCTGGGAGGTTAAAATCCCTCTCTCTGGGTACATGTTCTGGAAGCTGTTTGCTACCACTGCTTTTTCTCCTCTGGCTTTGAGCTAAGACATGTAGGTGATGACTGGCAAGGAGGCTGTTATCTGAAATAACTTCTCTTTTGGGCTGGAGAGGGAGGAGAGACTGAAAAACTGAACACATGAGAACAACAGGTGGAGCAACGTCTAGCTACTGGCTTACCTACATTGAGTGTCTCATGGGTTCCCACCCTGGAGACCTGCCCAGCATGCCACCTAAGGAGCTCAGCAGAGTGTTGGTGAGCAGCCTGAATAGGCTGAAGATCTCCCTGGAGAAGAGGTGTCCCTTCACTCTGAGTCCTGCATGCTCTTACTACCCTCTCTGCTTTGGCACCTCCGTATCTCTTCACCCCATGGGATACTGCCTGGAGATACCAGCGCTGATGCTTAGGGATTCAGCTGTCTAATTTACCACAGTTCCCAAACAAGCCTTTCCATGCAGAGGGAAATCCTTGGCAAGGAAAGGTCTTGTCTGGTCTTTGGGCAATTCACATCACTTCTGTCTCTCCTGCTTTCCTTTCTGTGAAGGGCTGTGCTTTCTTTGAGGAATTGTTAGCTACTGCCCATGAAACACCTGCCAGCTGCAAGAAGCTGGTGGCTGTAAGCTACTTTGTTTTGTCCAAAGCTGCTTGCTGTTAGACATGCCAGTAGCATCTAGCAGGTCATCAAATTTAGTACAACGTCTCATCTTTGGAGCTTACATGAGAGCAGTTTGTAGATGACATGTTACATGAGACCTTTTGTAGATGTTTAGGAAGAAAGACAAATAATTAAATAAATGTTATTCTGAAACACCCTGCAGGACTCTCAGCCTTTGGGTGTCTCATCACTACACTCTCCCTCACTGGGGACCAGAAGGTAGTCACAGCACTGCTCCTAGGAAAGCCACAAAGCCAGCATGGGCAGTGGTGGTGCCTCAGTGGGGGTTCTAGCCTGGGCCCTAGTTAACCTAAATTTGCTGGGCATGGCCAGGAGCTACAGGCAGCAGGGCTACACCCAAAGCAGTACAAGGTTAGACCAAGCAAAGGGAGTCAAGTAGGACTGTACCTTTCTCCTTGTGACTGTGACCTTTCCCAGGTACTGTGCGGGGTCCTTGCACCCAAGGGGTGCTCAGCAAGACAGTGTCCCGCTTCAGCAACTTTGGTCTCCACAAGACTTATATAATTTTCTTTTTCTTCATGTTACGTGCCCTGGTTTTAATGCAAGTGGCTTCACTAGGCTCCTTCGCTGGCATCTGGAGGCATGTCACAGCCAGGATAGCCGGAGCCTGGCATGTCCCAAGGGATGTGTAAAGTAGCCACAGCCGGTTTGGGAGGGGGAAAGTATCATGCATTTAATAAACTCTTCAAGGAGAGGAAAAGGGGAGGATTGGAGGAGAAAGGGGAAGTTTACAGACAGAAATGAAGATCTGGAGGCTAGAGGATGGGGGTGGATCCAGCCTTCATGAAGCTCAGCCCCAGGTTTGGGGCAAATTCTCGCTAGAGGCTTAGGTCACTACCTGCTTCTTCCTTCCTTGTTTCTTGGCTTCATAAATGTCAAGTCCTTTTCTAGGTGGTGTGGGCTGCCCCCTCTGACACTGGGTCAGAGTAGAGCATCACCACACCTCCACTTGCCTAGGTGAGGTGGGTTGGGTTCACTCGCAGCCGAGGAAAGGTGAGACATGGCATCCCCCCAGTAAAGCTTTGGCAGCAATACTTGCCAAGGCCTCTACTCCTCTTAAAAAATGCCTTTGCCATAATTTTTCAGAGCCAGGAGGAAGACTTTGTTAGCTGAGTTGTCCTCCTGGCCTGAGGAGGTTCACCTGTGGTGGTCCACCAATCCAGTTGGGTTACAGCTGCCTGCTGCCAACCAGGATTCATTTGGTCATCTTGTTGAGAGGTCAGAAGGATTTGACCTGGAACTATTTAAGAAAAAAGAGTCCACCTAGATTTATTGAGCTTAAGTACCGTAAGATGATGCAGAAGAGGAAGCCCCTGCTCTGAGCATGCTGGGAGGACGGACCGGGGGGACCATTCCCCAGTGACATGCTGGGAGGGGGGTGCTGGAGCTGCCTCCTGTTGAGCGCACCGAGCACATCGCTCTTTTACCAGTCCCCTCTACCTCCCCCGCAGTAAGGGGGAGGCCAGTTCCCTGAAAAAAAGAGACCAAACTGTTCCCCTTGGGGCCATGCCACAGTTCCCTGAACATTGCTGCACAATGGAGCGTTGGCGCCGGGGGTGAGAGGCAGACATGGGCAGGAGGCCATGGGGTGGGGAGAGAGATGGAGACACGGACTGAGAGAGAGAGAGAGAGAAAAGAGTGATGGAGAGCTGTAGGCAGGCGGGACATGAGGGCTGTCTCGCTGCAAGACCTCCGGCACTTAGCCAGAGGCATTGATGTAGAGCTGGCTCTTGAGGATGTAGTCGATGACAGGCTGGCAGAGGTAATCCACGACGTGTCCATCCCCATGCTGCAGGGCCAGTCTGGGGGTGCAGGGGGAGAGAAAGGGTCAGAGCCCACTTGGGTGGGCTGGGTATCACCTTGCTATCCCCACGAATGGAGGGGTGAGCTGGGGACACCCCTCTCCCCACCCCCTAGCAGGAATCCCCCTGCATCACCCACCTGCTTTTGGTGGAGCTGACAACTGACATGGGGTGGTTTGAGTCGTCCTTCACCACCAGGATGTTGTTCTGTAGGGGAAGGAGGAAGAAAGGAGTAAAGGGATAGCCCGAAAGCATGTGTCTGCCCCACCAGCCTTAGAGAGCTGCTGCATGGTGGCCCCATTGCTCATCCCACACAGCATCTGAGAGCACCTGGCCCCAAGACATTTTGTGCTCTGTGGTAGAAGTTCTCTCCTGGAGAGCTCTGGGTCCTCTCTCAGTCCTTCCTGGCTGTGGGTGCATGCACTTACTTTGTACTTGCGGAGTATGGAGGAGTGGTTCATGATCCGGTCAGGGTCTGCTCCATCCCGGGGCACCACCACGATCCCGAACTCCCCGACAATCACTTCCATCTAGGAATTACCCAAAGTAGGGAGAGCTTTATGACCACCCTATGCAAAACCTGCCACTGTCTGCCACAGACCCCCCCACCATGACAAGCTGGGACATGGTCTGGATGGAGATAGAAAGTAAATCTGAGGCTATCTCAACAGCTTTTGGCAGAAACATGGCATTATCAAAGTGTGGTGAGTGGTCTGCAGTGGCTGAAACAAAAAGATACAAGGTTAAGTCCTATTACTAGATGTTGAAGTTAGGCTTTAGGGAGGACTTGTCGTGGTAGGAGGGTGGCAGCAGAAGTAGTTGCCTGAGTAGGACGTGACCTCTGCCTCACTGGAAGCCTTTGTGAGCAGGATGGATATGTTGGTCCCGACATGGGTCTTGTAGGATTGTTCTTCCAAGGTTGTGTGCGCCAAGGCTGGTGGCCAAGTTTGCTACCATGTGGGAATGGCTCCTACTGCTCACAGCTAGCTTGGCTGAGACAAAACAGGCTCATTCAAGAGAGCTCTGGGTCAGCAAACTCAGGCAGCAGGAGCTTGTGAGGTTGTGCTCCTCTGTCTGTGCATCCAATATCTTATTTCCTACCTCTAGACCTCACTCTGCTGGGACTGGCATCTATTCTGCCTCCTACTGAGTGATGACAACTTGGGACTGCAGCCTTTGGAACCCTTTTGGGATGGTGTTATCCTGCACCCTGGGTGATGTCTTCTGTGTGAACGGTGAGTGAGAGCAGGGCTTGGGTCTGTGGAAGGGGAAGCTGGGTAGGATTTGTGACTTGGGAGTAGAAGACCCTGTCCCTTAGGTTGCCCATTTGTATGCAAAGCGAGGTCAGGGTTGGGATGGAGGAAGCAGTGCAGATGGTGGGCACAGCTCCTGCCATCCCCAGGGCCCTGAGTGGTTCCCAGGAGCGTTAGAGGTGGGAAGCAGAGGAGGAAGAGATCCTGGGGAAGATGAACATGGAGAGATGCCCAGTGGTGGTGACTCACGTCTGCCTCGTTCCAGAGACCTGGGATGCAGAAGGATTCCAGCAAGTCACTGCCACAGAGCAGTAAGATGCGAAGCTCTGAAGAAAAGAAGTAGAGAAGCTCAGAGGTGGGAGCAAATGGAACTGAGCAGGCACCACTTCCCCACCATCCCACAGCACTACCTGGGGGGATCCTATTCTTCACAGACCTCCCCTGTCAAAACAAGTCCAACTAAAGATCCCACAGTTCTTCTCACATCCCTGCAGTGCCAAACATCAAATAGTCCCCACTGTTCAGCTCCTCTCCCATGCAGCATTGCTATGTGCTGTTCAACTACTGCTGTGGTCCAGCCCTGGAGGTGCTGTATCCCTGGTGAAGGGAATAATTTCTCCATGCTATGGGCACCTACAATTGCTTCATGATCTGCTGCAGGGGTTCCAGCCACAGGGCAATGCAGAGAGCCCGGGGACTGCTCAGTGCTGGCTGTGTTTGCTTTGGCAAAGTATGAAGTGCCAGAGGTTTTTCTTGCTCATCTTGGAGGACTTCCATGCCCTCCATTTTTCTCCCCAGGCTGGGACTGCTGCTTACTGACAGCTTGCTTCGAGGGTTGGCTTTGCTGCTCAGCAAAACAGTTGAGCTGTGGGAAGGAGCTTTCTGCTCCAATGGGCTCATAGAGATTAATTCATTTTTACAACCAGCAGTGGAATGCCATAAACTCACCCAAAGGGATGGGAAGAGGCAGCTGCATGGGAAGGTGCCTCCCTGGTTGGCATTTCCAAGTGGCCAAAGCCCTTGGGCTCTGCATGGTGCTGGTGCCAGGATGGTGTTGTGCCAGGCTGTGTGTGAGCTAGCCCATGAAATGGGTCTCAAAACCACCAGCAAACTCCCCTTGCAGAGCCCTGGATGAAGTACAGTAATGCTAAGTGCATGGCAGCCTGATGGGTCTAAAACCCCTAAAGGGCTTTAGAGAAAGGGGCACTGTGGCTGGTTGGGCAGCTGGAATCTCTCCTGCTGCTGTGTGTGAAGCTCTGCAGGGAACGTGAGGATGTGAGTGGCACCACCATAGGAAGGCAAGGTTTGAGGGCACTTGGGGCAACCTTCAAAGCATGAAGCCATGGCAGGTCCACGCCAGCTCTGGGAGCTGGGTCCCCACTCCCTTATTTCAGGCTGCTTGTCTGCCAACGGGAATGGGCTCAGGCCAGTTTAGTACTGCTCCTGTTTCACCCCTGAGTCCTAAGAGCTCACGGAGGTGAGATGATCCAGCATCCTTCACTTGCCACCATATCCATTGTGCAGCTGCTCCTGAGCCACATAACAGCAGCCTAGAGATGGAACAACACGGAGTGGGCTGCATACTCACCGATCTCTTCGTATCTCATCACTGTCCCCAAGTTGGCATTTTCATCTGGGGAAGAGAAGCAAAACAGAGATGCTGGTGCCTAGCTTGGGAGAGGGGACTGAGAGGAAGGCTGGGGGCTCGTGCTGAAGCTAAGGTGATACTGGGGCTTTTCTCTACATACCCACAAAGGTGAAGCGCTCCATGGGTGGGCGAACGCAGCAAATCCGGCTCAGGCTTTCTCCCACCTTCCCCAAGATCTTTGCTAAGGGTGAAGAAGACAGAAAATTAGTGGGAGAGAGGCTGTGCAACCAACCTACATGAACACTTTGGCCACCTCAGTCCTGTTCCTGGGTGCAGGATCCATTCCCAGCACCTCCCTACTGCTGCTTCTTACAGCACTACGCTGTGCCTTGAAGGGACCATCTGGTCAGCTAAAATAACAAAAAAAAAATCACAAGATGTTTGTTTTTATGGGATTTAAGTAATCTGCCCTCTTCTTCCCAGCTAATACCTCCATGCCCCACATCCTGGTGGCTCATGTGGGATCCAGCCACACCCCCTCTCCTGCCAGCTTGTCCCTTGCACACATCCCATGAGTACCAGACACTCTCTTAGTTGCTCTCACTGCCCGCAACTCCAGCTAAAGTCCAGTGTGATTTCACAGCCGTTTTAAGCTTCTGTTGGTTTCCCTCACCATGGTGGATGCTACTCCTGCTCCCCTCCCTGGCATTGCATCCCCACCCAACCCTGGATTTGGTGCACAGAGGCTGATGAACAGACCTGACCCAAAAATAAGATGATGGAGCACCATTCCTAACACTCAGCAGTCCTGGCTGTGAGGTGAGTGGTGGGTGGTCACTCCCTCCCTTCTCTGCCCCGCTGCCACCTACCTGCAGTGGGCTTGTTGGAGACGTTGTTGTTGTTCTGGTAGATGGTCTGCGAGGACTCATTCTGGGGCTGGCCGATCACGGGGGTGATGGAGGGGGTGTTGACATTGGAGAGAATGCAGCCAGTCACTCTCTGCAACAAGAAAGTAGCTGGAACAGTGCCTTCACCCCAGCTGGCTCCCCAAACCTCTACTGCCCTCGTTTGAAGACTTTGCATCTTCAATGACAGGTATGTCCAGGCTTGTTTCAGGATCCCTGGTCCCATCTGACCTCACTGGATTAAATTTTTGTGCCGACCCGTGACACTGGCAAGGCTGCAGCTGTGCTGCCTGCAGGGAGGCATCGCCCCCAACACCTGGAGGTGCTTATAAATTCTGATGAGTAAATAAAAATACAGCAGCTGAGGAATCAGCGGTGCAAAGCTTACACGTTGCCCCAGGAACAAATTCACGCACTAATCTTCTCCCCCAGTCCCTGCAGGAGAAGGAAAGCATCCCCAGGGGATCCCTGGCTTCAACACCTGGATGCACTATACATCCTGCTGGGCTGCTTAATGCCACTTCTGTGCCTCCTGTCTGCGCTGCGCTGCTGCTGTGTATGATGCTGTTTTATTGGTTTCCCATCCTTGCTAAATCCAAGTGTTGGCAGCAGCTGTGCCCCTCAGTCACCCAAGGGCAGTTGCCTTCCTTTTATTTCCTCAGGCCTTCCCAGGCTTTGAAGATACTTGTGCTCCTTTGGGACTTCCCAGCTGCTGAATTTTCCCATCTTAATGAGTCACTCTGGTGGGGGTATACAACAGTTTCAGCTCAGCTGGGATACCCACCCACCTTTCCTTCCCCTTGAGATGGAGCAAGTGGTCAAGATCAGTAATCTGGCATATGTCCACCCCTGCATCTCTCCTGCTATGCACGGGAACGAGACAGCTGCTGGCTCCAGCTGGAGGGCTCAATTTGCTTTCAACATCAGGGCAAAGAACTCAAAGCAGCTGTGACAAGGTATTGTGCACCTCTTCCAGGTCAGGATTTCAGGCACATTCCTGCAAATCTTCTCTCTGACTGTCTCAGCCATATTTTGGCTGTTGATGTCCACCTGCTGGTACAAGAGCAACCCCACTCCTGCAGTCTCCCTGTGTCCTTACCCCAAGATGCACTCACAGCGTGGGAGCTGCCTCACCTTCATTAGGTCACGGTGGTGCTCCAGCACGCTGCAGGTGGTCTGCCAGGTGTCCTGGTAGCACTCCCAGGGGTCCACCCTGTAGGGAGCACAGCAAGGCAACAGTGTAGGCCACTGTCTGGACCTCCTGGCCATATTACCTCCTCACCAACGGGTTTGCCAGCAGTACTGGGAACAGCCACCCTCGTACCCCCCAGCTCTACCATGGACCATGTTCTTTTTCCAGCCCTTCCAACAAGCTCTCCCTAATGGCCTTGGGAACTTGAATGTGCTCTGTGACACCTTTCTGTTCTTGGTACCCAACTAACAGCTTCATTTGGCTTACAAGATTCCTTGAAGACAAAGGGCCCACTTGAATTCTCTGCTGGACTAGGAGAGGAAGGCTTCTGGTTTGTAATCAAGCTTACCTGATCCAGTCGGAAGACTGCACAGCCAGTTGGCACATGGTCAGGCGGTGCCGGCTTGAGACCAGACCCTGCAAGAGACAGTGATGAAGGAGCAGTTATGGGGAGGAGGCAAGTATCATGTCTTGCCAGCCTGGGCTTGCAAACCTTCCCAGGGTAGAGCATTGAGCTTGCTCAGAAGTATTAATTCCTGCCCCAAAAAAGTTATTTAAGCTCCTGTTTGCTGGAGAGGGAGAATCCCTGCCTTGCTTCAGCGGTACCTACAACCAGTCAGTGAGATTTGCTCAGCACTTCTGCTCGCAGTGCTGCAGTAGGACCAGACCTGGGGAAGGTGATTTCTTGAGGAAATTTCTCCAGCTTCCAGGAGAAGATGAAGTCCTTTCTCCTCCTAATTTGGATTTCTCCCTGGCCCTGTCAGAAGGTACTTCTAAAGGTCTCTGTTTGTATCATCGCCATCCCCACAACAAAACTGGCTTTAAAATCATTTGAAAAAAAGAACACCAAGCCCAACCCAGCAAGATGACCCTCCCTATTTGAGTGAGAACATTTCTCTTCTCTGTCTAGTATTTTGGCTGGTTGTAGGCTCTCACTGCAGTTTTTATCTAAAAAGCAAACGGGTTTATCCTCTCCATTGTCTCAGAGACTTTTCCATGGTCAGGGGCTGCCATGGGTAGAGGAGGTCCATGAAAGCATGACTGGTGCAGGCAACACTGGCCAGTGCTTTGACCCTAGCTTGAGACACCATCAGATATGCAAAAAGGGAAAATAGGGATCACCCACCGTCTTCCCGTAGGAGTCGTGCACAGGTGAGACTATGCCACCAATGACGATAAAGCGTCCAGTCTTGTGCAGGTAATCACGGGCTCGCTCTGAAGGAGGAGGACAAGGAAAACATTGCAGGAGAATTCAGCTGGACTCACTAACCCCACAACACCCCACTGCTGCCCACTGGCTTTGCCCAGCACCTGTGGAGTGGCTCATCCCAGCTCAGGCAGTGCCAGGTGGGGAAGGCAACCAAGTGAAGGGTTGGCTTCATCTCTACTGCCTGTCTCATTCAGTACCACCCTTGGTGATGCTGAGCATGGGCCTTTCCACGGACTCACAAACCTTCCGGGAGGGAGTATTTAGTGGAGAGAGTGCAGGTTTTTAGCAAAATTTAATCACCTTCAGACCCTAAATAACCTTCAACCACCTCACCAGTGCACCAGGGGTGCAGCCAAGAACCCGCATCATCTATGAGAGCAGAGACTGTCTCATTCAGCAGCCCTGAAGGAGCTATATCAAGCTCATGAGGTGATGCACAAAGCTGGTTCATTCAATGCCTGCAAGCAAATCCTTTCCTTTCTTATTTTTCTCTGCTTACAAACACATCCACCCTTTCTCTCCCCATGACTTCTCTCTTCCTCACCTGCTCTGTTTTGCTGCTTACTACTAGCCAAAAGCTTTCTTAGCAGCTGAAAGGTGACCAACAGCTCTCCTGACCTCTGACATCACTTCTGACAAGGGCTCCTAGGAGATGGGCAAGATCAAGAAAAACAGGATTATAACAAAACCTGCTGCCTCTGCCACCACTGGGTTGTGGGGACAACCCCATTTATGAGCAGAAAATTTTTTGCCAGCTCATAAATATGCATGGAAAAAAAATATTGACTGGTAAATGTCTACAAGGTAAGGACTCAGGATGACATGCAGGCTATGAAGCAACAGTATGGTGTTGCGAATAGAGGGTTGAGCTGGGAACAGGAATCAGCTGGGAATCAGAGCTGAGCTGGGAATCAGCCTTCTGGTCCTGCCTCACCTGCAACTTGCAGAGTGTCTCTGCATCCCAAACTGGTCCATTCTTACTTGGTTTTGGGGCAGAGTACATCCATTTCCTTGCAGGGCTGCATCCTTGGGGAAGCTCTGTCCACTCACACGTGGCTCTACTGGCTCACTTGTTTATCCAACTGTCAGCTAAGCCAGACCTTCACAGCCATCCACTTCAAAGCAAAAGCCTTTAAAAAGATTGTGTTTTCTTATATGATGTCTCAAATCCCATTTGGAAAGGAGTTGTTCTGTAAGCAGGGCAAACACTGTGGTAGGAAGAGCCACCCCTGCTGCAGAGATGGTGGCAGAAGACTCTGGCCAGGTGGCACCATGGTTTTGTGGTGGCACAAGATCGTGGCATTACTTTGCAGTGTCTAGATGTGTCCATGCTACAATCACACTGCTGCTTTTAAAGCTTCATTATTTTTTCTTTACAAATTAAATCTTCTCAGACTGACTTATTCTTTGGTGGCTGAAGGAAGAGACAGGCAGCTATAGCCAAGTGTGTCGGAACATGTTAGTTCATTGAGCTTTGAGTCTCATGTTCTGGATAAGCCAAGACAGAACTGCTTTGGCTCTTCTAGGAGATGCCTGAGCTATTGGTGGTTCATTCCACCTCTGGGCTGAGGTTACAGTGCCTCCTGCCACAATGTGTGCTCTTGGCAGGTGCAGGAGGAGGTATGGGTCTCAACATCTTGAAACTATGGGTGATCAACAACATGTCTCCATGCAAAAAGCAGCTAGGAGTTGGACAGCAAGGGCAGGGAGATGGGATGGAGATCACAGCTGGCACAGAAAGGGCAAAGAAGGTGAATCTTCTACTGTCCTCATGTTTCCTCCTGCTTTTGGGCCTTCTGCTGTCCTTGGGTCTTCCAACCCAAAGAAAGCGGGGCTGTGCATGGCATGAAGCTAAGCTGTGGAGCTCCACATGCAAGCATGGCACTGGTCATTCTGGGTTTCTGGAAATGGGAGTCTGGGTTTGGTGGGTTATCACTTTGAATCACTGGTAGCCCTGATGTATGGTGCTTCCTCAGAACCCCCAGGTCCATGTTCTCAGAAAAGATCTTTTGTTTACAGAATTTGTTGGTTCTTTCACGCAAAATAGCTGCTCATGGGGACCAGGTTCATGGTCTCCCTGCAGACATGGCTAATGCCAAAGACAGTGTAGTAGCTCAGCACTCCTCATTCATATTCCTTACATTCAGCCATCTGCGCAGCTCCCAACCTTCCCGCTCTACTTGTGCAAAGATTTTTGCTTGGGAAAGAGTAGACTTTGGTCTGAAAAGCCATCAGATTTGGGAATCCCAGTCCTGTTCCTCTGCTGGTTTGCTCGATTTCTGGCTCGCTTGTCACCTTCCAGCTCAGCCTTCTTTCATGGCTTCCCAGCCCTTTCCCAGCCCATTTCTTGCCTGTTAAATACTTATGATATCCAGAGACCATGCTGGATCCCAGAAAACACACTCTGGTATTTTAATTTTCTATGAGCACTTTATAGTCAGCAACACCAATGCATGGATGCTGGCTTGGAAAAGAAACTTGTTTCTTTTCTGGTGTAAATTGTCCATAAAGCTCCAGACAGCCTTGCATGGCTTTCAAACATTGTTGACATAAATAAACTACCAATAGCAGACCCTGCCAAGACATGCATTAGACCACTGGCAGCAAGCTTGTGCAGTGGAGAGCTTTCAGCTCCCCGGCTCCGTGCCTTCCAGCACAGCCCCGCTGTGGCAGCTGGTAGTTGACCTCAGCTTGTGTTGGGGAAGGAATGGATAGGGATGACACCTGGGCCCTTCCCAAGTGTTGGTGACATCTCTCCACTGCCCTAGCCCAGCTTAGCTCACCTCCCCTGCAAAATGCGCTTCACATAATACCTTTGGCTCTACCAGCTTCCTGCAAGATGATGGTGGGGAAAGATGAACCAAAGGATATGGTTCAGGACTACAAACATGGTAAGTGGTGATTTTGTCCAGATTGAATGAAAAAATAGCACTTCTCCTCTCCAGTAGGAAATCAGTGCTTATTTAAGAGACGGGGTTTTTTGGCAGTTCACACTAAATATATTTAATTGCTACATTTCAGCTCCTGCAGCATTGCTCCATCACCTAAATTGATGCTAATGAAATCAAATATTCTCTGTGCTCAGTATTTCAAGGTGTAATTTCAGATTGTATTTGCTTTGCCTTTGTATCTGGTTCATCCGCACCCCTAAGAATTTATTTTCCTTTTTTTTTGCAGAGGAATGCTACCGGGCAGCTCTGATTCATGCCTTTCTACCCGTGGGGGTTAAAGCTTCAGCCTGCTCATGCTCTGTGCCAGCCCCCTGAAAACATACATGAGGAAGCAGAGAGGCAAGAAAGTTTTGCACAGTCTTAATTGCTCTTCCCTGGGACAGAGGAGAGCGCACAGCCACGAGCGGTGGAGAAGGCAAAACCATTTCCTGGGTGTCACATTTTCATTTCAAGCAATTTGGCCTCCAACATCCTCGGATGGGAGGTGGGACGTGGCCATGAGGTACTGAGGGCAAGGCAGGCACTTTCCCACTGCCTAAAATACCTTGTCCTGCAGGGGATATTGACCCAGATATGCCAGCACACTTTGTTTTATTCTTGAGCAGCACTTGCAGGACCTAAATGTCGCTTCCTACCCTGACCCCAACTTGGGCAAGGAGCCAGTAGTTATTCTCAGTCTAACTGAGTGAGAGGGGTGTGTGTGTGTACATACAAATATTATTTTTTAAAAAATACATATATAACTGAATGCCAAATCAGGGATGTATTCATCAGATGTACTCATTTCAGAGCCCAGCCCCCCACCAAGTCCCCAGGACCAATTTCTCTGCCTCAGCCATCATTTTCACCCACCCATCACCTACAGATGCACCTTGGTTAGGTCTGGGGAAACCACTGGCACCTTTGTTCCCTAGACTTCCTGGAGGGACAAGATGACATTTCTACTGGAAGAACAAGCCCTGATTGCTCTTCAAGGGAGGTTTCTCTTTTGGGAAGAAGGAAGAGGAGGGGCAGAGAGCGGTTCTTCATCATGGGGTGGACCCTTCCCAAAGCAAACCTGGGGAGATCCTAGTGTGTCCCACTGACCCAAACAGCCTGTCCTACTTCAAGCTCAGTGCCTCTTGGATGACCTCAGTCAGGTTCCCAGGAGACTTTTGGTTGGTAGGAAAATCTGATTAAGCCCCCTAATTCTTAATAATTTTAATCTCTGAGCTAACTGCTCTGTTGCACATTTCCCCCCAACACCCCGAGAGTCCAAGCTGCACACAGGCATTGTAGAAGTGATGAATTTGGAAGGGATTTCCATGATAAATGGCTTCATTACTGCACATTTGTTTTAACAGCTTTTTATAAGCACAAGAAAGCAACAATCACCAAATACTTTGAAATTCACAGTGGAAGCAGAGGCCATGAAAGGCCCCAGAAGTGATGCTGCTGTACCCGGTCCTCCCAGCTCTGCAGGACTTGCACTGGTGTCCAACTCTGAGAGCCGCCCGAGTGATGACTAACAAGACTCATGCTATCACCGTCTGTTGACCACATGTGGATTCATGACAGAAAAGTGAGAGTAAATGTTTAAACCAAAGCAAAAAAAAAAAGAAAGAAAGAAAAAAAAAAAGGCTGAAGTCTGAGTCACAGTGAGCTGTCCTAGAAATAGCAAAACATTTGCTGCAGGCCCAATAAGATGGGACTGGGCAGGGAACCTGGCTGGTCTCAGGTGATCCAGGTTTCTTAGATGAAGCTATAGAGGAATAGCCTATTTGATGTAATTGGAGCTGAAATCATCCTATTTTTCCCTCTTTTTGGCACCTGAGCATTGTAAGGGGCAGCGCATTTGAGAACGCACATAGGAGCCTGCAAAGAAACTCTCCAGGTCCCAGAGCTTGAGAAGAAGCATCTGAGGAAGAACCTGGCAAAGCAACCCCGGCCAAAGCACTTTTCTCCCCTGGAGCACCCCACCTTGCTGTGGTGGAGGAGGTGGGAGTATGCAATGCCCATCTGGTGAGCAACATGGGGACAAGTACGAGGAGCTGCTTCTTGAGTTGAAGCTGTCACCAGCTTCTCCAGGTAAGAACTGGACCTACTTTTCTGTCAGACAGGTGATTAGCACAGTACTGTCATTCTTACCACTTCTAGAGAGAAGCAGTGTCATTTATTTTCAGGGTTCTCTATCTGGTATCGCAGGGAGAGGAGGAACATGCTCAGCACCTTGCTGGGTCTCACCTGAAGGATGGGCAGCTGAGTCCTGCCAAAGTGGACTGCCCTCCACCTAGTATTTGACACCCAGAGCTGCTGCCTGGGTGTCTGAGGGGTCTTGGGGCTGGTAAGGTAAGGTGAGGTGAGGGGAATCATCTAACCTGGTAAAAGTAACTCTTAGCAGACAAAAATGGATGAAGAAGATGACTTCCCTTAAAGAAGGACATTTTTTGAGCTTCCTACCACAGGACAGTATTGAAACACCTCGTTTAGAAGTCCTTAGAGAAAGATTAAGCATCTCTAGGTAAGAAGAGTGTCTGTATGTGTAGAATTGAACTGAAAAGTGAGGGGTCATGCACCTTTCCCTGGCTGGTTCATTAGCTGGCTGCCCCATAAGTCAGCAAGGGCTGTGTACGCTGTAGCATGGTGGAAGGGAGCTAGTTTTCCTCTTCTAGTGTAATATTTTCCTTGGTTTTTAGAGAGAAATTTGCCGAACTGTGCATTTACCAGTACCTCATCTAAAAATGCCCTTGTGAGCACTGGGTTTTATTTAAGTACAAACCATGGAGTGGACATCACTGCAGCTGGACTGTGCAGAAAGCAGTCAGAGTGTTTTCAGCTGAAATCTGTCTCTCCTATAAGGTTTTCGAAGCCAAAGGCTCTCCAGCTGGTGTAAAGTGATGTAAACACACTGCCCGCATTAAAACGACATCAATTTAAGGTGTGAGTTTGGCCTGGAGCAGGTATTCTGTATCTGCTTTGATAAGAGTCTAAATACCAGGAGTAAAAATAAGCAGTTTGGCAAGCAGAGGGGAGGGTGTTCCAGGTAGTCCTGACTGCTCTCTTTTGAAGTGATTTTTATTGCCCTGGGCCCATTGGTAGAGTCAAACAGGACATGGGTAGCAGCAAAAGACACCTGGCAAATATTTTCATTACCCCACCATGATCTTATATTTCACTTCCACCAGGATGTGGGCAGCATAGCAAAAGTAGGACATGCACCTCAGTGTTCATCCCCAGAGAGGTACCAGCCAGCCACAAGCTGGGAAATGGGTGTCACCCATTGTCTTTTTTTTGTTGTTGTTGTGGGTTTTTTTCCCAAACAGAGCGAGGGGGGGAAGCCCCAACAGATTTCCACGCTTGGATTCCACTGCCCTAATTTCTCCATGCAAGCACTACGTTTGTTTTCATTTCCAAGCCGTTGTAGCACATCAAAGGCAGTGCTTTGTACACCCTGGTGTGTGTCAGGCTTCTCCATCAGGCTGACACACGGCAAGATCACAACCCTACTAGGAACGGAGTATTTACAGTCCCCGATTCCCCGTGCAGCAGAAACGGAGAACGTTTGCCTGGTGGGTCTCTGCTGGTCTTGGGTTGCCTCTACATGGGGCTGAGGCATGGTTTGTCTTTGCGGGCAAAGCATCTGAAGACAGGGATCTGTAGGGATCTGTGCTGGCTGAACCAGGAGTGTGCAGACAGAGAACATCCCATCTATGGAGACACAGAAAGGCTGGAGGGATGCTGGGTGATGGTATGGGGTGGTGAGGCAGCTGAGCCAAGGTAGGATTCATGGTGACACCAAAGGGATATCATGCTACTGCTGTCACAGCTGCATGTCACCTGGCTGCACTGCTCAGTTAAACTCTATCTTTGCAGGTCTATGCAAAATGGGGTCTTTGCAGACCCCATTTCCCCCAAAAGAAGCATCAATGACGTCTTTGCACAAAGCAAAAGCTCCGGAAGCAAAGCTATGCCTTTCAGCATCCCCAACCCAGCTTGCGAGTTCTCTCTGGGAAAACTGGATTTTCTTACTTCCCTTGCCAATAAGCCCTAGCAAAATGTGATCTCCTCAGGGAAGGCTTAAGCTCAATTAGAGGCTGTTAGATTGTCAATGAAGGTAGAAACCTTTGTGGAGCAGGGGCTGAGCAAGTCCTTTCTTGCCTGGTTTTGAGACAGGATCTCCACCCATCCCGTGGGGAGCTCCTCTGTGTCTGCTTCCTACTCCAGCTCCAAAACAGATATATCCCAGTTTGTCTCCTGGGGTGAGTCCTATAGTGGCCCTTGAAAATATATATTTCTAAAGACTCTGGGTTTTTCCGTTCCCAACTTCAGCTTCATGGGGATGAGAGCTATGTCCTGGCCCTGGTTTGTTTTAGGACTACAGTGGGCACTACAGATTTTACCCAGCTTTCTCCATGCAGGTCACCCCAAAAATCTAGCCCTGCTTGGCTGGGCACTGGTGGCACTATGGGAGCGCTTGGATTCAGGGGTTATAAATATCAGAGAGGACATTCTTATCTCAAAGTTCAGAGGTGCCCTGGCTTTATCTCCATCTTAGGCTTACTTTTCTGTCTTGAGGGTTGTCAGGTGTTTTCGTAGCTGTTTCAAGCTTGCTGATCCCAGGTGGATGTTAGGGCTAGGGTAAAGGTTAGGGTTACTTGTGCTGCATATTCAACACAGCTGGATTGTTTCCGCTTGCCCCTTGCCCCCCAGTCACAATTGGTGGGACATGGTCTTGACCTCAGCTCTGATGCACCTCTGTGCCTTCTTCCTCTGCTTGGGGGACCACTTGCGGCCCACCTGCCTTGCTGCCTGAAGGGATTTCAGAGTATGCAGGGGTGAGGATGTCTCTTCTGGGCCAGCTGCTGCTCAGACGTACAAAGATCAGCCTAATCATAAGCTGCTCCTACCCATGTCCCCCATTGCTGCGATACCCAGTACAAACCCGCAGCAGCCTGGTAGGGAAAGCTGAGACGTGAGACCCCCTCATTGCACCAGTCAGGAGAGATTAAGTGACCTGCCCAAGGTCGCACGAGAGACAGGCTGCCACTGCTGGGGTTTAGCATTCGCCTGATTGATATCCTCGGCATCGCACATGCTGCTATTAAAATGTATCAGAGGATGATGCAGGAGGTGTGAGCATCTTAGCAAGCACAATCAGTTTTTTAAATACAAGCAGAACCCCTGTTTCTTTCTTGAATGAGGTCGTAGGACTAGATTTCTCACTGCTGAGATTGTTTATAGTCAGTGGAAGTAAGAGAAGAAACGTGGCACGTTTTGGGGAGGTGGCATTGTCATAGAGACAATGTAATGTCTCACAGACCGTAATAAATACTGCTAAATATTTAAGATCTTATAAATATTTTAAAAGAATCACTGAGTAGTTATTGATGGAGTTTAATCCGGTGCTTGGGAGAACTCCTCCTCTCTGTGGGTCATAAAGAGGAGATGAGATGCTTGAGATGCAGGAAGCTGGTGATAAAGGCCACGACAAAACCAGTCTGTATAGGGTGCAGTAATGGAAACATGACATTAACTGATACATAATGGTACCCTGAAGAGCCATGGGTGCTGCAGTCCTGCTGATTGTGCTCTGTCATCCCAGCACATGACCCAAGAAACTGCAGTTTCAGCATATTTTGGGCAAGTCCTGGGAGTGGAGCTGTGTCAGTGACTCACCCCCCACGGCACAAAGCTGGGCTGACCAGTTTCACTGTATACTGTCACTTCGAGCCAGGAGCACTTGGCTCCCAGACCCCTCACACCTATGAGAGATTTTGGCTGTTTGCTGTGATGCCAGTGACTTGTGTGTCAGCAGAACCTCCTCTATGGCATTGCAGAGCCTGACCAGCATTAACTTAGAAAGCTGCTGAAAGCCCCAGGTCCAATAAAACACACCAGGTGTTATAATAACATTTGTCCTGGCTCTGCCCTGGGTCAGATCCTTCCTGCTGCCTGTACTCCCTGAGCCTCACCAGCACCGTGCAGGGCAAAGCCAGGGCTGAATCAGGCCCATGCCGTCCTCCCGGTGTCCCATTACCCATCTCTTGCTCCATTGATTGCTCTGGCTAATTACACATTCAGATTTCAAGCCAGAGGTGAAATGGAAACATGAGGCAGCCTTGCAGAGACCTCCACTTCTTACTCATGTTGCAGATGGCAGAGGCAAAGCCTCTCTCGGGCTCCTGATGATCTTTTGCTACATGGGGGTGGGGGAGTGGAATTTTGCTTCTGGTCATTTGCAGATGTATTTGCATTTAAGCAAAAGGGGAAAAGGCGAGCTGTCATTCTGCTCACCCATTTCTCCCAGCTCTGTCCCAGGCAGCAATGCTCTCATTAAACTGTTCTGCAGTTCAGTCATCTCAATAAAGTAAAAACAAAAGTGAGTCTTGAAATTCAGGATATTAAAACAGCACAGTAGAAACAAAAGCCTCTTTACTTACAAAACTCCATCCCTTCATCTCAAAACCCTCTTTATGTGATGCAACAGACCTCAGTGCTGCTTTTCTACAATGACTGTGCTGGATAATCAAAGAGAAGCCTGCTGGGATTTTTAATTGCTCAAATTTTCTTAAGCCATGTAACAGAGAGTTTTACTTTTGATGGTAAAGTCCTCTTCCATTATTTTCCATTAGAAATGTTTTTACTCAGATGTTTGTTCAGATATAAACTCCCTTCAATAGCAGATGCATGTAGGATATAGAGAAAATTTAATTCTAATTAGACAAAACATGTGGGGAAGGGGAAAATAGTGGAGATTTGCCGTATTTCAAGATTCACCCTATCTATGACCTATATTTTTTGGTGCAAGTCTCCATCCCAAGTGGGTGGGAAACGCAATGGCCAAGCAGATTTAAAATATCTAAGGTACCAAGACTCCCTGTGAGAACGCCACATCTGAACAACATCTCTCAAACCCCTTCCTTCAATGTGAGCAACCTGTCACTCCATAAACCAATGCACAGGAGATGAGATACCCTGGATACAGACAGAAATGACAGATTTGATTAAAATCGTCTATTCGCTATCAAATACGTGGTAGTGCCCCCCAAAAATAGCTGTAAAAACCCCCAAGTACCTCTGAGAGACTCAAATTATGTTTTCCCAACCCTTTCCTTGGGATCACCCAAATTGCTGCCTGTGAACATTCCCACCACCTCCAGGCCTCTGTGTCACTGGATCTCACAGGCACCATGTGGCTCGGAGGGCAATGGCAGGGAAATCCCCAAGAAAGATCTGCTAATCAAAGGCTGATGAGCAGAGGTGGAAAAGGGGGCGGAGATGTGTCAGAAAGGGTTGGGTTTGGTAGGTGACCCAAGCCCTGGAGTTGAAGCTGCTCTTAGAGTGAAGCAGAAATAGAACTGTGTTTGGTGAGCAAGGCCATTTCTTTGAAGCCAGAAATTTGCATGTGAAAGGACGGGTTGTGAGAAATTTCAGAACTTTGAAAGGTTAAAAAAAGAGTCTAACATGCCAAAAGGGGGAACGTGGGCATATACAGAGAGGTCTTCTACAATTGAAGAAAAATTAATAAAAACAAAATGGAAAAAAAAAATCAATATCGAAAGACTGCATCCTGATTGGCCTGATGTCATCTCTCAGCACCAAACCCCTCCTGTTTCACTCTTCAGAAATAATAGCACAGCCCTCCCATTCTCACAGAACTACAGAACAGGTCAAACCCTTTCCCCCACAGAGCTACCAAAAAGATCACTCAGCACCTTCCCTCCAAATCTGGCACTCCATTGCCTCCCTCCCCAACCCTGAAACACCAGGAGGGAGAACTATGTAACACCTGGATCCTCTGACCTTGCATGCTGATGCCTTCAACCCCAATATTTTACCCAAGACCACCTTCAAAGTGAACCACTCTCTTTTTATTGAAAAATACACTTTCCACCTCGCTCTGCAGGGCTGCCCTTTGGTTTTCATGCCCTGAACCCCAGGCAGGAGGAAGATACTGTTTCGTTGGGGTTGCTTGAGCTGGGATACAGTGGAGAAATTATTTAATTGTTAAAGCAAGCACAAGCTCATCAGCTGGAGGAGTGCCAGCACGGGCTTTGGTGTGTTAGCAGTGCTCCACGGATTAGATTTTACTTTTGACATTGGTTTGTTGACTTTTGTCCTTTGGGTAGCATCACTTGCGCGGGAAGGAAGCAGTAGGTGAACTGCAGTGAGTCCAAGATGAAGGGAGATGTCCTTTAGGCAGCAAATCCCACTGCTGGTGATGATGCCACTCTGCATCTCCCCAGTGGTTTGGCACAGGGATGCCAAAGTTAGGGTGGGGATGTCTTAGAGGTTCCCCTCCCAAGTCAGCTGCAGGGGAGGATGGTTAAGCATTTACCCTGTGCTCAGTGTTTCTCTGAGTATTAGTGGGAAAGAAAAGTGAATTGGTTTGAGTTTGGTTGTGTTCCAGCTGTATTGGCCGAGGTGAGCAGCTGGGCTCCTTGGCACAGAACAGCTGGTGGGGTTTTCATGTGGCTTTATTGCAGGATTTTGTTCCAAATCTTATTTTTCTCCAATTTTTAAGTCTTTTTGCATGGAATCTGCTTTTCCGTCCCTGCACCTCTTTAGGATAAAAATGGAGTTTAATTTCAGGCTAAAGGCCACCAATGTTAATCTTAAGTTTTAGAAACGATCTCTGCCCTTTTCTCTCCTCCTGCCTTTCTTCCCCCCCCCAACCTTAGCATCCTAAACTGTTTCTCCTAGCCACAAAAAGCTAGAAAATACAACTCAAATTTGTGACTCAGAACATACGTATATTTCAAAGAACATCTGATACCACAAATAACTCAGAGTGTTTCCAGGGCTATGTGGGTGTTTGTCTCAACCCCTTGGTATGGAATGGCTGTACAGTACCGCATCTCACCTACTTTTTTATTATATGTTATATATCTGAAGTTAACTATTAATTTATGTGTATGACATTCATTTTAAATACGCAGACATGAATCAATCTCATTTGGTGAGCCCTGTTGACCCAGCCTTCTAACTGACAGAGGATGGAAGAGCCCTGTTACAGCTAGTTTGGCTCTGCACAGACAAGAGGGTGGGTTGCAGTTGCAGGTCTGGGATTGTAACAAGAATCCCAGCTACCTGGAAACACAAGGATAATGATGATACTGAGCCTTAAATTCACACGACTGCTGGAAAAAAATAACCCAGTAGGAACCTTTCCCCCACTAGAAGATACTGCCAAATAATTAACCCGTCTCTTATTTGGGCAAAAATCCTATGGGAAAAGGTTGGCTTTTGGTCTGAATAAAACATGGTGAGCAAGGCCATTGCTTATTATGCTTCTCATAAATGAGAAAAATTATGATGGCATACAGTGGTATGTCTACAGTGGCGTAACAGCACAAATCCTTCCTTTTGGCTTAATTAATGCTGTGTTTTAAACAGAAATGGTGTACCTCTCTATGTTAAGCAAAAATTCCTACTAACAGACTCGTGAAGCCCAAATTTTTGCATGAAATGTAAAGACAATATTTTTGCACAAATGTAGCTGTTTGAAATACAACATTTGCAGAATGGAGTACTGTTTTGGTTGGACTCATATAGCACAGAGATAAATGAGTAACACAGCTTTTGGTTGAGATTCCCATGGGCTTCACATGATTATTTTACACTTGAGGGGAAGTGTTCCTTTAACAAAAATGAACACATATTAAGCTGAACTCTGTGCTTTTTCCTTATAAAATACTCATTTATCCCTATCAGTTATCTCAAGATTTATATTCCAGGATCTCTACAAAATATAAGCATATATGCATTCCAAATTAAGCCATCCTCTTTGAGCTAAAACATCTTCCTGAAAGATGTCTGAATTTTCATTTACAGCATTCACATGACAGAGAATCCACCAGCTATCCAAATATTTTTTTCCTACTACTTGACTACCCTCACTGAAAACCACACACCATATTTGTACTTTGAAGTTGTGTGATATCCAAATCTGCTCCTGGCATTTCACCAGTCCTTCCTTGCTCAATAAAGGAGTCCCTTTCCATGACATACCATATACCCTTTCCCCAAGCAGATATTTAAAGGCTATGATCAAGTTGCTCCTTAACATTTTTAGGATGGATCTAGACTGAACCTCTCTAGACTCTTGCCACAAAGCCTGGTTTCTGGAGCTAACATAATTCTTGCTTCTGTTTCTTCACAAAGGGTTTTGCTAACATTAAAATAATACAACCTTTCTTCTGCTGCTTGATATTCCTCTGCTTATGTCTACAAGGATTGTATTTGTTGCTTTGTTCACAGTGTCACACGGAGTTTGTATTCAGCGGACTACGTACAATCACTCCTCAGTCCTTGACACAGTTGCTGTTTGGCAGAAGACATTTGCCTGTTGTTTATATTTGACCTGCATTCCTCCTTCCTGGACATATGACTTTGCATTTGACTTCACTGTTGGAACAAGATCTTTTTATCAAATAACCCAAGTCTGGCAGCACAACTGATGCGTTACCATTGCTAACTGATATTCTACCCCCTTTCGGATCATTGGTATTTTTCACTGGATTGGATTATGTATTTTCTTCCAGGTCACTGATAAAGATACTGACCAGTACTGAGGAAAAAAAATATCTCATCAGAAGTCTACTAAAAACACACCCCCTGCAAATCAGTACCCCACTGATCCTTACTTTCTAAAATATGTCTTGTTTGTTTTTTTAGTTCTCTGAATATGGGCCACATTGATATTTTTAATATTGCTTTTCTTAATCAAAATATCATCTAGGACTAAATAACGTGGATCATAGAATTCTGTCTTATCAATAGCTGCTTCTGTCAAGCAAGCCCCTGTAATTCCATTTAATTATCTTTTTTATTTTTGAATTGTTCCTCTTGTTTGTTATTGTTTGCAATAGGTTTTAGCTTCAGGAACAGCATTTTTTTTTTGAAGTTTAAGGCATGTTGATGACCAGGACTACAATTTGCTGGTTCTTGTGAAATGGAATAACAATGTGATCATTTGCATCTAGAAAATCATCATTTTCTATCCTGCTGCCAAACTCATTATGATCTATGAAAACAAGATCTGATGTAGAAATACCCCAAGCTGATTTCAATTATTTTTGTGCTTAGAAACTTCTGTACAGCTTTTAGAAACCCCAGGGATGCTTCTGCAGCTGTAGCATGAGACCTTCAGCATCTGCTCCCCAGCCTCAAATCTCCAATCATACATGAAGGATGGTTTCTCTCTCTGCACTCTGAGAAGGGATATTAGAAGAGCTGAGCTTTCTACTCCCATTTTATTTGGTGTTCTGCAGTGGACACTTCACCCTTACAAGACTCACCCTCACCCCAGGTATGTCACTGTTTGCATAGGGATCTCCAGGCATTTCAAGCTTTACTCAAACCGTCAATATTTATGACGTGTCAGACTGCCTTTGACGGAGCCTGCCCTTCCTCCATCCCTCTCTCCCTCCCTCTTGTCTTGCCTGAACAGGCTATAGCAGTGATTCTAGCATATCCATCGCTTGGATCATCTCACGGATGCTCCGTATTATCAACCATCTCACACGCACATTTCCGATTCCTCCAACCTATTATCAATCTAAAGGCTGGGTATTCTAAAACTTCAATTAACTCCCTATATTTTTGTTCACTGCTGCCATACCAGGCTTTAGCTGCTTGGACCAGTCCCTCCCTCCCTTCCTCCCCTTCCCTGGTCGGAGAGGATATAGAAGTGCTGCAGCAGCCGCAGGCTCGCAGACC
>VXBW01003908.1:269776-280100 GCA_013400375.1 Thinocorus orbignyianus | reverse complement strand
GGAGCGGAGGCGGCGCCGCCGCTGCGGGAGCGGGGCCGGGAACGGCGCCGCCCCCCGCCACGCACAGCCCCGCGGGTGGGCAGGCAGGCTGGCACACGCAGATGTGGCTCAGGCACACGCACACAGGCGCAGGCAGGAGGGGCACCCCCTGCCCGGGGGCTGGGGGCTGCTATCGGACACGCACCTATGTGTGTATACGTGTGGGGACACAAACACACGCCCACGGACACACGAACACACACCCACGGGCACACATCCATCCCCACGGGCACAAATATGTTCACACACATATGCAGAGACATGCGCCCACCCCCGCACATGCATGTACCCCCTATTTATGCACACACACACACATACATGCACAACCATACATGTGCACACACACACACAGATGAATCTCCCTCCTCCAAAGAGGTGACTGATACGTACACACACATACACACACATGGAGGGACATGGCCCGCCTTCCCAACCAGTGGCATCCCAAGGGCTGAGGAGATGTAACACACCCCCATCTGCACACGCACATCAC
This sequence comes from Thinocorus orbignyianus, assembly GCA_013400375.1. Classification (NCBI taxonomy): domain Eukaryota; kingdom Metazoa; phylum Chordata; class Aves; order Ciconiiformes; family Thinocoridae; genus Thinocorus; species Thinocorus orbignyianus. Next base: position 279,568 of record VXBW01003908.1, on the reverse strand, counting down.
TATTTGACTGCAGCCACACTCTGTGTGTCCCCTCAGTCCTGCTCAGATGACCCCAAGGACCACAGCACCCACAGCCCCAGGCTAGGACCCACACGAGCCTACCAGCTGCCCCAATCCTTTCCTGGCCCCCCATGAGGAACCTGCCTTGGGGGCCTTCAGCTTCACCCAACACCTCCATTTCACTGTCTGAAGGAAGCAAGGTTGTATAGATGCTGTGGGTGCACCAAATCCCAGTCTTTAAGGCAAGGTAAACCAGTACCAGACTGACTGACTGACTAATTGTCTTAATTTCTCGTTTGTATGGTGGCGGTATTGCTGTTCTCTGATCAAGAAGCTCTCCACAAGAAAGGGCTGCCAGAGCCCTCTCTGCTCAAAGCCACCGCTGGCAGAGATGTGGGCAGCTGCCTTCAGCCACCTCCCAAAGGCTGTCTCTGTCCTGTTGCTTCTCTCTGTCTCCCACACAAAACCCTTCCTCCTAGCAGGGAGTTATTTGCCACCAAAAGGCTTCCCTTTCTCTTCCTTCATTTGTCCTCCTCCCTCTATCCTTAAGAGGTACTGACTGCAGGACTTCACAGCTGCCATTGTCTCCCTTCTGCCTTCCTGGAGCGGTGGCTTTCAGCCTTGCCTGCAGTAGCAGGGTGTATTTCTCACTGTCCTGCTGAGATGAATTATTTTCAGTCCTTTGCTTGAAAACTTTTGCCCTTCCAGCTTAGTCGGGTGCTGGGATGTCTGTCAGTCCTATCCCTGAGTGATATGAAGGAGCAAGACCCTGAGGGAACACACCGAAGAAGATACTGAGTCCATTTGCTCGGGGAACCCTAAATTCCTTGTTGCAGAGGCCCTGGCTTCAGTCATACCCTCAGGAGCAGGTGTTGATAGCAAGTGGTGGTCTCTCTCGCCATATAGGGCCGAGGTAACACGCCCCAGAGTTATATTTTTTATGCTGATTTATGATTCAGGCTTTGAGGGAGAGGGATCCTGAGATGGTCAGTGTGCTCTGCCCCTTTGACTCCATCCAGATCCCCAGGGAGATGTGGGATATATCTATGGGGTGCTCCTCTTTGGTGACAACTTGGTTCAAAACCCACTGGTGTTCGGGAGCTCACAGCCCTCTTTGAATAGGCTTTCCAGGTCGAGGGCTGCAGTAGGGAGATATGGAGGGAAGCAGGCAGAGTTGCCAGAATTTAAACAAACTATTAAATACCTCACTAATACAGCACATGCAACATGGCAAGGAGAAAGCGGTTTACATGCATCAGCCAGAGGTTCTTACAGCCACTAAAAATAAATAAAAATAAAATGCCCTGGGAAAATACTCACAAGTAGGAGGGGAAAAAAAATATGTTAAAGGTGTAAATGTCTGTCTACAGGCAAAAAGTCTTTCTGGGAATCTTATGTTTTTCACCAGTAAAAGTCCAGGTGGGGAGCTTGCTGCTGCAAACACAAAATGATTTGAGTTCTCAGGAGTTTACTCTCCATGTTAGTCTCAAAGCCAAAGAAATGCCACAACAATGGGGTAAGTGACATGGATGTGGCAGGTTCGCTAGAAGGTGGGCTTGGCTGGGGAATGAAGTAGGATCAAGAATGGCATCTGAATCAGCATCCTGCCCAGGTGGCAGAGGTGCTCCCCCATAGCTAGCTCCCCTGGCCTCTGCCACAAGCCATCCCTGTGGCAGTGTGACACTGCTGCAAGTCTGGATGAGGTCAACTGTCAAATTAGATGCGTGCAGTGGCCCCTAATCTGTGCAAGGTGTCCTAGCAGTGTTCTAAAACCATCGGTGTCACCTTTCCTTGCTCAGCCGAGCTACAAGAAGGGCCAGGGGAAGTAGATCCATCTCTTTGCATCAGCTATGTGGGGAAGGGTGATAAATAAATGAAAAAATATCGTGCTCTGCCTTCTTACTAGCCCTGTACAGACATCTGACAATTCAATGGGGTGAGGTTTTGGAGGTTTGGTTTGGTTTAGTTTGTTTTGCTGCTACTCCAAGCTTTCACTGAAAGGGTGAGACTTGCTGCTTTAGGAAAAACTGTGCTCACTATAACTCTGCCTTTAAAACTACAGGCTTTAATTAGCATATATTAGCCTTAGGGTAACAGCAGAAAAAGAGGGCATTCTTCAAGCCTGCCTTGGTCACATTTGTGTGCTGACTGACCCATCCTTTGTGTGCATGTGCACTCATCTCTCTCTCTTTCTCTGTTTCCACAAAACTTGTTCTCCAATTTTGTTAAAAATTAGCCAACAATTTCGAAAGCTGGAGTCTAATACACCAAGGGTCAGAAACATCTTTTCATTTGGAAACCGGGGACACCTGATATTTCTGGGTAAGCTGCTTTCCACACTGGCAAGGTGGGGAAAACTCTGCATGTTTTCCATTGCAGAGGCTGCAGTGTCTTTACCAGAGGTAGCAATTGTTTGTGTGAAGTGATGGAACAAACTGCAAGCCACTGCTGTCGATGCACAAGAGCGGACCTCAGGCTCCTCTCAGCTCAGCCATCTCCCCTGGTGACGGACCCAGAGCTCCTTGGCTCACCCTGCTGTACGTCAGCATGGGGTTTGGATGGGAACGGCATTGTGGCACTGCTGGTTTGGTTCCAGCCCAGAGCTGAGAGGTCTTGTCATTAGGGAACGTGGTGCTTCTCTCCTGCACGTTCTCGCTTAAGATGGTGTCCTATTCCTCTTCCTTTGGGGTGGTACAACCCTGCACAGATATGAAACGTGGGGGTTTGTCCTTTACAAGAAGACTCCTTCACTGACTCCTTTCATACAGAAGAGCTCAGGTGTGAGACTTGAAAATGAATTTTTTACTAATTCTAAACCCCATTCCCCACTGATTTTATATGAGAAATTTTGCAGAGAGGCATCTTTTCCCTTCAGCCTTCTGTAGGTTGCACCACCTGAAGCCACAGGAGCAAGAGGCGCTGCTGTTGCAGGAGAAGGCACAAATGGAGAAAACTCTCCTGCTGCTCCCCACCACAGGGGATGATGTATTGTGACGATCCCTGCCACAACCAGCCGGGCCTGACAGTAGCCAGATCTCTCTGCCTACTCCATTTAGTGCTGGACTTCGACCTAAAACACCGGGCAGCGAAAGGTTAAGGTGGCCTGTCTGACTGTGTCAGGATTGAGGGCTGGCCAGCACTGCCTGAACCTCTTCCTTCGCTTTCCTGTCGTGCCAGTGCTGGGGTGGGTGAGTGATGTGGTACATCGGCTGTCACTTAGCAACGTCTCTGGCTGGGTTTTGGCGCGGGAGTGATGTCTGTGAGGCCGTGCCACAGTGGATCAGCCAGCCCAAGGCACAGCCCGCTGACATGTGCACCCAGAGCCAAGCGCCTGGTAGAGAACGGGGTACAGAGGGAGCTGCCTGCATGGAGAGAGATTCCTTGTCTCCAACACTGACTATGTGTACGGGAAAAGGTTATTTTACCTTTATGTTTTCCAACCCAGCCTTTATTTTCTTTTCCTTGCTGCTTTTCCTGAACACGTGGGTGCAAATATCCCAGGGGTGAAGACAATGGACCCAGCCACAGGAGCCAGATGCTCCCTGCCAGTCCTCGCTGTGATTGCCACGCAGCGCTGCAGGGCCCCAAAACCCCCAACCAATTTGGGCTCCAACCCAGCCCACGGTGGCCAGCAGCCATCTGCCATCTACAGAGCTGGTACAGCAGGACAGAGAGGGGGCAGGATGATTAGCTTGGTTTTGCTCTCTGAGGGAGAAAATAGCACAAAGAAGCACAGCGGCTTGCCTACCCTGACAGGGGTTAGCTTGTAGCAGCGCTGCAAATTTGTTGCCCGTGGGACTTGAGAAGCGAGGTTAGACCTGAGCACACCTGAAACATCACCTGTGGTTCACACTAAGGGTATTTCTGCACACAGATGTGTCTGGCTCTTCAGTGTCTGGACAGCTGGGCCCCACGACCATTCAGCAGAAGGCAAGAAGATTGTGCCTGTGTGAGCTGGGGTGAGGGATGGGGGCTCCTTAGTCCTCCTGGCACCGCACTTCATCTTGTCTCTCCCCTTGGGTTTGGGAGGAGGAAGGAAAACCTTCCAGTCTAAGGTCTTTAAACTAACAGTTTGCAAACTCTTTAAAACATCTATAGGAGAAAAGAGCAGGAGGGAGCAGTGAGAGAGAGCTGCTCTGCAAGGGCAGGTGAACAAGGAGCTCAGCTTAAAAGCCCCCCTTGAGCAGAGGATGGAAACCCTGAGGAGGTTCCTCCTGTCTCTTTTGGCTCCTTTTCCCCTGTGCTGATCCCAGGAGGGACCTGCCATATGGGAAGTGACACTTAACTCAGGCACCCTTTCACTGTGCTCCCCCCAGACCCTCACCACCTCACCCCCCCAGACTCTCTGCTGCTGGACCTAGCAAACATAAATCGGATTGTGTCCTTTGGCCATGTTACCCACAGCTCACCAACTGCGAGGTCCAGCTGAGGAGTCAGAGGGGCTTAAACCAGTCATGAACCCACTCTGGCACAATTCAGAGTTTGTGCTGGTGAGACCTAAGCAAGGGGGTTCAGTTCTGTTCCCCACATGCCAGCTCTGTAACTCTAAGAAATTTTGTAATGGAATCCCGCACATTAAAAAAAAAAAAAAAAAGAAAAGAAAAAAAAAAAAGAAAGAAAGAAAAAAAACCTGTTTTCTTGAGAATTAAGGAACAAAAGATCTTGAATTAAGGCGTGACTTCATGGCCCAGTTGGAATAAACCCTCTGGTTCCAACAAGAGCATTTACACTCATTTTTGAGACATAATCTGAAAGTACCTAATCAAAACTCAGGCCTGCAAACCCGGCCCTTGGGAGGGAAAGGATTTGCAAATCTAAGGCTGGACTGGCCAAGCTGAACTAGTTGATCATGAAGCAGCCTGCACAGGGCAGTAAGTGGAAGCATGGGGACAAGGCTCAGGGTAGCTGCTATGGTGAGCCTGGTTGAGCTGGAGGGAGCTGCCAAACCCGCAGCAACAAGGTCTGAGGCCAAATGGGGTGGGGCAGCCTGGCTTAAAGGGAGAAACCTTCCATTTCTGATGGCCCAAGGTAGGAGCAGACATTCAAACAAGGAAGAAGTGAGCAGGGCCCTTCAGCCAGAAAAAGGAATTATTTATAACTGAGGTTTGAAAATTCATTAGTAGCCTGGGGAGTGTAGCCAGGGACAAAGAGGTGGCTGACTCTTCTAGTTCAAGAGCTTTTCTCAGGATATGGTTCATCATGTCCTGGAAGAAATTGTGAAAGGGCACCCTGGGATACAGCTCTCATGGGCTCCTAGGGATGTGTTGAGGTTGTGGACCTAATACCTCAGCATGGTGGCCTCTGCAAGCTGATCTCAAGCGCTATGCAGTGTTTCTAGGTCACCAGACCGACTTTTCAGGATATCTCCTTGGGAAGGTCAGCTTGGTAACAGATTTCTCTCTTGCCCATATTCAGCAGCTGAGCATCGGCCACAGATGCAATTAGCTCTGCGGGCATTTTAATGCCTCTAATTGTGTCTGAGGTTACAGCTCAGCTGTGCAGGATGGATCAATCTGTACAGCCATGACCTGAGCTGGGTTATGCGGGATGGGGGTGCGAGGCAGAGGCACTCAGCATGGCTCCCCAGGAATGACTGCTTTCTCCTTCCCTTCCAAGAGAGATTTAGCTTTTATTTAGTGTGAAATGGTACTTCTGTCCAGAATTCGCAGCACTTACTGTCAGAGAATGAAAAGTAAATCCATTAGACGTCTTGTGAATTCCAAGGATTAAAAGGGATTTATTTAAGACTTGCAGTGTATTATACTTTTTTTTTTTTCCTTTGGTCTGAGTGATATTTGCAAGGGAATAATAAAGATTTGACAAACCTCTATGCAGTCAAAATTTCTGAATTCTTCTGTATAGGTTATATTAGGAAAAATGAGGTTGTAATTTGGGTAAAATGTGGCTTTCATCACTGATAATTAAAAATCTAAGCAGTGTAATCTGGGATGACAACAAATACATTTTAATCACAGTAGCATAATTACAGAGAGGACCCAATACAGGGCAAAATTAAGATTGTTTAGGTATCTTCATACTTTGTTTCTTCCTTCAAGTTCTTCAATTGCTTTTGAGTGCTAATTTCCCACATTCACAACATTTAGATTGAAATAATCACAAAACCTGCAGAGAATCTGGTGTTTAATCATTTGGTTGCTGAGCTGTACTCTTGTCTTTCCTTGATCCCAGGTTTTCACCCTGAACAACAGGAAAAGGTAATGTCTTTTGTGATGAAGACCCAAAAGCCAAGGTTTGGCACTGAGACATATCTGTACAAGGAAGCAGGGGGTGAGTTTGCATTCACAGAAGGGAGATCTTGGACTCTGCAATGCTTGCAGGATATGCCCGGGCAATTAAAGATGTCAATGTTAATGAAGAAGGATGGGAGCGGGCTCTGATTTGGACCACCTCTCCATTCTTGTCTTAAACAACCTTGAGGAAATCTCTTATGCTTCTCTCACTAACTGTTAAGTAGAGATGGTCATTCACCCTCCTGTTAGAGCAGGCTGAATCAGCGTTTTGAGGATAAATGTGTCAAAGGTCTGTGAAATGCTGAGCTCCTATGGTAACAGGCTGTCGAAGGATGTAAAATGGATTCACATTTGGGATTACGAGGCTTTCCCTCTGGAGAGCAGAGCAGCTTTGCTCCTGGGCATTTTGGCTGCATTGCTGGTGAGGGACAGGGTTATTCACTGGGTTCACAGGGTCTCTGGTCAGCTGTCCTCATCTTGGGATCAAATCCTTCCCAATGCTATGTAATTAATAAAATGGCAGGCCACAGTTATTGACCCATTAACAATAAAAATAATATGTACTGACCTCTATGATAAATCTGTTTCTTTGAAGATAAGACTTTTATCACAAAAAGTGGCTCCCCCTTAAATGGATGGAAATTAACCCCCTTGCTTCATGCACCCTGAGAAAAGGCAAAAGGAGGCTTTGTGGCTGGGCAGGTCACCCTGATGGGCTGTAGCTTTCCTTGTATACCTACCTCAAGGCATGGCTCCACTGGGCAACTTATATTGCATTAATGGGTTAAATAGCACCCACAACACCACCTATCAGATAGTCTTGAAAATACCCAGGGCTGCCTATTCCCCACCGCCCACACTGCCCCGTGCAAACCTCTCAGGTGTTTTGGAAGTGAACTGGACTCAAGACAAGACCAGACAAGACATCTGCTGAGTCAATGCTGCCCGCTCCTTGCATCTGCCTGACGTGGCACAAGCGTGACGCTTCAAGGAGCGCTTTATGGCCTCCTGGATGAGACCTGTGTTTGGTGGCCTAGGAGATACTGCAGAAAGCCAGAATGTGCCACCCTGTCCCTGGCCATAATGCCCCAAATCAAGCTTCTGCCTTTGAATTTCCCCTCTTCTATGCACATGCAAACACAGAGGTCGGGGCGAGGCAGCCCTGGAAACTCCTATTTGCACAGATTCAATTTTCAAGCTCAGAAGTGCACTCAGAGTTACAGAGAATAACATGTTCCTGTGCTCCCGTGACTTTGTCTAAGGTCCAGAATGGTGCTCAAATGAACTGGAAAATAAAGAATTAACTTTTATTTTAAGCAATAACAGTGCAAGTTAACATTCTTTTTATTTTAAGCATTTTATTTTAACCAGTAACATTACTGCCAGAAAGGCATGGATGTGCCCAAGTGCTCTTTGCAGTTTGGGGACAGCTACCTTATAGTCAGACTGTACAATATCATTCTACCCAAGAGGAAGCCTCTGGCAGGGGATCCTCTCCAGGAAAAAAAAAAAAAAAATGTGGAAAAACAACAGTTTGTTTGGCCAAGGCTGAAGAAGCCAGGGGGAGCTGCTGGAACTGCCCCTGCAAGAAGAGTAATGGAGAAAACAAACAGAAAAATCCCAAGTCAGCTCTGTGGCAGGGGGGGATGCCCACAGAGAGCCCAAGCTCCTGTAAAGTTGTGGCTTTTGCTGCTTAAGCCAATGTAAGCTGTTCTCACAGCACTGCTCTGCTGCTGTTGGATACTGCTAACATGGGACTGGGGAAGGATCTGGCTGCAAACAGGAGATGGAAGTGAGGGGCTGGTGGAAGGGGAAATGGCACCAGGTTAAGGTGCACCTGCTTTCAAAACTTGCATTATTCAACTCCTCCATAAGGAGAAAGAATGGATGGAAAAATTAATGAAGAATAAAGGCAGGCTTGAGGTTTCTGTGCAGTAGTACGCACTGCCTGGGGGTCTCCTCCAAGATGCAGGATGCCCTAACTGTGCTCCTGAAACCAGAAGGTGAGGCTTCAGATCACACTGGCAACATGAAGGGTGTGGGACAAGTCCTGGACAATGTGCCCTGAGAGGTTCAGCTCAGAGGAGCTGAATTTCTGTGTTGATACATGAAATACAAACCCATAGAGCTCCTGCGGCAGCTGTGCAGACTCAGCCTGTTTGATTTAGCCCAGGACAGGCTCCAAGCAGGCAGAAGCAGCCCCAGTTTGCCCAGTGCTAAACCAGTTTGTTCCTGCTTTGCAGCTGAGAGCCTGCAGGGATGGAGGCTGAGCCCCAAGCCCTCCTGCAGTGCTTGCCCAAGGCGCTGCACAGCATTTGATGGGAGGTTTGGTGGCATGGCTCACTGCCCAACCCTGATTGCACTGAAACCAGGAAACCCACTCCTGCAGCCTTGAGAGGAGGCTTCTGTTTAAACATGTGGGGCCCTGAAAATCATTTCCCTAAACACATTCTAGTTTCAACTTGAAGAAATGCGAGGGATTTATTTCTGAAACACGATCTTTCATTTTTCCCTTGGGCTAACTTACATGCTTAAATAGCACATTTTGCATTAGCCAGCCTCCTTTGTGCTCATCCGATCCCAAATTGTCATCTGCCTCGTTTTTTCAGGTTTGGCCCACGTGCTAGAATGTCCACTGAATTCAGTGGAAATTTTTCTGCCCCAAAAGACAAGTTTGATCATAGAATGAGTCAACAGGTCAGCACAGGAGGCGGCACCACATGGTGTAAATGGTGTAAAAAGTGTAACTATTTAGATGCGATAGACTGCTATGCTAAAGAGCAAAGTTACTGCCTGATGTGCTTGTGTCCCAGCTCCATGCTGAGAGCTGCAGTGTCCACACTGGGGCTGTGGGCTGCATCCCCGGTGGGGACCGCAGCCCATGCCTGAGCTCGCTGCCTCCCAGGGGATCGGGATGGGGCCGGTGCTGCTAGCGGGTTTGGATAACGGAGGGAATCTGAGATGAGGACCATTCAAGGTGACCCTCAGGGCTGGACACCTGAGCAGCCACACCCTGTGAATCCTTCCGTGTGGGCACGCAGGGAATGGGCATGTTTATGTGGGAAGTCCAAGCCTACTAGTGTTCTTCCTGCAAAAAACTATTCCGCCAGGAAGGGGTTGAGCTGACTCCACCACCCTCGGTCTGGTGGACGGCCGGCTCCCTCACAGCGCCGTGGGTCACCAAGCCGACCCCACCGACCTCCGTGGAGAGGAATATGACAGACCGAGGCGTCGCTGCGCGGGGCCCGGTGTGTGAGAGGCCACTTAAGGCCGTTTAAGGCCGCAGCTGCAGGCCCAGCCCCAGGCCCCGGTCCCAGCGGGCGGGAAGGCCTCTCGGTTTCCATGACGACGGCCCGCTGCCCCCTTCGGTCGCTATGGTAGCGGGCCAGCCAATCGGCGGGCGCCGCTGCGGGTCGGTGGGGGGGAAGGGTTTGCCGGTGGCGCCGCCGGAAGTGCTGGCGGGGGCGGAGCCGGGTCCGGAAGTGCGGCCGGCGCGGCGGGAGGGTCAGGGCGCCTCGGCGGGGCGGCGGGAGGGCGGCCG
>VXBW01003908.1:162126-269436 GCA_013400375.1 Thinocorus orbignyianus | reverse complement strand
CAGCCCCTCTGGAGTAGGTGCCGTGATAACCCGCCGCTGCGGAGCGGCTGCGAAGTTTGACCCTGGCAGTGAAGCAAAACCTGGGCTCGCAGCCCTGTGAGGTGCTCTGGGAGAATGGGAGCAGCAGGAGTTGTGTCTCAGCCTTCCCCAGTCAGCCCGCGGCCTGCTGGAAGTCCTCTGTTGCAGCTTGTACAGTAGATGGCTTTTGGGGGTGAGAGTCTGGGAGAGGAATGTGTCTTCTGCCAGGACTGTGCATCTTTGAAAAGCTTCACTGAATGGAAATGCTCCTAAAGCCCAGAAGTCAGGAGTGCTAGATGCTGCATGTTGATACGAGCAGAACTTTGGTAGGCTCTTGGTTGAACTTATCTTTTGGTCTGAAATGCTCTTTTGCTAGTGATTTTGGAAAGGAGCATTGTGAGATAAAGGTGTTTCTTTTCAGTACCTGTAAAATACTAAATAGCATATTTTTCATGACATGTTCCCCCCTTCCTGCCCGCCTCAACCCTTCCAGAGCACCTCACAGAAAAGGTATAGATATGCCAAAAGGACACGTGTGCTCTTTCTGAAGAGTTTGGGGCTTCAGAAAGATTTCTAAGGAGTGGATTCAAGGAGGTTTTTACATTTCCAAACCACTTTCTATCCAGGGTTCTGAAGCACTTCAGTTGTCTCCCGTTACTGATTCTCCCAAGTCCTCCTTTTCCTCCTTGTCTTGTATCTCTGTCTGACAGGCTCTGATAGTCCAGCACTGGTCTCAAGTTGATCTTTTCAAAAAAGGGGTGTTTACCTGTGCTGCTTTAGAAACTTCTTTGTTCTTTTTTTGCTGTTTACATTATGGAAAAAGCTCTTAAATGGCTTACTATTAACTCTTGTCTACCAGTAAAACACTTGGTTTTATATTGTAGTGTATGTCTTAACAAGATTGTAACCTCTTGTTCCCTTTTGCCTTCCTCTGACTGCAAGTTTTGGCTGCTGTGTGTGGTTACAAGGCAGTTCTGCTGAACTTGCACTTGTCCTGCCCCAGTCACCTTCCGGCACCACTGGACTCAGTGTTCTGTTTGCCTGCAGTTCTCCTTGCCTGCAAGCATGTGGGGAGTAATCACCCATTTCTCCTAGCTTTGTTCCTCCAAACACTCATCCTGGGCCTTCATCCCTTTTTCCTGACTGCTTTGTTTGTACCATGCCTAGTACAATGTGACTGAATCATCTGGTCACAAATGTAGTACAACTCCTGTTTCTTAGCAGCACCCTTATCTCCTCCAAAAAATCCTATCCCACACCAGGCTGATCTCCCTCCCAAACTTTTCAAGCGCTTTGCAGTTGGCAGTCTTCACCTTCTCCCTCTAAAAAACATTTGGGTTTGTTTATCTGTGTAGAAAGTATGCTCAGGGTTCCTTAGAAGCTGAGAAATGCTTTCTACATCCACAGAGTATATATTTAAATTCTTTGATTTGCATAGGGCAGAAATAGAGCTGCGGGTTACTGCAGCCCAGGCTTATAAAGAAAACTGGGAATAGAGCCTCAAGCTCTCAGAGCCAGTTCAGTTAGTCCTTAAGGATGAAGGCATCCTCTTTCTTACTGTAACATTACAAGCTCAATCTGAGTGTAATGATGAAGGAATAAAACGACAGAAGTATAATGATATGAAAGGGCAACTTAAGGAAACGTTGTGCCAAATGAAGATGTGGAGCAATTAGTCTCTGTCAGTCTTCATTGTCTTAAAACTAAGGAGGGACAGAAAAGTTTTTTGTAAAAAAAATGCTTCTCTGTGTGTTTGAAGTTTAGACAGAAGAGAGCTGAATTTCTAAGGTGACCATGTAATGGTTGAATAAGTAGTGAAGTAATGACTCTGCAAGAATCGAGATGCTGAAAAAATAAGCAGGGAAGAAAGGAAGAAACTCCTCCACTACTAGTCTCTCGCATTCTGTATAAATGTGTATGAATCAACTGTTTTAAAATGCTGTCCTTTAAAGATTGTGCCCCTTCAGTCAAAGTGTGCGATCTGAGAAACACCTGAGACTCCTACAGAAGTTTTCCCGAATGAACAAAGGTCGCCTTCATGTACCTTTTTAAACATTGTGGGAGAGTCTGGTTTTTAAGCCATCTTCATATGTTGTAAGGAAGCATTCACATTTTGGCTTTCCTAGTCTTATTTTCCTTTTCAAGGTCACCTTTCAAGAGTACTGGAGTGTATTCTGCCTCATCTAGTTTCTCAGATACTTCTCATGGGTCATTGTTTGAGTCACTTCTTAAAGATTTGCATTACATCTACTCAGGTGAGTAGATCTTTCAGAAGGTTCTTTCAAAGAGCCCTTAGGAAATAGAAGTTTGATTCACACCTTTCTGTTCAGATGAATGTGTTTGTCTCATCTGGTTAAAAAATTGTACCCATACCATTTGTATGCTTTTGGGATCTACAAGTTCTTCCCATAAAAATCTTGTTGGGCAGTCATCTTACAGTGGATATTTTGTGTATCCTACTAGGTACAGAAGTCACTTTTAAGTAAAAATGTCAGTACTGATAGAATTTCTAACGTAGTACTACAGAAAACTTCTGAGTGCATCCCTTTTATAAGATGGTATCGAGCTGTAATCCACACTTGTTCGCTTTAAGGAAATCCTCTTCCTTGCCAGTTTTATATGTTAATGTTTAAACGTAGTTAACTTGGATTCAAAAGTTTAGTAGTTTGACTGAGATATGACTCTCTCAATTGCATTTCACAAAGATGTGAACTCTAGTTACTAGTTAAATGTGGCGTTACTCGGGTAAATTGTGGCTTTTAGCATTCTGTAAACATAGAATAAAAAGCTCTTGAATTACAGGCTTGAACACCGCTTAGAAATTCTAGTGCTGACAAACCAGTAGGTAGTTTCCTGTAGTCTTATGATGAGGCTATAACCAACTTCATTAAAGGTTTGACTGCTTTAATAATTTAAATTGTGGCTCTCTTTCCAAAGACTCATCAGTAGCTCCATTAACTCCTGTATCTGCCCTGTCTCTTCATGGTTGCTCCTTTGCTGTCTGCCAGTCTGTGACACACCTCTTGCAGTGTTTCTTCACTGTTAATGGAGGAGGGTAGAGCGGAGGTAATTAAGTGCTGCAGCCTCTGTGTGTGTGTTCTGGTGCCAGTTCCTGGTTGGGATCATGTAGAGTTTGTCAGTGCTGGAAAAGCACAAACCAGAATGCTGTTTGAAACCCAGAATGGATCTCAACAGAACGGGCAAAGTTATTTATTACCTTGAGGCTATATGGAGGAAGAAGTTAGTAAATAGGATTTCAGTGTTAATAGAGAATCTTGTAAAGCATGCCTGTAGTGTGCTGTCTGGAGTTCATAGGATCACAAGGTAACTTGGGCTGGAGGTGACCTCAGGAGGTCCCTTGTCCAACCTCCTGCTCAAAGCAGGGTCAGCTCTGTGACTAGACCAGGTTGCTCAAGGTATGATCCACTCAGGTCTTGAAAACCTCTGAGGATGGAGACAGCTCAGCCTTTTGGGGCAGCCTGTGCTACCCCTTGACTGTTCCTGTGGTGGAGATTATCTTTACATGGAGTCTGAACCTCTCATATTTTAACTTAGGCTCATTTTCTCTCATCCTCCTGCCATGTGACACTGCAGAGAGCCTGGCTTCATTTTCTCAATCCCCTCCCCACAGGCGTGCAGCTGCTCTGGGTGCCCTGAAGCCTTCCCTGCCCCAGGGTGACCAAGCTCTGCTGCTCCTCCAGCTGGCCTGGGGACCTCTGCTGACCTCTCTCCAGTTGATCTACATCTTTCTTGATTTGTCTTGATATCTGAACAAGACCAGTCAGTCTTGGAAAGTGTTCCCTCCAGCTTTTTTATGTCCTGAAATGATTAATGCTACTTTCATACACTGTTCGCTCGTGAATTTTAAGCAGGGGAGGAGTAGTGGAGAGATCACATACTGTGTTAGCCTTCCAGGAGGCACCTCTTAGTGCAGTGTTTTCTTTGGGGAACATAAAGGGGAAAATGTTTCCTTTTTCTTTTTTTACCTCCATACAAGGTGTTTCTTAGCATTTGATAATTAAAATTGCTGGCAATATTTAGTGTGAGCGGCGCTTCTTATCCCTGCTCAAGGATGAGGGTAATGGTTTAAGAAGGCAAGTAAGATTGATGATGATTACTACTTACTACTGATCAACAAGCTTTTTGTGGTGACCTATAAAGTAAAAAGAATTACAGTTTAAAAAGTGTTGAGCAGTTCCCCTCTGAGCTTTCTGCTAAAGGAAATTTGTCTTGCTGAGAGCCCCAGGACATGCGTGGTACCCATCAGGTCTCTGGGCAGGTTCTTGGCAACCCCAGCCTTCACAGCATGGTATCTGGGTCAGCCAGGCAGGGGTAGACAGCAGCTATTACTTGCTCCCTTGGTACTGTCACGGAGACTTGGATTATTGAGCATCTTCCTGCCACCCAGGGACAACTTGTGCTAAACTCACAAGTTGGGTAGATGTGCTATCATAGCTCTGATGCTTTTTTTTCCCAAGCCTGGATTCTGAAGGAAACGGGGCTTGTGCGAATGTGCTGCTTATCACTTGTTGCTTCCCTTTGTCAAATGTCTTTGACAGATTTTAAGTCTTCTACAGAGGGATATTAAGTTTCAAAGTTGATTGTTGCCATTGACTTTATGAAAGCTGGTTTGAAGAGCAATTCAATCACAGTGTGCCTGTTGAGAGAAGCTCAGCTGGTGTAAATCAGTGCACATGGAGCTTCATGTCAGCCATGGCACATGCACTTCTTTGTCCCTGGAGTTTGAGTTTGCTCCTCTGTACAGAGCTTGGGTGCAGTTGGTACAGTATTTTAAAAGAGTGGGTAGATACACATCCTTAGGAGTGAGGATTTGAATGCATGTGCAGTTTAGCAGGTGGTGGGGATGTTCTGCTGCTGGAGGGACTGGCAGGAAGGTGACTATGCATGAATTTTGCTGGAAGGAAGAGAGCTGCAGTGATCTGAGAACTTGACCCTTCTTGCTTAGTACTTGGCAAAAGCTTGGTCCTATAGACAAAGGGTGTGTTTTAAACTTGAACTGCTCCCAACAGACTCTTCCTTTCGCCCTTTCCTGCTCAGCACTGATTTGATGGTGTAAGTTTATGACCAGGTTTTCAGTGAACTGGGCTGGGGAACTGTGCTAGGCTAAAGCTGCTTTTGTTTGGGTTTGTTTTTTTTTTTTCCTCTTGCCTACAGACTTTGGCCTGAGTTCGTTTCCTGATCCCGTTCATGACAACACTGCACATGTGCTGACAAAAGGGGTGAGGTTGTGTGTAATAGGAATGAGGCACTAATAGTAAGGGCAGGGTGGCACTGCTGCTTCTAGTGATAGCTCTCACTATCATTAAAGTGCTCACTGACCCATGATACTAGTAAATAATGCCCTGTGTCCTAGGATATACCAATCCCTAAATGCCCTCTCGTAGCTGGTATCACTGTCACAGTTGGTGCTCCTGTTTTCAGTCTGGGCTGAGATGCAGAACACAGCTTGTAGTGGATGCTGTTATTGTTCTTTCTTTGTGCTATGCTTTGAGGTTACTTGCAAAACAGTGTTCCGGTGACCTAGAAGTGCAGGTTAGTGTAAGTAAAGTTACAGCTGTATTTATTTATTTTTGGTGGCAGGCACGATTCTGTAGCCATTAGTTCTTGTTCTAACCTGCATATTCCTATGTGGTTTGATCTTTATTGAGAAGGTTCTGTTGTGGCAGTGAGACCTGGTGATGCTTACCTAAGTTTTGATGGGGCACCTAATCTGCACCAAAGCATTTCGAGAAGGCTGAATATAGAGTTTTGGAGCTTTTTTTTACTGAGTTTTTTCACTTGAGTGCATAGTAGAAAGATATATTTGCTTGGTGGATGCTTAGCTATTTTATTTAAGTACTCAATACAAATAATACCATGATATTCAAACTATTTGTAAAATGTGTTTTTTCTGTCCTAAGAGTGCATCTCCCATGTAGCAGTTCCATAACAAGTAAGACTGGCTTGCTCCAGTGAGATGTTCTTGCCTCCAAATAAGTTGATCTGGGCACTGAATTGTCACTAACTTTCACCTCAAGCAACTTAAAAGCTTTACTTAAATCAATCTGCCTGGAATGTGAAGTTGCCCATGCTGTTCATTTTGTCACATTGGCTATTGCACGTGTTTTTGGATGTCATGGTGCTTCCCACTTGAGAAGAAAAGCCTGGCTGCAGTCACTGCTCAGGATCGCTTGGGTTGATGGGAGAAGACAGTGAGTTGATGGACAGATGCCTTGGCATCTTCCCTGCTCTGCTCAGCCAGCAAAAATCAGTAGGGAAGAGAATTAGTGGCAGATTGAGGGCATGGTGGCTGGGGAGGGAGGAGAGGATAGTTTGCTGTAGTGCTGTATATGATTTTGTTGGGTGAGGAGTCACTGGTGGTTGTCGAGTTTTAAGTGTCCTTCATTGCTGCTGTTGGATCTCCACAACAGCAGCAGAAATTTGCTAGTAGGAGCAGACTTCTCAGAGTAAGGACTGATAGAAGAGCAGTTAAGTAATGCAGCTGTAATGTATAAGGAGTATACGTGGGAGGACATTAGTTACTGCTTTTGTTACTGTGAACTTCAGGCTTGTCCTCATCTCGCTTGAAAACTGCAGAGCTGCTGTCAAGCAGGAGTGGAATAAAACCATAGATTTCTTTCCTTAAAATCGTTAGCAGAATTGCATACTTTGGTCCTGTACTTCTTAATCCTTCTAATGTATTACTAGGGAGGTCATAGGTTTTAGTGGTATTTGGTAAAACATAAGTTTTTCCTGTACTTAGGGGGATGTATCCATCTTAAGTCTATTTCTCCATCTCCCTGTGCTGAAAAGAGCAGAGGGCTAACTTAATGTTTATTGTGGAGTGACATGAGGAATCATGGAGCTGACTCGTGAGCTGTAGTTTCTCACTACACCATTTAAGAGGGAGGGTGGGTGGTTTTTTTCTGTGTGTGCCTCCAGAGCACTCGTGTTGTTGCATGCAGTATCTTGTTGAATGTAGCTTTATGGTTGTACTGGTTTCATCACCAGCTTTCACTTGCTCAGCCGTGCTCTGAGTGCTGCCTTTAGGCCACGTTTCTAGACCTGTCTGGCCACTGCTTTTAGTTCCATTTGAATTTAAGAACTTCTGATCATAAGCTTGGGGACTTCCTAGACAACCAAAGCAGTGGGAAATGACTGGAGCAGCGTGTTGATGTTGTGTATTTCAATTCCTCTGAATTAAATCAGCAACTACCCGTCCAGATCAATGTAATGCTGTGAGTTGGGGAGGAATGAGAACTTTTTGAGTAACATGAGGCCTGCTTTCTCTTCTTTCTGTATTCCAGTAGAACTTTTCTCCGATTATTCACACTGGCTTCTGCACTCAAGGGATTATCATAAGGAACCAGAAGGCTGAGGAGTCTCTTGGGATTGTTACACAGCCGTGGGCGACAGACTGAATTTCACTGATGGGACTCAAATCAGAGATACCCTTGAGGTACTTAGGAGTCCTGCTAGAGTTAATTTTCTCTTCCATCTTTAGGGAAAAGAAATGTCACTTTTCTGAAAGTACTTATGGTGTCTCTAACACATCAGCAGTCTATTTCTCATTTTAATTTCATTGTCTGTGGTGTTGCAAGTATCCTCTACTGCTCGGTTCTGTTGAACTCAGCTGTGCTTCATCTAATATTGGTATGTGTAAGCTGATTTTTGTTTTATTTCCACCCCTTTGTGCTATGAAGCATTGTCTGTTTTCA
This sequence comes from Thinocorus orbignyianus, assembly GCA_013400375.1. Taxonomy (NCBI): domain Eukaryota; kingdom Metazoa; phylum Chordata; class Aves; order Ciconiiformes; family Thinocoridae; genus Thinocorus; species Thinocorus orbignyianus. The sequence goes on along the minus strand of VXBW01003908.1, from coordinate 261,700 downwards.
GTCTGCGGGCCACCCTTGTCATATGGCTGAATTATCTCAGCTCTCTAGCTGTCAGAAAGTGAGAAATTAATTCAGAATGTTTTTCTAGTGAAACTTTTGAGATTGATTATACCAAATGAATTTGGGGAAAATTTCTTTAATTTCTGCCTAAGGTTCTTTAAAGTAATTAGACTTTTTGCTTGGATGCAGTAAAACAAACCTTTCGGGGATCAGGTGTCTTTATTCAAAGCTTGCTTTGGTGTTTCTTGGTGCCTTGATGTAATGAGGCCTTGGTAGTTGTTCCTGTTTGATCAGGTTACAGCAAAGGGTAATTTCTTTGGAGCCAGCTTGTTCTAGGCCCCCCTGGACTTCCCAGTGGTCTGTGCTATGTTAGTTATCACAGTTTGACTTCCCAACAGGTGGTGTCAGGAGTATAAAGAAATCAGTTTTTGATAAATCCCTTTGGAAGACCTTTTTTTTTCTTTTGTTTTATGATAATCCTGTAAATTCTGCAACTGCATTTTCTGTTGCAATGAAAAGTCTCGGTATTTCCTCTGCTGTGTCCTGTCTTTTGATGGTTTTGAAGAAACCATGTTAGATATTGGTATGTGTCAAACAGCTGTGACTGTGATAATCTTTTTTTTTTTTTTTTTAAACCAGGGTTTCCTGCAGCCAGCAAGGAAGCTTTGACAGATGCTAGCTTCAGTTCCTTCGGCAGTTGATACTGATTTTGGCAGTGCCTTTGAGCATTCATACTCTTAATTTGAGGTACTCTTGACCATTAAGAGGGCTCTCTAGGGTAGTCTTTCCAGCATAGCCTAATATCAACTAAACCCCAACGTGCTAGTCATCTGCACCTACGAAGAAAGGCAGAAGGAAGGATGGGACTAGACTTCTGCCCGTTGAATAGATGCTAATTGTCTGTCTTGAAGTAGTGTGAATACTTACCAAAGGCAATGCCATGGCAAAACTTCTGATCATGGAAGCTTGATCTAGCCAGCTATGCCCTAGAAAAAGCCAATCTAGTAGTGAGTCTGGTTTTTGTGAATGGCAATAAGAATAGTGTCCAAAGGATTTAAGCCACATTTTTTAATATTAAAGAGAAACCTAAAACCACCAAGAGTGTAGAAAAACCATGAAAACTGTAGCAGCTCTTAGAGCTTCAACATCCAACAGTTGCTAGTAAAACAGAGGGAGTGTTATTTTAATATGAAGAAAAAGATGAGATTCAAGGAAGGCTACTTTACTGTATGGGTTAGTGATTATAAATTAAATGATTAAAAGATGGAGAGAAAACTTGCAATAGAAATCTAGAAGGTGTTACAGTGTGTCTTCATGCCATTGATATGCATCAAAATGCACAAAGGTAAACATGTACGTGAAAACTTTCACCAGGAAAGAAGTTATAAACTGCCAAGTATGAATTGTCAACATTTATTTTCATTAATACCTTCGTTGAGGCCTTAATAATAAGGCCTTAATGTAGGAGCATGTTGCATAGATCATGCTAAGGCGTGAACTTTTAGCAGTTTTTCCACCCTGTTTGAACATACCCATACTATTTAATTTTGCAGATTTATTTTGCTTTCAGGTAAACTGCAGGAATTACAGAGTTGGCGGCATTGTAGGGAATTGTGGCTGGTCAGTTATGCAGTTCGGCTTCAGCTGAAGTATTCACCTTTTCCTGGTTTTGATATCAAAGACTTAAATAATCTCCAAAACTTGAACCTGTCCGGAAAGATATTTCCAGTGTCTTTCTGGTGAAGATACCAAATGCTTCCTGGTGCTGCTTGTACAACTACAGACTATTTTGGTAGCTTCCATCATAGACAGGCAGAAATGAACACTAAAAAAAGTGATGTGGCTACCTGTAACATTATATTATATAGTCAGAATTTTGGGGTACTCTTTCAAAATTCTGTATACTTTGCGTTAAAGGTGTTTATAAAAATGTATTTTCTGTCATGTATTAATGATTCTATGGATAACTGATTATATTAATTCGCAAAATAATTCTTTGAGGACTACAAAATCAGGAACTGCTATGCTGGATTGTGAAGTGATGCAGGCCATGAGTGTCTTGTCGTTAGGAATGGCAGATCAGAAAGAATGATGATCTTTGGGCCTCTAAGGACTCAGCTGCTGGAAGTTTTGTTTGTACAGTTGAAAATGCTGTTGAACATACGGACTTCAGATTTTGGGATTAGAACAGTGTGATTTGCATAGTTTCTGTGTTTTATTGTCAAATGCTGAAATACAGTGCCAAAATTACTCTATCTGAAAATGTTTTGGACATGGTGGTATACTGTACAAATCATTTGTTGGTGAGATCTAAGCTATTGTGGTTGCAAAGTGAAGTGCCAGGGCTTAATTGGTTTGAGCAACCTGAGTAACACACAAGTGTTGAGTGAATGAACACTGATTGTGTAGTCACGTGCTGAATCTTCTCCTGGCATCATCTCTTCCTGCTTAATTTGCAGTAACGGTTCAGAAAATGTCTTCTGACAGAAGAAGACCAAGTCAGAACCGAGTCCCTTACAAAGGTAGTAGTGGGTTGAGCAAGGCTGGTGATGTTCACTGAGGGATTTGGTGAGAGGAAGGAGCCTGTGTGGGTGAACCCAAGGCATACCGTGATCCTTTAAGCCAAGATGTAGAGCCATATGGAAATGGTTTACGTGGAGTAAGATATAGTGGCCAAGATAGCCTGCTTTGGAATATGGGGGTGTCTGCCTCTGGATAACTTCAAAAGTCCTTCATTTGCAAGCAATGCAAATGTTTGTCAGGAGCAACACCAGGTTGAGGGAAAAGGATATGTAATCCTTATGTAATCCTTACGTAGTCCTTTCCAGCCTCAAGAGCTGGTCTTCAGGCTGGATGTGTTAGCACATTGGTATGGGGTCATTGCAGAATGTAAAATGAATGTAATGAACACGTCTGGTCTGAATATTGAAAGGGAGACTGCAGACTGGAAAACTGCATTCAGAATCTTCTATGGAGTTTATCTTCAATAAAGATCTACTGAACCCAAGAACTTTTCCATACATGATTCCTAAAGCATATTTGTCGTTGACTGAACATTGTGTGAACTTCTTTAAGGTAGAGACCTTTTTAGTTCTGTAGCTAAGGTATTTTATTTACATTTTAAATAAAATTATTTGGGTAAAAATGGTTAATCCCCAAAAGAGCGATTAACCTTGGAAGTTACAAATTTGCTCAGATGCTTGCCCTCAGCCAATTAATGAATTTTTAAAATGGGAAAGGTAGGTTACTGGTTAACTGGCAGTACCTGAGAGGGTTCCACAGGGCAGTGGCTGGGGTGGTGACAGCTCCACTTGGAGGCAGTTCTGACCTGCTACGAGTAGAGCTGCAGAGATCAGCTAGATTCAGCCAAGTGAGCTGCACCACTTCAGACAGACCTGGTTTTCCTCAGTACTTGTTTGTGTTCAGCAGGGCTCAAAAGCTTCAAGCTTCACCCTTCCTAGATAGGGTTAGTTTTCATAGTAGCATATCCATGCTCCTTCACTCCTGAGCTAACAAAATGTGCAAGATCTGAATTGATTGCGTTGCTCCTAGGTTTCTTCTTCAGCTGAACGCAGACTAAAGAGTAACTTTACACGTTCCAGGAGTCTGTGTGGGTTTTTGGTGGACTCTTGAGCATTGCAATGGACATCCCATCAGGATGATGCACACCTGAACTGAGGAGAACCAAAAGCAGAGAACTATGGGGGAGTCACGTGTTGATAAAGCAGAAGTCAGATTTGAGGTTCAGTAACAAACTCTTCTTCCCATGGCTCCCTGCAACTCGAATGGATATCCTTTGTACCTTGTGTCATGTTTATGCTTTTGCTGAAATATATAGTAATTTGTGCTGGTGGTAGAGGAGTCCACCTCTTGTTCTTTCTTATTTCCATACTTTTGGGGGGAAGATAATTCTTCAGATATTCTCTAGTTGAAAAGTAAGCATGTTTTAGAACAGCATGGCCTGTGTGTTTCTCATAGAGAATGGGGAGCAGCTAATGAGGCTCCTGTAAACCGTTGGCAATGATGTACTGAGTACCCATTTAATTATCATAAATGGATAACATAATTCTCCCTGACAGGTGTTCAGCCTTTTTGCCGTTGCTGTGCTGTCAGTGTGGCTTGCATTTAGTTTCAGGATGGAGAATTGAAAGTAATTTCTAAGATGTGGCTTGTAATTAGGATCATATGCGATGCAATCTAAGTGTCGTTTGTCATAAATTGTCTAAACTACACGGTGTCCTCTCACACTGAAAAATATCTTAATTGTGAAAAGCTCTTTTACAACTTCTGGCTATGTCAGGTTTGTGCATAGAGAGGTGTTTTGTGTCATCTTTAGGTAATTGTGAGTTTATAAATGAATGGTGTTGGGCAAAAAACAGCTTCATAGAATTGCTGAGTAACCACAATGAATAATTAAAATAGCAATAATTCTGCTTTAGGCCTTCTGTTTTTGAAGGTTTTCACTATCTGGGCATAGATCTCATTAATGCTTGAAGAGCATATGTTCAAAATGCTGAACTCTGCACTATCTATCGTAGTTAACTTAATACAAACAGAGCATGAGGGGTTAACTGTATTTTATTTTAACTACCTCTGATGGTGACATCTAATGGTTTTGCTTTTTCTCTGTCTGCTGCTTAGCAAGGAAGACAGTATCTATAATTCCTGGTATCTGACTCCTCTTTAATGGTAATTGTGTCAATATGAGTTGTTCTCAGTGTTACTGAGTGTAAGGATCAGTGTTTGCCACTGGGCAAGAGGTAATTTCAGAGTCAGGGACTGAGAGGAAAACACTGAAAATCAGCAAGATATCTCTGCTTTATATCCAGAGTGGAGGGCAGAGGCAGCAGGAAATTGCTAAAAGTAAGGATGTAGAGGGTTGCAAATATTGCCTCTTTCATGCAAAGTGGGGTGGACTTTCTAGGTGGAAACGAATGTTACATTTGTAACTGGCTTTTACCTGCAGATGTTATGCTCTCCAGCTCCATAGACAGACAAGTTGGTAGGTTTTCCATGTTGCAGGAGTGTTGCACTAAACTGCCTATGTAATTACCAGCCTTTGAATTGAATACTGTAGATATGGCCGGGGAGAACTCACACAATGTCCAGGGAGGGTTGATATCTGCTACCTGACCTTAGCTGATCTGGCTTCTGCAAGGCTGACTTAAATAGCATAGCTTTCTGCAACTGATTTGAAGATACCCAAGTGAAGCTGATTTTGATGCTCAGATTTCTATGTTTTCCATAATTTTGGACATGGTTTTCATAATGCAAAAGTTGTTATAAGAGGTTAAATAGTGTTCACTTATTTTAACATCTCTTGTCTGCAGTTTCCATCCCTTAACACAAGCCAAGATTTTACAGGAACTGTACGTTACAGGCACTGCAATATAATAAATGAGTCCTGGTGTTACTATATATTTATCACAATTGAAACCTGATGTTGTGTGCACCTCTAATCAGAGTGGATTTGAAAGAGCAAAAGACAGTAATATTACAAGGGCATAATTTGTTGGGGGTTTTGTGTTTGTGTTTTGGTGGGCTTTTTTTTATTCAGAGAGTAATTATTTTGTTTTTCCTTGCTCGATCTCAAAACATTGTGAGAATTACTACAGAAAATAAGTTAGTTCAGCTGCAAACCTCTCATGCCTCACTTAGTACTGTAGTCATAAATATAATCCTTCCATGTTCTTAAAGTTCCCTATTGTTGGTTGTGAGTGAGCAGAGCTTTATTATTTTTATCTCTGAGATCTGTATCTTTCTAAGGGAGCCATCTGTCAGTGGTTAGAGTGGATTGGAAGGCAGTCTTGAAGAAATTTTTGTGCCATCACACCTTTAAGATTACTTAAGTTTTGAAAAATTAGCTTATCTAATGGGTAGTGTAAAGATTATGGAGATATACAGATACATTATGTATTCTGTCTTAAAACTTTCACCATTGACTTGTTCTCAGGTCAACTGTAAACCTGACATGTTGTCAGCCAATGAAGTAAATGTGTTACTGTGTGGATGCTGCATAAGGAAACAGTCTTCTGTAAGTGTATTCCTTGACTGTTTCCTATTAGAAACTTTCATTACATAGAACCATTGAATCCTTTGGGTTGAAAGGGACCTTAAAGATCATTGAGTTCCAATCCTCTGCTATGAGTGGAGGCAACTCCCACTAGAGCAGATTGCTGAAAGCCCCATCCAGCCTGGCCTCGAACACCTCCAGGGAGGGGGCAACCTGTGCATGTGCCTCAACACCCTCATAGTAAAGAATTTCTTTCTAGTGTCTAACCTAAATCTCTTCTCTTTCAGTTTAAAACCATCATCTTCATCCTATCACTGTGTTGCTTGATAAAGAGTCCCTCCCCATCTTTTCTGTAGGCCACCTTTAGGTACTGGAAGGCTGCTATGTAGTCTCCCTGAAGTCTTCTCTTCTCCAGGCTGAACAACCCTAGTTCTCTCAGCCTGTCTTCATAGAAGAGATGCTCCAGCCCACTCTGATGATCTTTGTGGCTCTCCTCTGGACTCATTCCTACAGGTCCGTGTTCTTACGTTGGGGACTCCAGAGCTGGACACAGTACTCCAGGTGGAGTCTTAAGAGAGCAGAGTAGAGGGGTAGAATCACCTCCCTTGCCCTGCTGGCCGTGCTTGTTTTTGTTCAGCCCAGGAGACGTTTGGCTGCAAGTGCACATTGGTTGGCTCAGCATGTACTTGTGCTTGGGATTGCCCCAACCCACCTGCAGAACCTTGCACTTGGCCTTGTTGAATTTCATGAGGTTTGCACAGGCCCACCTTTCAAGCCTGTCCATGTCACCAACAAAGATGTGAAACAGCATTGATCTTGGTACTGACCCCTGAGGAATGCCACTTGTCACTGGTTGCCACTTGGACATCAAGCTGTTGACCACAAATCTTTGAGTGTAACCACCAGGTCAAGCTTTATCCACTGAGTGATCCATCCATCAAATCCATGTCTCTCTGATTTAGAGACAACGATGTCATGCAGGACAGTGTCAAATGCCTTGCAGAAGTCCAGGTAGATGTCAGTTGCTTTTCCCTTATCCACCAATGCTGTAACCCTGCTATAGAAGGCCACGAGTTTGTCAGGCATAATTTGCGTTTAGTGAAGCCATATTGGTTGTCACCAGTCACCTCCTTATTTCCCCTGTGCCTTAGCAGAGCTTCCAGGAGGATCTGTTCCGTGATCTTCACAGGTATTGCTTGGAATATTAAGAGATATCCATGCCTTGGAGTGTCATGCATATTATGTATCCATTTGTTCTTTCCTGAGTGGGCCTTTTTTGTAGTTAATAAATTGTTTTTAATCCTTTGGTAATTTGCTCTTGATTTTTACATACTGAAAACACTGTCAGGGTTACCTGCAGAGCTACACTGTCAGTTCCTGGAAGGTAAACAAGCAGAAGAACTCCAGTCACCTGTACTTTATTGGCCACCTAGAGGTTGGTTTTCTCCCTTATGGCTCTAGTAAAACTCTAGATTAGCAGGTCAAGATGGAAAGTTAAAGAACAATGTAGTCTTTTAAAAATATCTTTATAAGCCAGTGATTATGGAAAAGGCAACTGGGTTTTCCTGAGCTAGTCTTAATACTCTAGATTTTTTTCCAAAATGATCTTGTTTGAATTGAGAAATACAGATTGAGTATTTAGTTTGCAGGTTACTTTCCTGACTTCTATTTTAGAACTCTGTGGAATAGACATAGTGTTACTGATCCTGAACAACTGCCTGTGGACTGAATTCCATTTTTGAGGCATTTAACTCACATTTGCAGCGCTGTCCTGAGAAGGCTTAGGCTCTCCTGTGTTTGAGGTGAGCTCAAGGCTGTAATAAGAGGGAAAGTGCAGATTTCAATGGAGACGGTTGAACACTAGAAACCTAATCAGGGTAGGAGACTTGTATTTCCCTCCCTGTAGGTTGAATTGGAGAGTAAGCATGTATCAACTTCCTATAGTGCAGCTCTTACCTGTTGGGAACATCTCTTTCAAGTCTTGAGACAAAGGAACTGACTTCCATGAAACTGGAGTGGGGGGGGAAATGAGTTTGAATGAAGCTGACTACAGGGGTACTTCTACCCAGGGAGGAGGATTGTCATTTCTGCTGAAACTTGTCCCATTCTGTGTCCCCATTTCTCACTATCCCTCTCAGCTGATGTGGGAACAGGGAGGCAGTAGGGCAGGATTCCCTGTAGGGAGGGTTTGGATTCAGGTGGTGATTGTCTTCTTCTAGCATCTGCTTGCAGAGGTTTGGTTTTCACTTGCACAGTTACACAGATGCTGAATTAATTGTTTGCATGGCTTTGATCTGCAGCTATAGTCTTATAAAGCCACTGGTCAAAGAAATTAGCCGTACCCTGACTTCAGCTGCCTGTAGCAGGAATAATAGGCTTTAAAGTAGTTAGCATATAATATTGACAATAAGGTGGTACTGTTGAAGGTGTTTTTCATTACCATATCTATGAAGACTTTCCTTTCAGTGTAAAAGGCATACGGAGCGTTTAACTTGATGAGTCACAGCCTGAAGATCTCCTGCTGTGTCAGCAAGAGCTGACAGCGCTGAAACCTGGCTGCTCCCAGAGCAAGTGATTCCAGCACTTCATGAAAAATACAGACAGTTGAATTAGGTGGCAACATTGGCAAGTTTGAAACATTTAGAACTTGTTCAATAAAGGTAAAGCTGCTTTTAAAAAGTTTGTTAAACAGTACATATCTGATGCATAAGTGTGTAGGTAAAGTATATACATAAATAAAATCTGTATTAGACTCCCTATACCACTGCAAAATCATGACTCCATCCCATTACCTTTTCAGTAAAAGGTGTGTCAGATTGTTAACTGGATCTGCTGTCTGGTACCTATTACCCTCAGGTGATATTGAATTAATAGGTGAAGCAAATACAAAAATGAAGTTTATCCACAAGCTCCCTGCTACTGTTATTCAGATATAAAAATCTAGGTTTGTACACAATTCTAAGATTGCTATGAAAGTATTTTCCCATGGTAGGTCATAGAGATACAGTTGCTGTCTACAGAATAGTTGAGGGAAGTCAGAATTATTTCTATATTTTTCAAAATCCAGCCTTTACCAAAGTGTACCAGCTGTTAAGGATTAATGCCCTGTGAGTCTCTGAAAGCTGCTAATAATGCGTTATATTTTAGCAGGTGTTAGTCATTACTCTTAGGAATGGAAGGAAAAATGGTTATTTCCCATGTCAAGCACTTACATCAGGCAGTAATTTTTGCTCGTTGCTGAATTCTAGATGTGAGTGCTGCCTTGGGTACAGCGTTTAGGGTCTTCTGAGCAACACAACTGTCCCCTAAACTGTCTCTAGAATATTTAGTATCTGTGCTGTTAGTGTTTTCTACTGCTTTCCCCTGCTCTGAATCAGCATGGGCATACTTAAATCCAAGCAAATAAACAAAAAACCCACCAAGGTATTAAGCCATTGTAAAGTTTTTTTTGAAGTTTACTATTATTTTGAGGAAAATCTAAAATAGTGGTTGCTGGGTGCCACTTTGTAATTCCTTCTGGATGTGAGCCTTGCCATATATTGGGATGGTTAAAATAGAATAATAATTTGTTTTACTCGTATTTGACTTTCTTTTTAGTGTGTTAGCATAGAAAATTTACCTTCCCTACCCAAAATGAAAGATGTCCTACATTTATTCTGTATGTGTTCTATATCTTCTTACTCCCTTTCAGGAGAAAAGGGAAGGTTGCTGACAGTGCCCTTAATGAGCCTTTTGGATCACTCATCTCCAGCTAAGGCTTGCTGAGGTGCAGGCGCTTTTCATTGTGGTACCGTTTCTGCACTTACCTTCAGGGAAGAGAAGTGCAGGAATATCATTCCTGCTTCGAGTGAAACTATCCTGACCATTTAATATGGCTTTTAGTTTGTATTTACAGAACAAGAGGTTGGATCCTGTTTACTTTTATAAGTCCAGCTGCCTGGGCTCATTACCCATTTTAGTGCTGTAAATCCTTGATTCCTTATTGGGGAGTTTGTGTTACTGGGATTTAATAAGGGAACCGATACAGCTGCTCCTGCTTCAGGGCTGCCAGGGGAAAACCGAGTGGAGTTCCCCTTTAGGCAGGGTGGGAAGCAGAATGTTGAGTTCAGTCCTTGGTTTTTTGTGGGGTTGGGGTTTTTCCATGTATTTTGTAGGGCTTGTCATGCCATAGCAGGTCATGCCTGGCTCATCCTCGCTGTGTAAATGAGAGAAGTGTGGTTTAAGTGAAGCTTAACTTTGACCTGTTGGACTTTCGGAAACAGTAGGTGTTATCTAGTTTGTTGCTTTCATAGCTTCAGCTTAATTTTATTTGCTTTTCTGTGCTTGATAATGAAGTTTTTAACAAAACTGTGCTTCTACAGAACTTACATTGCCTTCTTACAGATGCAGCATGATATATGCATAACTGAAAATTGGTTATTGTGTGTGCTTTGAGTTATAACAAAAGCAAAGAATATAGATTGAAACAGATGAGCTGGTTCGGGGCAACAGTAAAATAGATGCATTTGTTTAGTGATAAGTGAATGGAGTCAGGTGGCAATAAGAGTGCATTTAAATCTTTGGTTTTCCAAGTGGCTGTTACAGAAAGGCAGTGATTGGCAATTCTGCAGGGTAGTGGGGTGTGCTGTGGGGAAGACTTGGTTGGCAGTGGAGGGATTTTAGGTTGTTGTTTCAGAAAGGACTTGAGGACTATCACTGAACAACTGAAGACCAAATTAAGCAAACTTGTCCTAGTGTAAGTGGGACTACATGATCTTTCGACATACCTTTCAGACTTTGAAGCAGGACTTTATACACTATCGGGTTCTTCAGAGAAGAAAAGTTTCCTTTGCCATCTGGGGAAACTTAGATTTTAATATGTTATGCCTTCAGAACTTCAAAAGAAAGTTCTGACGACTGTGCTTTAAAGTTTTGAAGCTTTTCAAGTATTTTAATAAAAAGAAAATTCATTTAGCTGTGAAACAATTTTACTGAATTGAGTGGAAAGCTTTTGTATTCAAGTTTCAAGTTTAATGCACAGGGCTGAACTTTATTAGGAAATAATAAAGAGTAGCTATTATGATATATCAACATGGTGTATCATCTAATGGATATGCTTGAAATACAATTTTTTTGAACTGTGGTTCGTGCTTATTTGGCTTTGGACCAACAGACTTGGGGAAACTTGACTTGAAGACTGAACTGCTGAGTCCAGCTAGGCAAGGAGGTACTTGAGAATATTCTTGAAATGATAAAATGTGTAAGCAGGTTGCACCAAGTTTGCTGGCAGGCATCGTGTATTTGCACCAGAATGAGTCATTCAAATGCAAATTCAATATGAGGTGGTGAAAGAAGATATGTGGATGCTATAAAAGATGCTTGACAGTATAAGAAGCCATCTGCACTGTCAGAAACTCTTGCTGTTATCAGTGAACTCTGATTTGTGCCCACTAGGAGTCTCTGAGCACCAGCCACGCTCTTCAGTAAAGTCTGTTAAAGGAACAGGCAGTGCATCTTTTCCTCTCGAGATGCTCCTGTTTTGCCACTGATACAGAACAAGTTTAGTTCCCAGGTTACCCTCTCTTTTCCTGGCTTAGTCACAGTGGATGCAACTGTTTTAAATAAAAGTTAGGTTTGGGTGGAAATGAAATAGTGAACATGCTAATGTGAGACCTACTTTACTAATTCCTTTGGCCCCTAGGAACTAATGAAATAAGTTCTGTACATTTTATTGAAAATTATGGTGATAACCCTTTAGTGTGTAGCTTGTTGCAAGCTTATAAAATATAAAAGGCAGTTTGCTTTACAGCTGGTGAAGAGGTTGGCGCTAAAATCTGTCATTCTGTAAGCCCATGAGTATTGTCTTCCAAAACAGGTGTTCTAATAAGGCAAAAAAGTTTTTGATAAAAATTCAGGTCCAGCCTTGTTGTTAGGGCTCTGCATCCATCATCAGTTCCACTGATGCAGAGGTTGAGGCTCTCTTCGTCTAGTTTCTCCAGGCAACAGCTTGTCAGAATTACAAAAAGAAAGCCCTTACAGTGGTGCTATTTGTATTTCCCCCTTTAAAGATTAGTACTTAACATAGAGGAAGTCAGTTCTGCACAAGTAATTTTCAGAGGAGCAGTTCTTGGCTTTGAAAGGGCAGAGCCTTGAGAATTTTGGGCTCATGTTTGCTGGAGCAGTACCACATATCCTGCTTAGGCTGAGCCTCTCAGTAGGATTCATGACTTTGGCAACACAGATCATACGCTCAGCCTAAAGAACAAGTTTGCACAACTGGCAGGTGTTTAAAGTACGAGCTGGCTGCTCAAAAAAGAGACTTCAGCACCTGAGCAAGTCAGCTTTTCTTCTGAGCAGTGGCATTTCTAGCTGCCAAATCATAGCATCACAGAATTGGCTCGGCTTTGTGCTTGACTGGGCTTGCAGGTCAGCATCACAGAGGCTCTCAAGGTGCAGCACACAGTGGAGATTGTTGTCCTTCGTCAGCCCTTAGCTGTCTAGGGGAGAAGATCTGCTCTTTGCTGCTGTGCTTGCTGCAGGGATGGGGAGGACATGGTTGAGGCGCCTTTCCTTCCGTGTGGACAAGGCAGAAATGTTTCTTGGGCGTTCAACTTTCTCATGACACAATATCTGAAATTTTCCTTACTTGTCTGTCAGTAGTGATAGGATTTATCTTCCAATGTTCCCTGTTATTAAGAGATGAAAAAATGTTTTAACACCTTCTTGAAAGAATTAAACTAAAAGAAGTTACCTTAAAGAGATTAAATTTGTGAAGCAGGTCAGAAATATACAGATGTAGTTCTGGCAGCAGTTAAGATACTCTTAACTTAATTAAAGCCCTTGGAGCATCCCGTTTCTTCTTGGTTGGTACACTGTGGTGACTATGGTGAGTTGCTACAGGTAATTCTTGCATTTAATAAATAGAATGGACTTACAAATATACATCTTCCTAGTGAATCATTAGCACTATTATGATACTTTTTTAATCCTGATGCGGAACTCAAAACCTTCCCTCTAATTTGTGGCCAGCAGGGAGAACCCAGAACAACACAAAAAGTATTTTTACAGTCATCACAGCTTCACATTAGCAAGAGAGAATACATCCTTATTTCTGAAGCCTCTTTTGGAATAAGTTGGTGCTCTTTCCTAGCTCTCCATTCTTTCTCCAGCTGGCATCTGACTTTCATGTTAGTCACAGTGTTCCTTCCAACCATTTGGTTTTTGCTGAGAGAGGCAGGTGGAAGTGAGTATTTCATATGTGAGGAGGATTCCATGTCTGGTATCAAAAGCTTAAACTCTTTGCAAATATATGTGAACATTTGAGTGTAGCAAAAGCAAAGGGACATGTGCCACTAGAACCCAGCCAAACCAGCCAGTCTTGTGTCCCTTCTGTCTCTGCTTGTCCTGTGCTAGTTCTGTGTCAGTCAGACACACCAGCAGCACTGCCTCTTGAAGTTTTGTGTACTGCTGACACAGTACCTAACCACAGGATCTTGGTTGCCTGTTCCATCCCAGCATTGATGTCTGTTCATTAGTATTTATTTATTTATTGAGGGCTGTGTCCTAGTGTTCCTCTATTTGAGAAACAACTTGCCACCCCCAGTAGCAATGGGGATTTGCAGAGGATGTTCAGTGAAGGAGTGGTCACCAGTAGTTGCCATTCGTTCTGCATGTTCTGTAAGTGTTTGTTTTCTTTCTTGAAAACTTGATCAAACCATCACTTCAGGGAGGCAGTTCAAGGAAGAGAGGTAATTCCAGAAGCCGTAGTCTTTTTATTGTCCATCCTGGAGGACAGCTAGTGCCCCATGGAATGGCAGGAGGGCTGTAGCCATGTGCTGGCAGGCACTGATGGGAGCTTGCTTTGCTCTTTTGTGTTGGCTACTGCATTTCACATGTGAATGATTAAAAGTTAATATTAAATTCCCAGTGACAGGTAAACAGGTATCACTAATGTTCTCAGGATGCTCCTGCCAGGTAAAGTTTAAAATATAGCGTAAACATTTTTTAGTTTGCATTTTTTTGGAAGAGACTTCAGCTAAGCAAGGAAAAGTAAACAATTCACTTATAATGGTATGAATTGGAAGAAATCATACTGTTAAACAGTAGCTCAAATCTGTACTGCATGGGGTAAATTGTAGCAGTGGAGGTTGTAGGCAGCCTCTGTTGAGCTGGCCTGACTTTTTCTGTTGCATGAATGTTCTTTAGCCTAATTCAATTATTTTGATCAGTCTATCTTCTAATTTATTGTTTTATTGCTTTCTTACAGGCAGGCAGAAGTCCTGAAGGCTGACATGACAGGTAATTGCCTTTATTATACACTTGATGTAGCTGCTAATACTTTATTCCTGGTTTTGTTTTGTGGTCTTTATGCTTCTTGTTCCTAAGAATTCTCTGTAAAGCGTGTGACGTTATGTTAAAGGTTTGTCCTCTCTATATAACTAAACAGCATTTTAGCAACTATGCCCATCGCTCCTGTATCTAAAAATGAATGTCTTTTTAAAGTTGACTTCAGGTGTTTTAAAGCATTTGGAGACAGAGGTCCCTAGTCCTCTCCTATTGTGGTGTTCTTTTGGGGATGAGAAAGAGACTCATGTCCGGAATACCGCAGGAACCGCTGTATTTGGGATTAGCAAGCATCTGGATGGTTTTGAGAAACCTGGATGATGGAAATGTTAGTCTGAATGCTACAGCTGTTGTGAAATTGCAGTCTGTAGATGCTATCAAATGCTAGCAGCTCTGTGTTAAGCCCTATCTGTTAATTGAAATGGTTTATATTAATGTATCAGCCACACAGTACAAGCAGCTTGTGTACTGTACCTGTGCTCAGCCTCACTTACCACCTTGGCGTAGTACACGTGGCAGGTTGGTGTAGTCCCTGTAGGAACATAAGAACTGCCTGGATCCTCTGACCCAGCAGGGGTTGGCTGCACCATCAGCAGAATGGTTTCCTTGGGGTAAGGCCCATCTCTTGTGCTCCTGCAGCTGCAGCTCAGGTAATTTTACAAGGCATAAGATATCGGACTTTGTAATATAGGAAAGCAGGGAGCAGTGTTTGTGTTCACCCTCAGTGATGGAAAGCAGGTGGCTACCAAAGAGTTCAAAAATGGCAAGCACGCAGTAGTACTTGCCCACAATGTTCTCTTAAATACCCACAGTGGTGGCTCTGGGGACTGTCCTATGTAGCATCTCCTGACAGATTCCTTTTCTGCTAATTTTTTCATGCTACTCTGGAAATTTTTCTAAATTCATCCAGTAGCAAGAAGTTCTGCAGCTTAATGACTTAGAGAGAATCACCCCCTCCTGTCCGTTTGGTTTTTGCTTTTTCTTTTTTTTTAAACACCAGCTGCTGACTTGGCTCACATCTAGTTCTGGTATTGTAGGAGACTTATGAGTTAATCAGTGATCAGTTAATTCAGTTAATCCTCAGTTCCCCCTGCAGTTCTCGTGTTTCAGTGTTCTGATGAATCTGTGATAAAAGCAGGTATTTGCTGTTGGGTATCTTACACCGGGCTATATTCTTTCCTTTGGTAGGTGTGTCAAAAGTTGGTTGGAGTTAACTCCTTAAATTTCAGTATTATGGAAAATGTTGTGTCTTTGTTTTTTCTTTTTGTTACTCAGATTCGAAGCTGGGTCCAGCAGAAGTCTGGACATCCAGACAGGCTCTACAGGACTTATATCAGAAAATGCTAGTGACCGATTTGGAATATGCTTTAGATAAAAAAGTGGAGCAGGATCTGTAAGTACCTCAATAAATTTGTATGTATATATGTAATCTGGGATGACAACTAGGAAACCCTGAGACTTCCAGAAAAGCAGTTATATCGTGTGAAATTGTTGTTGTATTTTTTCCTAAAATGAAAACTGTGCTGTGGGTGAAACATGAGAATGCACTGCAGAGTCAATGAAGAACATTCAATAGGTTAGTATTTTACCTCTGGCAATGGGCAACAACCATGTCATGCAGGAGTGGGTTTTGGTGAGCTAGATGGAAGGAGGGGAGTCTTCTGTGCTGTCTGGAAGGTCTGAAGGACCTCCAGAAAGGAGGAAATTTGCCTGATGTCATCACCTGGAGCTTTGAGCATGGTCTAACCCAATTTAAGTAGCTGCTAAAGACCCTTACTTTAAGCCTTCTGAGGCAGGGCTGGGCAGAGGGAGAAATATCAGGAGAGGGGAAGGTTCTAGTGGGTTTTCTTCATGCCCTGAGTCCATTTCCTGTTATTTAAGATGCAGACATGGGTTGTAACAGTTGAGAGAAGCATGTGGTTCTTCTGGCACTCTGAGGGAAGCAAGAGGAGTAGGCTGGCTGAGTTGTTCTGTCTATACCTCCAGATGCTGAATGATTTTTAACTGAAATTTCTATACCCCATGTACTTTTCTCAGAGGAGAGCACTATGTTGCCTAAAGCAAAACAATTACAAGCAAATATTAATGCTGCTGCAGCGTTAGCTGTACAGTATCAGCAGTGGTTTCTGTAGTTAGGAGAGGTGCGGGGAAGGTAATTCTGTATTTAACATGATTTGTAATCTGAATGTTGCCTGAATTTGAATGTACTTCATTTTCATGTCTGATGTTACGTAATTAAACAGTTATTTGCTGTTGCTTGTGCTATCTGCATTGATACTTCCAGAGTTAAAAAAAAAAACACAACAAAACCAACAATAAAACCTGCTTATTTTGTTTTCAGTTGGAATCATGCCTTTAAAAATCAGATCACGACGCTACAGGGTCAGGCAAAAAACAGAGCAAACCCAAATCGGAGTGAAGTTCAGGCAAACCTTTCTCTGTTCTTAGAGGCAGCTAGTGGCTTCTACACACAGGTGAGTTCCAAAAAAAAGTTGGCTGTGGAGTATTTGCATAGTCTGGAAGCAAGCATGCTTGAGCCTTTTGCTGCTTGCGTGTGGGTTCTTTACAAAGCTTTGGCTGTCGGATCTGTGCTGCTCATGAGATGTGAGCTCTGATACAGCAGCACGAAGAACTAGTATTAATCTCTTTGAGGAAAATTGAGAGGATGGGGTTTAGGCGGGTAAAATATATTCTGTTCCCTGTTGCTGTTCTGGATCAAGCAGTGTACTGGTGCTCTTGGTAGAACATGTCTACAAAGCTGGTCATCTGCTTTCTCTTGGTCGTGCACGGTCTTGAGTTGATCTGAAACTCCTGTGAATCTGGTAGTTGTGCATTTAAGTAGGATGGTTGTCTCCAAGAGTATTATGTAGTATTTTAATACATAATGTTTTGCTGTTTCTTTAATCAAGGCTCCTAGGCTTACAAGCACATCTTCAGTCTTAATTCAATATTTTTTTGTCAACAGTTACTTAGAATTGCTAACTTCAGTTACAGGAGCTTTTCTCTTAAGTAGCTTTTGTGAAATTTTCAGTTAAACACAAAAGGAGTACAATTCCTGTTGATACTGTTATTCCTTGCTACCATTTTTTCCCCCCATACTCACTTTCCGTGTTAGATTTCAGTTTGTGGATTATGGAGAGTAAGAGCTTGTGTTATGATAAGGACCTTAAGTTAACTTGCCTTTATCTCCTTTTTTTCACCTCTTTTGATGTATGCTGCAGCACACAATCTCAAGTAGTGGTCTGGCAAAACTTTCTATCAGCTGATTTGTTCTGGCTTCAGGTTATGATGTAGGCAGTGGGGCATTCTTAGTGTATCAGTTCTGAGTTTGATTCTGAGTATCTATAAGGCAACCCCAGTTTTTTCCTAGAATCTGTGGTTTTATTCTTTTTCCCTTGTGCTTTTTTTCCTGCAAGGAAAGAGTTTGACAGGCTGTGGTGTGCTTGCCATGAGTTTTCTACAACCTCTACAGTTTGTCTTGCAAAAGCCTTGTTCTTTCCTGTGGTATATCAGGGAATTTTGCTGCTCTTGTGTATGACATCACAGATTGAGTTGGCTTTCTCTGTTTGGTGTGATGTTAATTGTCCCATTTTCAGTCTAAAGATGTTGCTCAGGCAAGAGACTTGCTCTCCAACTGCAAGGCCTGTGTAAATGACATCTTTGAAAGAGAGCATGAATTCTCCTTTTTCAGCGTGTTGGAAGATGTAGAGTGTCTCACTTCTGTCTAGCTTTCATCAGTGAGATTCCTCGTGTTTGGGGATGTTTTTATCTACTGTATATAAGACAGAGCAAAAGAGGAAGGAGGTGTAACAAACCTTTTTCTGCAGCAAGCAAAAGCATCACATAGCGTGTTTAGCTGTTAACAAAGTGCATATCTTTGTCAGTCCTGGGCTTTCCGTATGCTTCTATCTAGAAGTGGAACCCTGCTGCAGGTCTGTTTTATTTGGAGACTGAGTATGTTCCCAGCTGGGAGAAAGTCTGTCAATTCTTACTTGCATTTCTTAACCCCGTAACAGTGGAATGAACAATTTTCATTGCTGTGTGGTGACTGTTACTTCCTAGAGTATTTCCTGGACTCCAGTAGGAAAAACTTAAAAAGCACAAATCAGAATGGCAAAGTTTAGGATTTCCTTGGATAACTTCTGAGATAACTGATCAAGCATTTCATGCCTTGTTCTTTGAAAGAGATTCACTGTTAGCTGAGCAAACTATTTACTGACAACTCAAACACTGAACTCTCAGCCACTGTTGCCTTGTGTTGCCTACAAGCTTCTGTCTGAAGTTTAAATCAGGGTAGTGCTGTTTCTTATACTGGAACAAGGTGCTGCTTCAGAGGAGTGGCATTGCTTTCTCTTGTTTTCAGAGAACAGTGTCAATTAATTTAGGTATAAAAAGACTGTTTCTCTTAAGAGAGTGGCCTGTTTAAAAAAAAAAAAAAAACCAACAGAAAACCCCACAAACCCAAAACCCCACCCAGCTCCTCACCCCAACAGCAAACCCCAAGATTTTTAGACTTCTGATACTCAGTATCCGCTGGTGCGTGTTTGGTAATTTAAGTATCATGGGAATGGAGTTCCTTACTGGCTTGGGATACAGAGCTCTTTCTTACAGAAGAAGATTCTAGGTAGAATAATGCAGCATGGAACTCAGTAGCTTCAGTATGAAGAGTACAATTTGAAATCTCACTTTCAGTAACCTAGACTTATTTCACTTCAAATATGTTTAGCTAATCTGTGCCTCTTGAGTCACGCTCTGTTACTTTTGTCTGTTGTTTCAATACATTCCTGATTATTATTATTATTATTTCTATCTGCTACTAAACTAGACCTGTTCTTCTAGTTATTACAGGAATTGTGCACAGTTTTTAATGTAGACTTGCCATGTCGTGTAAAGTCTTCCCAGCTGGGAATCATTAGCAATAAACAGACGCACACCAGCGCCATAGTGAAGCCGCAGTCTAGCTCCTGCTCTTACATCTGCCAGCACTGCCTTGTCCACCTTGGAGATATTGGTGAGTTCCTGCAGGAAAAAGAGGTGGGGCATTTGAGTCTTTACCAGTGGTCAGCTTTCATGAAGAGGGATCTGTCCATATCCTGGGCAATAACTAGACCAAGAGCGCTCCAAATTAGTGACTAGTAGCTAATTGTATGTTGGGTGGTTGCTGCAGGGGGAAAGGTCTGGAAAGCAATGTTGTTAGACTTCTATAATGTGTGTTACATGTTAATGCATGGAGACAGTTAATCACTAGCTTTCTAGTGATTTGCTAGAGTCTGTCTTCTGGAATACTAATCATGTTATAGCTAGTAGGCACAGTGAAATGTTGAAACTGGTAACTACTAGGAAAGCTTGTTGCAGCAGGCTAACGTACTTCTCTATTTCAGAACGTTACTTTTAAGTCTTACATACAAAGACAACAGTTAGAAATCCAGAAATTTCATAAACAAGGTTTCTAAAATTATTTCCAAAATAATAATAAAATGTTCTTCAGGTAAATTGCACTGTATTAAAGTAAATTCAGGAGAGTTGGTTGGTTTTTTTGGGGTCTTAACTTCGTTTTTTTGTTGTTTTGTTAGCTCGCTATAGGAATCAGACCAGCCAGGCAGAGTCTTACTATAGACACGCAGCTCAGCTTGTCCCTTCTAATGGTGAGTCTGGGGTACCTTTCAGCTTCATAATTCCAAAATAAGATTTGGGGTACTGCATTGTTTTGTGTGGCAGTTGGAAACTTGGCATCTTACATCAACCTTCCTCCCCCAAATACCCAAAACAATCATGCAACAAAACCTGGTGCATTGGTAAGTCATTTAGATAGCAGCTGTTTGCCTAATTTGTGTCACTTGTCTCCTTTTTGTGAAGATTTAAAAAAAAAAAAGTGCACAACTTCTCTACTACGGCTACATTATATTGTGTTATATTCATATGTTATAAAGTAGAGTTAATGAAAACTTGCCTGCCAGTGGCATATTGTATATTATTGCTTGTTCACACGCCAGTTTGTGAAGTTTAGTAGCTGACACTGGACTTTTCAAGTTCCTCACGCAAGTTAAGAGCTTCTTTAGTTCAGGAATTTAACTTTTTACACCATATTTGTTGTCCAGTTGTAAAGCATGTATTTTAAAAAAACTCCACCAGCACCAAAAATATACTGCATATTATATTATTATACACCATATGAGTGGTGCTGATGNTAACTTTTTACACCATATTTGTTGCCCAGTTATAAAGCATGTATTTTAAAGAAAACCCACACACAACTCAAAAAACCCCACCACCACGAAAAATATACTGCAAGTTTGGAAGCTTTTTCATATTAGTGGTGCTGATATGAGGCTGGAGTAAAAGGGTCAGCAGATGAATCTGAACCTTGCATGCTGAAGATTTTAGGACTTCGATCTCCCTTTTAAATGCTGAAATCTAGCATGCTTCAGTTTATGACAACCTGTTGGTCAGCTTGGGTTTTTTTTCTCCCTTAGGTCAGCCTTATAATCAGTTGGCTATTTTAGCTTCCTCCAAAGGAGACCACTTGACCACAATTTTCTACTACTGCAGAAGCATTGCTGTGAAGTTTCCTTTCCCAGCTGCCTCCACAAACTTACAAAAAGCACTTTCTAAAGCACTGGAAAGGTAAGACAAAGCGTAATGTATTTCTGCTCAAATCAGGTGGAGGAGACTTCCAAACGTACTTCCCTTCCAAAAGTTATTCATATTTGATGGCAGAAACAGAAGTTCCTTGACTTTAGTCCAGCCAGAGCATCCTTACACATATGTGGACACTTGGATGCTCCTGAGTGTGAATAGCGACTGCAAGAAATAAGCACATTGTGCCAACATGAAAAAGTAGCTTTGCTTGGGCATTCCTCCTTTCTTGAACTTCACAGAAAAAGTATGTGATGTTACATGCAGCTGTGTCTAATTCCAAGACTGAAGTTTAGTATTTCTGTTCTGGATGTAGTCGTGATGAGGTGAAGACTCGATGGAGTGTGTCTGACTTCATCAAGGCATTTATTAAATTCCATGGCCATGTGTACCTGAGTAAGAGCTTGGAGAAGCTGAGCCCTCTTCGAGAAAAGCTGGAAGAACAGTTCAAGGTTAGTTCTAACAACATATTAATTAGTGTATTGAGGAGAGTATTTTTAGCTGCTTAGTTCTGAAATTACAGTCTAATAATAACTTCTGCACATGCTAAAATGCAGGAAGCTTAGTTAGGGAAGGTTTTCATCACAGTTACCACTGGATAGTTCTGTTGACTTCTGCAAATAGTGCTTTTTCCCATTTGACATATGGTGTGTTACTGGACCTCAGCTGATTCTCTGCTTTTTAACCTGGATGATTCTTAGATACCTGTGGAAGGCACTTGATTGATCTGGGGAGTCTTGGCTGAGATGGCTGAGGAATTTGGAGAGCTTTGTTTTTTGGATGGTGTTCTTTCACTCCCACTGGTTATTAAGGCTGCTTTTAATCTTCCTCAGACAACTTGCCTCTCTTGTCAGTGGTTTGCCTTTAAAAACAGTGTTCCAGTACAACCTTAATTTGTGTGTAGACTAGAACTGTTCAGGTTTTTCCTCTGGAAAATCCAGGAGTACCCATTAATTATTTAGCTAACTCATTAAGCTGGACAATATGCCAAAGATTGAAACAAAGAGTTTTGTAAGGTATTTGTACAGGATAGTAAAATTTCAAAGAGGACATTGTATTAAGTGTTGGGTGCCTTTGGAAACTGCTCTGCTTCAGCATCATTTATGGAAAATGTAGTATGGATATAATCAACAGAGCAGTTGATGTTTTTTTCTAAAATAAGAAAGGAAAGTTGGTCTCAGCAATATAAAGAATTACAAATTACAGTGTCTTTTTGCGTTTTTGCATTGAATTGTACTGCTACAACTGGGTCCAAACTGCCTTTAATATAAATTTTAAAAATGCAAAACTTGTGAATTGTATTAGCTTTGAATGTGAGCTGCTTAAACACTGCTTCAAAATTAAACAATTATATTTCTTTTTGTGTGTGATGTTGGCTGTTGAACAAGTACTGCTCTTTACACAGTGCTTATAATCAATAATTACGAGCATTGCTGTGCCATGTGGAACAGTCTTAGTTTTCTGAACTGATCCAGGGCCTTAGGAGAGCTAATTGGGCCCTGTTTTGTTGCTTAGATTACTTTTTTGTTATATTATGCAACATAAGGCTTAATTTACTAGAAAGCAGCTCTTCTGACTTAAATGGGTTGAGTGTGGATGTGAAATTGGCTGTATGGTGCGTAATCACTTCAGCTGTGTGGCTGATTCTGCCTGTGAATGAAGAGAAGAGTCAGAGGGTTCAGGCAGACCAATGATTCTGCTGTTGACAACTCTGCCAGTTGGAGTTGCTGACTTGAGTGCTTCATGCCCTTAGCTAAAAATCAAGGTTGAATGTGGAGCTCAGACCTCTTCCTGATGCTTACACTGGTTGATCCACTTGCCTCCCTGACTGTTGTGCCTGAACATAAGTTTGTTGTGGTTTAAGATATCTCCCTTTTTTCACAGTGCTGCAAAAATGCATTAAAGTTTCTTTTCCTCTTTTGAGAAAGGTGTCTTTTCCAGTGTAGTTACTGAACTGCATTGGTAAATAGCTCGTGCTATTTTAGTGCACCATGGCATTCCATGACCCATGAAGTCAGATGTGGAATTAGCCTTTAATACATAACCACACAGCAGTTAAATTTTTCTGGGGTATTGTTTTTTTTTCTTCTTTTAAATGTCACCTTCCTCTGTGCTGTTTCTTCAAAAAAGACTGAAAAATGCAGTGGATGTGTGTGTCTCTGACTTCTGCAGTTGTGCTGCAATGCTCTCATTGCATATTGAAGTCATACTCGCTCTCAAAGAGAACCATCTCCAAGGAAGTGTCGATTTGTTGTGTACATGAGTTGGTGTATGAGCAAAAACCTTGGATTTAACACTGAGCATCTCCCCACGCCCTCCCGGGAAGTCCACTGCTGTGCTAATAGGGATGACCTGAAAACAAAATCTGGAATGAATGTTGCCTTAAGGGCAGAAGCATTAGTCAGGCAGTGAAGTAGCAAGTACTTATTCTTTCAAGTGTGTGCTTTATGGTATCGAAATACATACATTGTACTTGTGTCTTTGCAGAGGTTGCTATTCCAAAAGGCCTTCAATTCTCAGCAGTTAGTACACATCACTGTTATCAATCTGTTTCAACTGCATCACCTGCGAGACTTCAGCAATGAAACGGAGCAGCACAGCTACAGCCAGGATGAGCAGCTCTGCTGGACACAGTTACTGGCTCTCTTCAGTGAGTATGGAAAATCGTTTATTTTTTTGATTTCTTTCATTTTTATATGGAATCCATTAGTAATTTGCTTTCGGCAGCTAGCTAATGGTTGAGTGAGATAAGTGATGAAAAAAGGGATATCATGGGAGAAAGGAGATGGTTGTGCAGGATTGTTTATGTCTAGCAGTGCTGACCTAACACTGGATTTATGTGCCCTGGACTTAATCCCTTTGAAGCCTTGCAGAACTCTACATTTGGCCATGATCAGCTTGGCCTTGTTTGTAAACACTTACATTTCTGAACAGCTGAATTACTCCAGATTCCAGCCTGGAGTTGCTTCTGAAAGCACATGGTCCCGCTGGTGTGGTTACTGTTTTTTAGCTGGGTGACTGCCTTGCAGAGTTAGCTGCAGTGCATTTCTGTGCCTGCTGACCTGGGAGAGGGATAAAATGCAGGTAGCTGAGTTGATCATATCTTATAAATCAGTTAATGTTTTTGTAGTGGGCTTGGCTCACTGGATTTTGTTAACTTATACCAAAATGGTTTGTTATTCCGCTTGAGGAGGAGAGAACCCACCAAGATTCTACTTCATGGTAGAAAAATCTTTCTTTCAATAAAGATGTTCTGATCTGTTGGTGGTTTTTCTTTTTAATGTGAAGTAATTGTGCTGCTTTCTTCTAAAGAACTGACTCTTAAAAATTAGTGTTTATGGTGATATGTGTTTGATTAGGTGATTTGGTCAAATTTAAAGTGTCACTTCTGCATTGTTTGTTTTGGGGTTTTTTTGTGTGTTTTATTTTCTTTTTTTTTCCCCCTGCTGTTTCTAGTGTCCTTTCTTGGAGTTTTGTGCAAGTGTCCTTTACAAAATGACTACCAGGAGGACTCTGGAGCTGCATATCCTCTTCCAGCTGTGAAGGTTTCAATGGACTGGCTGAAACTTAGGCCCAGTGTTTTCCAGGAGGCAGTGGTTGATGAAAGACGGTAGTGAGTGTTAATCTTTCTTTTGATACATTTAGTTTCATAAAGTGAGAATAACTGATGATATACAATCACTTTCCCCATTACTAATTTGTGTAACTCATTATCACAGACATAAAAACGATAGAAAATGTATGTGCTGTAGAAAAGTTCATAAGAAAACATGAAAATTGTAGGCTGTGTGAGCAAATTCATTGTTTTAATTGGCTTTAGGGTTTCATGTAGCTTTTTTTTTTTTAAGATCAGAAGGATCTACTTTATAATGCCTGGCTTGAGTATAACTACTGAGTGTACCCTTAGTCTAATCTATTGTAATGATTTCTCAGACTTATTAAAATAGGTGGCAGGAGAATATTTGCCTTAATTTCATGCACTATTCCATCTCTTGGGCAGTACTAGAATCCAATTTTCCTGGCTTATCATCCAGGGATTAAATTTAATTTAGTAGGAGGAGTCTTAAAATGTCTGTACAGGCATTACTGTTCTGGACTGTTGCTCTGATTCTTCACTTCTGCCTTTAATCTCATCAATTTAAGCTTAAATAGTTGAAAACTTGCCAACTTCTTCATAGCTTGTTCGCTTTTCATGAATTCTAGCGATTCAGTACAGTGTTTCTGAACTGTGAGATATTTCTTCAGATAGGAGTGGCTGTTACTGATGCAGTTGGATGAGTGTTTTTCCTAGGATGGCCACTATAAGGAAAGCAGTGTGAAATGAGCTTGCTCAGCTGACCCTGCACAATGTGCCGTAGTGGTTTCAGGCTCTGTCTTGGTAGTGTGTGCTGTTAAGATTCTACTCTAGCCAAGGCTTGCGTTTTCTGTTCATTGATGTATGGGAAGCAGGCGTCCCTATAACCTCAGTTTGCTAAGTAATTAATGAGTTCTCACTCAAATAGGTTCAAAACCCAAAGCCCTGTAGCTTTGAGAACTTGAATTCCAGAGTTCCTGAAGGCAAAATTAGCGAAAACAAGAGTTCACGTTGTTTTGAGGTGGTAATAAGTATTGTTGTATGCATGTTCTGAAGGAAGACTTTATACCAGTATTCTAATAGGAAAGATTACTACTTGATATAACATAGTCCTTGCAGAGAGAAGATGCAGGCAGTACTTCATGGAGTATCAAAATGAATCCATAGGTGTGAATGTATATTTTGTGAGGCATGGCAGGTCCTTTTGTCTATAAAACTGTCAGGCTCTATTTAAAGAGTATGCCTGGTTTTTAAATCTGTGGTGTGATAATGTGATGTTCTCAGTTACTCGTTGTAGAAAGGAGTTGGGAAGTGGGAAGCAAACAGCTGTAAATTGCTCAGCTGAACTTGAAGAGAGGATTAAGATTCACTAAGATTTGTCAAAGTGGGCATTAGTAGCCATTACATTTGTTGTCTCTAAAAAGTCAAGATGCCTGTCCATCTTCATTAATTGTAGGATGAGAGATTTCTTTTTATTTCTACTGGAAGATCTTAATGAAAATCATTCTTTACAGACTACACAAGCACATCCATATGCTCAGCTTTATTGGTTTGATAACCTGATGTCTGTTTGATATCAAAAAATCTTCCCTACTCAGCATTCATACTTAATTGTGCTCTTGGTTCAAGAAATACCCCTTATTTCGTTTTAAAATTTCAGTTGTTCACACTCTATGCTTACCATTTTCCTGTGGATAATTAAGCTGAACAAGCATCTGAAATAGGAAGGAAATGTGTTTACCTAGAAAAGCAGATGCATCTGAAGGCAAGAACTGAGTACAGAAACTGCTACATCAATACTACTGTGTGCTCTTTGGAAATGAGTTTTTCAAACCTGCCCTGTGGATGCCGTATTAGGTCTAGGTTTTTACATGTATCACTAATTGCTAGTCTTTTGTTGTGAAATCTCAGTATTTCAAGTGTATGGGAAAAAATTGCAGTTCACTGTAGGTTGCAACAGACTTGCACTCTCGCTTTTTTTCTTCCTCTTCCTTGTCAGCCATGGGAAGGACCTTGGTTTAGTGTAGAGTATAAGCATAAACATCATGTTTCCAATCCCTGCGGCAGCGCGGGAAAGCGATTGACCTCAGGCTTTCGAGTGAACATGATGTTCTACAATCCAGGTGCTGGATGGTGGCAGAAGGCCTTGCTGAGGCAGGATGGAGATTCATCTTTATTACGAGAGTGGTGGAACACTGGAACAGGTTGCCCAGGGAGGTGGTTGAGGCCCCTTCCCTGTAGATATTCAAGCTGAGGCTTGATGAGGCCCTGGGCAACCTGGGCTGGTTGGGGGTGTCCCTGCTACTGCGGGGAGGTCGGACTAGATGACCTTTGGAGGTCCCTTCCAGCCCAGACCTTTCTATGATTTCACTAAGACAAAGCACAGTGGGCATCTTAAAATAGTTTGCCTTTTGCTTCCAAGGTCTTCATGCCAGTTACTAAAGTAGAAGCAAGATGCAGGATTTTAAAGCCTTCAAAGGCTTTAAAAAATAGGAGAAAGCAGACTGTTGGTGGCAGTTAAATATTAATCAGCTATGTAGTGATCGGATCATTGTGATTTTTAAATTAGTTGCTCCAGGGCCTTTGTCAAAAATTTCCAGTTGTTGTGCCTACTGATACTGCCAGTGCAAGGCAGGGAGAATGCTATTTAACCTCTAGTTTAATGGTCTTACTTGGTGCAGCCCTTCCTTAGACCTTCTCGGTAACTGTTTCGGTGCTGCAGTATAGTGTTAATGTTCACAGAAGTACTTCTGCACAGCGGTATCTTGATAAATTGTTTTGCTTCCTAACTGATTAATTAAGTGTGTTTCTGAGAGCAGTCAGCTTGGACTGGAAAATGTGAATTGCAGACAGGTGCTCTAAATGTTTGCTCATGCAATAGGTTTGTCTAGTTAAGTTCGTGGCAGGCTTTCTGACTTGCTGGATAATGAACACTGTGCTGCGAGAGCCTGGCTTCCTCGGTAACTTTAGACTGGCTTTTTAAGAATATTTGAGTTTTTTCAAGAAGATCTTTTCCCTGACAGAGAAATTGTGAGAAATTTTACCTTTTCTTGGGAATCAGAGGCTTAATGGAAGCCGTGTCTGTGTAACAGAGCTCAGTGTTTTCTTGGTAAGGCAAGTAGATTTCATATCCTGTAGTTTTCACTTTGTCTGTTTTCTGATTTGTAGCATATGGCCCTGGCTGATTTCTCTTCTAAACAGCTTCCAGCCACATGAGGAAGATCTGTCCAATAATAATGGTAAGGATCCTTCTAAACTGTGCTGTAAAGAACTGGGAATGATACCTGGGTTTTTTTCTGACATTGTGGGGAATTCTACTTGAAGAGCAAATAGGAAGCAAGTTGTCTTCTAGTATTAGTTCAGGTGAATACTTTGCAAATGCTGCTTTCTCATGCTGAGCAGAGTGTGCTTTGCTCTGTTCTTTCATTCCTGATCTCCTCAGACCACAGGATGGGCCAGTGCAATTGAGCATGTTAATGAAAGGCTTTACCACGTATAGTAACCTTGCTGAGGGATCTACTTATGATACTGTGCTTAATGCATTCACGCTTTCCTTATGCTGTTTACCATCTATTCAACAGCAACCCCCCTTCCAGAAGAGTTTGAGTTGCAAGGATTCTTGGCTCTGAGGCCCTCGTTCAGGTGGGTGACAGCTGAAGGAAACTGTGCTCTTGCTGATGTCACTACTTTGATAGACATTGACCTGTTCTCTACAATATCTCATTTATGAGTACTTAGTAACGTGTGGATTGATGTAGATACCTTTGCAAAAGAACTGTATAAGGCAGTGCAGGACTTGAGTCTCTATGAGTAAATCTTAAGTAAGCCTCTGGGGAAATGTATGAACTGATAATATTGCTTATATCTTTTTTGTCCTCTGTAAACTGAAAGAGAAAAAAATTAAGTAGTGAGGAAAAGAATATGTTTACACGAAAGCCGCTTGATGTGGTTTTACTTCACTGCTTTTTATACTGTTTTTTACTGTGTCACTGTACCTAACAACATGGACAACAAATGTTAACAATATTAGATGCATTCACTCAATTATTTTTGTGATTTTTGGTTAGCACACAGATGAGCTTTCATCCTTATGTTAAAAAAGAGAAAAAGGCACCTCTTAAATGTAGATGAATCTTGCCAGAAGAGAATTGCATCTGTAAATCAGATGTCCATAACTGTCGTGTTTGAAATAGGATCTGAATGAAATTTCACAGTTTATTATAAAAGTAATGCTGACCCAATTTTATTTCTAAAGAAACATTATGTTGCAGAGGCTGTCTAATTAATATCATCCCCTCTCTTATGTCAATGCTAGGAACTTGGATTTTTCCAAAGGCCACCAGGCAATTTCAGGAGATAAGGAAGGGCAGCAGCGTCGGATACGGCAGCAGCGTCTGATCTTCACAGGCAAATGGATTGCTGATAACCAGCCAAGGTAATTGCAAGGAG
Source organism: Thinocorus orbignyianus (assembly GCA_013400375.1). Taxonomy (NCBI): domain Eukaryota; kingdom Metazoa; phylum Chordata; class Aves; order Ciconiiformes; family Thinocoridae; genus Thinocorus; species Thinocorus orbignyianus. The sequence continues at coordinate 232,706 of VXBW01003908.1, read as the reverse complement.
CATCTGTGTGTTTCAGTTGCTGCTGTAAGATAGGTAACACGGGAGACACAGCTGAGCTTTGCTTTCTCACTGTTTGGCACAGCAATGTGAATGCAAGATGCTGACAAGCACTGGTAACACATTCTGTGGGTCAGCATGCCATTGCTTCATAGACTAATTATGTCAGGGAATGTATTTGGAGTAAAGCATCATGCTTGAGACCTTTTTAGTGATACCACAGCACAGCTAAGTGGAAAACAGTGTTTGAAATAGTAACAAGTGTTAGCATGTGAGCTTACATCATGCTGGAGAATACCCTTAGCTGGGACATGTGATGGGACATCATCACATGATGGGTGGGGTGAAGAGGTGCAGGGTGCATATACTGACTTTCTGCTTTTATAGCTTGGCAAAGTGTGTTACCCTGTGAAAAAACTATTCCTACTTGCTTTTGAATTCATTTCTGTCTTTTTCAGGCTGATTCAATGTGAAAATGAAGTAGGAAAGCTGTTGTTTTTAACGGAAATCCCAGAATTGCTACTAGAGGACCCTAGTGAAGCCAAAGAAAGTCTCACCTTGCAGGAAACATCTATGGCAGAGCCACTATCTACAGATGGAAGTCCTGGACTCAAGTCAGTTCTGTCCTCTGGCAGAAGCCTGAACAACAACTGTGATGCAGGAGAAAAACCGATGGTCACATTCAAAGAGAATATCAAGCCACGGGAAGTTAACAGAGAGCAAGGGCGAATCTATCCCCCTAAAGATGTAGGTAGGGAAAGACGGGACTATAGCAAAGGAGTAGTAGCCAATAAGAATGATGGAAAGAAGGATAACAACAAAAGAAAGAATGAGACCAAGAAATGCGGCTTGGATAAGATGCAGGAAGCAGGAAAGCAGAACGTGGCAGTTCAGGTAAGCCTTTAGGTCAAAGGGATACTGCATCTTAGGGAGTACAATGTATGTGTCGGTGCCACTGTGGCTTGTATAGAGTACAGTAGAGTGGAGATGGCACTGTGGGCCCTGCAGGTACAGCTTATGCACAAAAAAATAGAAAAACATCTGTCTCAAATATGAGGTATTAGTGGAGGATCTTTGAGTCTCTTCCTTGCTGCTGTCTCAGTTTTTTGGGGAGGAAAAGGTAGGGAGAAATGAAAGGTGATTTTGTGATGTTAACTACCTTAAAAAGCAGACTTCTACCTGTTGTTCCACAAATTATTCAGGCTACCAAGGCAGTTCATCTGGTCAGGTCTTAGTTGTGCTGTTGTTCTGTTGTGAAGGAACTCTGTACTCTGGATTTTTGACTCACTTGACTTGTGCACATTTAATAAATTAAACTCATCACAGGTACTCAGTTGTTTATCTGGAGTAAGACCTTCCACACTGTACGTGCAGTCAGGTGGCCCTCTGTGGATGTAAGGAAAGCCACACTGCACTTAAACCATAATTCTGTGCTCAGGCACTTGCTCAAAATTGTTGTTTTCATATCACCTGCTCCTTTCTCAGTTGTATTTTTGAGGCATGTGTTTTTCCCCTATTTCTGTGAGCACTGTGTACAAAAATGCTGACCTCATAAGTAGACAGTGAATTTACTAGTCTGACTTCCTTTGAGTTACAGTAAATGAGGGTGTAAAGGTTCAGGATTGATCTGATCTTTACCTGGGTAGTTTGGCTGTATCTCAGTTGTTCCCAGATGATGTCTGGAAGCGTTTAGTGATATTGATAGAGACTCTGTTATTGCCCTAGAGAAGCTGCATCGGTTCTTTACTGCTCTTGCAAGTGGAAATTATTTCCTAATGCATTTCATCTCCCTTGCCTCTATCTAAGCCTATTACTGCTTCCCAGGACAAGTCTGCAGAATAACTTGTCTTCCTCCCTGTAACTACCTTGAAGGCCTGTGTAACTGAGGTCTTTTTTTCCCTAGGCTAGACAAATCAGCTCTTTTGGTCTTTCCAGCTTGTGCTGTTAAGACCCTTGTTCGGCTCCTGATTATTTGTATTAAACAACACTGTTATGAAATGAAAGATGAACTGTCAGTATTACTCACTTGGTTTTGGGGGGGATCATACCAAGGTGGGTAGAGGGGAGTAGTGTACAGAAACCATGTGGCAATCATTTGTGAGCCAGTGAATAAGATTCTGGTATCTGCAAACCAACATAGGTGAGTTAGAGTAGCAGGTTCCATATTTATTTGCTGAACATGCCTGTTGCAGGCCTGAGCACAACTCTCAGTTTCAGTGTTCATGCCCCTGTCTTGCAAAATAAGGACTTGAGGCTGATAAAACCCACTGGATCTTCTGAGAAGTATGTATAGGTTTTTTGGTAGGGAAAATATTTTAATTTTAACCTAGCTGATGTATCAGAAATTTGCTTGTCTTATTCTTCAGAGACAACAAACCCAATAAAAACTCTATTTCAAACCTAGCTGTAGCGAAATCTGTTCTGATGTGCTTGGTCACTCTTCATCTCTTGTTGAGTAGAAATTAATTTTGACTTTTTAGTTCTACCAGCTGTATTTATTATGGCAGCTCTTCTGGTGAAATTCCTTTTGTTTTATATAGTTTGGTGGACTTATTTATCCAGACCTACTCCAGAATATGGAGAGAGTTTGCTTCCTCCCACTGAGAAATCAGTGTAGGTTTCGTACTGGTTGGTAGTCTGTTGGTGCTCTGCTTTGGCTTTCCTGGAAATTTCAGGCGTCATCTCCATAATTCATCACCTTCAAAAGCCTAAATGCTGGAAATGTTGCAGCTCCTACTTAACAAAAATGTTAAGAATGTTATATAAAAGTAATTAGTTCTGTTCCACAGTTAAGTGGAAAGCTTGTACACTCAGACAGGATAATGAGTGTGACAGGTTGAATCTCTCATCCTCTCTCGGGAATATAGTGTTAGGTGCTGAGGGAGGTTTACTGCAGACTTACCCAAGGTGTGATGCACTCTTGAGGGATGAAATGGTGATTCTTTCAAGCACCATGTAGGAACCCTCAGGACTACTGGGGGAGTAAATACTTAGCTGTATTGATGTGTTTGAGGTGAGGTCATGTAGGAGCAGAGAGGCAACTGAAATTGTCTGCCTGGATTAATCAGTTTTAGTTATTTGTCTTTTAAAAGTTAACTCTAAATCATGCACAGGGTCTTTTGGAAGCCACCTTGGGAATGTGTTATAGCAGCTTTGAGTTTATGATGAACTAGAGCTCATGTTTTGAAATCTCATGGCAGGAAGAGTGTCTTTAAATTCTCCAGTGTTGCTGTCACAGAATGCGTAGATCTCAGTACGGGTTATAAAAATGGTTAGCTCATTGTGGAGATAAAAGGGACAGCATGATGTAAGTTGAATATTCAGAATGTGATGAAGGGCAAAGATGGGCAGGGAACAGATGTGGCATGAGCAGGGGCTGCATCATTCATGGTGCTAAGCATCAGCCAGAACCTTGAGTTGGAATTCCCTCCTGACTTTTTCTAGTGGGAGTTCAAAAATACATCCAAGCCTCCCAGTCTTACAATCTACTTTTTTAATTAAATGCAAAAAATAAACTACCCTCCCATAATTTCTAAATGGGGAAATTAAAAATTATTTGAAAAAGAACTCAAGAAAGCGTTTGAATGCACCTACCCCTTTACCACTGTGTTTTGGCAGAAAAGACCTGACCTCTAACTCCTTTCAGTTCAGCAGCACTGAATGTTGAAATAAAGCCCATGGAGTTTTGACTTGTTTGATTTGGATTTTTAATTTGGTCCCTGGTAAAACCCCTTTCTTTCAAATCACCTTTGAGGCTTGGCGTCAGGTCTGCTCCTGGGCCCTTTCTGTATTGCCCGGGTTCCTTGCTTGCTGTCTTTCTCCTGCCTGCTCCATCTTGCATTCCAGGCAGTTCTGCCGAGCTGAACAGAAAGGGAAAGTAGTCTTCCCCTCTGTCTTCCTCTCCAGGAAGACCCAGACCGCAGCAGACTCAGACTCAGGTAAACATTACATTACATTCTTCTCTCTGCCTTTAACTGGTGCAGCTCTTTTAACAGAACATACAGCAGTTACACAGTAAACTGAAAGAGGTTTAAGCACTTCTGCTGTTTGTCTTTTGTGCTCTTGGTCAAAGGAATCTCCTTTTACGCAGGAGTTTGTGCATATACATCACTGTATGGATTAGGCTGACAGAGCTCCCTAGGAGAATGTGGTAGTGTTTGTTTTTGGGATGCTGCAGGTAAGTAGCATGAGTTAGGTTGAAACAGTGCCCTAAGAGAAGCATAATAGCATCTGCATTTTCTGTTTTGTTTTTAAGGCACTGTAGGTGAGCAGCATGGTAAGTTTTTTGTATGGTTTAAGGGTATTGTTATGTCCTCTTCCCACTCTCTCACTCGAGAAGGAACCCGTTGCAAGTCTTCTGGGCAGATACACTTAGACTGCCTTAGACATAAAAATGAGGCAAGGAATGCCTGAGAATAGGCAGGATAACCTGAGGAATGAGGAGGTCAATGAGGAGGGAACTGGGTTTCTGTTTTCCAAACTTCTCCCAATTACTTAGGGAAAAGGAAATAATCTCTCAGACAATCTGGGAGTTCATATTTTGGCTTGAGACATGATGTAGGTAATTATGGGAAAAGTTATCTTCTAATTTCTTCTTACTTTCTTCTGCACTAGGTGAAATCCCAGACGGAGATGAGGAAGACTCCAGTGTCTGAAGCCAGGAAAACACCTGTAACTCAGACTCCAAGTCAGGCCAGCAGTTCTCAGTTCATCCCCATTCATCACCCAGGAGCCTTCCCTCCCCTTCCTAGCCGGCCAGGTAATTTGCATTCTTCTTTTGAAGTGTGATTTACTGTTGACTGCAGAGAAAACCCTGTAATAGTGGTTGTTACAGTCTCTGAAGGTAGGAACTGTTTTAATGAACATGCATTAAGTTGAGAATCTTACAAAGTAGTAAAGAAAGGGGTATAGCAGAACTGAAGTGAGACAAATAAGATTCCTTTTGCTTTAGAATCAAGGTCTGTCATGAAATCTGCCACCTTCCTTCTTGGTTAGTGGATGCAAGATCAAGAAATTTCACAGTAGACTGTTTCTGTAGTTAGTCAAAATATGACAGTCTTCTGCTAGATCAGGAGGAAGCACTCACTCTGTACAGGACTGTATTACAAAAGATCAATCACACTTCTCTCTTCTTTAAAGCTCCGTTTCTTTTGTAGTGGTGCTCATGTTTCAAGCTGTAATTTGTGTTATTTGCTGTGTTGCATATTCCCATTTTGTTGTGGAGTGTTCCTGTCCTACCTTGCTGTCCATATTTACTTACAAAATTGCTGGAAGCGGTTGGTCAGTGTAAGACACAGGGACATCTTCCTCATCCCAAAGAATCTAGCCTGTGAGATGCAGAATTACAGCTTGCTTTTCAAACTTGGCTTTTCCTAGCTTTCGCGGGAAAGAAACTGATCTTGTGGATATGAGGATTTGTTTGCTTACCATCAGTCTCTGTCTTAATTGATCCTGAGACTGGTGATCCTCTGGAAGGAGGCAGTGGACTTACCTATTGCTTCTGTTCATTGCTCCAGAAATTTAGTCCCAAAAAATGTGTGTGTTTGAGGGGGTGGAAACTTTGGGGTTAAAGCATCAAAACCCACAGAATGGTGAAGGAAAAAGGTGGGGAGGGGATTGAGGTGGGAGGTGGGAAACCTGTGACTCTCCCAGCTTCTGCCTTGGCTGACTATTATCAGTGCCTGGAGTATTGCAAGAACAGTGAAGAGCAAACTCTGAATTCTCTTGCAGAGGTGAGAAAGGACACTGTAGTGCAGGTGTGCAAATTGTACTTGGAGTTTCCTGTCCTTGTAGCCTGAAAGAGCAAATTAGGAAAAAAACCAACCACTAAATGTTTTCTGGAAGGAACTGTCTCCTCTGCCAAATTAAAGTGTGTTTTTATTTTTCCAGGGTTTCCACCTCCAACCTACGTTGTCCCCCCTCCTGTGGCTTTCTCCATGAGCACAGGGTACACCTTCCCAGGTGGTGTTTCTGTCCCAGGAACCTTCCTCCAGCCCACAGCTCACTCACCTGCGGGAAACCAGGTGCAAGGTGGGAAACAGTCCCACATTCCTTACAGCCAGCAACGGCCCTCCGGACCAGGGCCGATGACCCAGGGACCTCAGCAAACACCACCTCCTTCCCAGCAACCCCTCTCATCTTTACCAGCTCAGGCAACAGCACAGTCTGCAGGCCAGTTACAGGTCCAAGCTCTGGCCCAGCAACAGCAGCAACAGTCCCCAACAAAAGCTGTCCAGGGCCTGGGGAAGAGCCCACCACACCACTCTGGATTCCAGCAGGTGAACTTGATTAATGTGATGTGCTAAACTTTGTTTAAAAATGAATGGCAATATTCAAGACTCACGTTCCTGGATTACCTTTTCAAAACTGTCATTAAAGACCTTAGTGTAGAATTTTGGTCTGTGAACTTGTAGGCAAACTAGAAAAAGCTGAAGTTTAGTGAGTATGAACGTGTGATTCTGTAGCTGAGGGGAAGGTATCTACTGGAATGAGAGTGGTCATCTGTTCTCTGTGTGTTTCTGGTATGAAGGTCATACTTCTTACCAGTTATTTCTGTCTTAAGCCTTTCTAGATTTCTTGTGTGAGTAGTGAGGACTGAGTCTGAACCTTCAGCTGCACTCTCCTTGTGGCTGACTGGGTTGCAGTATCAGTTCCTTCACAGCTCTTACATTTATGCTCACATTGTGCCAGAGAAATCTCCCTTCTGATATGTCTGGACTCTGTGGTGAGACCCTCTTGATATTCTGGCCAGCAAACTGCTGACTCAGTACCTTAGTAAAGGTACTTATAAGATCCTGGGTTAGTGTAAGGATTATACTTGGCTGTTGGTGTAAAGCTTGGCCAGGGAGTGTGAGATGCTTATCGAGACTGCATTTTGGTGAATAGCATAGCAAATCGTGTGGGAACATCTGTAACAAGAAGCCAGATTGACAATTTGAATGGCATTAGGCATTCACTTAGTATTAATTGTTCATCCCTGCTGATGAAATTATGTCTCTGCCTCAGTATCCGCAGACAGACTCATCCAAGCAGCTCTGGAACCCGCCTCAAGTCCAAGGCTCACTGGGGAAGATCCTGCCTGTGAAGCAGTCCTATTACCTGCAGGCCCAGGATCCTCTAAAATTATTTGAACAGTCCTTACAGCCTCCCGTGATGCAACAGCAACCTTTGGAGAAAAAAATGAAACCTTTCCCAATGGAGCCATATAACCAAAACCCCTCAGAAGTTAAGGTGCCAGAATATTACTGGGACTCTTCCTATGGCATGGCTGACAACAGGGTGATGGCACAGCAGTCGAACATGGACCGCAGGGGAAAACGGCAAGGAGTCTTCCGCCCGGAGCAGGATGCCGTCTCCAGGATGACCTTTGAGGTAAAGATCCATGCTGTAAGTGATGGAAAAGCAGTGAGGCTCTGACATTCCTGACAGCTCTAGGAGTTTCCCCGTTTCAGGAATGCCCCATGGCCCAAGCAGATCAATGTGAGCTTATTTAGTAGGGAGCAGGGTATCAGTAAATGGGATGAGTTCTCCACTTTAGTTGGCTGTGTGTGGGATCTGGCTCTTGAAAATTTGGTTGTGGGTAATTGTAGGTCTTGTTTGGTGTAGATGTGCTGTTGATCTCTGTACTGTGTCTGTCAGGTGGAGAAACATGGCGGCTGATAGTTTTGGGGAAAATTCTTGTGTGACAGCTGATAAAAAAACTGTAAAAGCCATCCAAATAATTGCAGTTGAATTATTGCCCTTTAGATGAACTCTTAACACCCATATATCGTCTTGAGTGTGTTGAATGGCTGAGGCTGCAGTAGCCAGATGGAAGTTAGAAATTGCAGATGTTAGAAGCAGTCTTGTCTCGGATGTTTTGGGCTTTTTCCTGCAAATCCCACCACGCAGCGAGAGAGCTGAATGACTTGCTTGGCTCTTGGTTGCACTAATGGAATACTCTGCTTCTGGTCATGCAGTTGTGCTTCATGTTGCTGTTTATAAAACCTGCAATCTTTGTTAGTTATTGCCAGTCCCGGAGTTGTCTGTGAGTTCTTTTGGTGATGTTTATAAGGAAACTTAAACAGAGACCTCTTTTTAAACCTTTGGTCAGATACACTTCTGTAAATGCACTTAGGATTTTCAGAAGGTTGGTTGTGATCATTGGGCTTATCCTTCAGAGAGAAAAGCCAGATGATGTAAGGGAGTCTGCCTCTACCCTGGTGTCAGGTTGTGGTTTACAGATAGAGATGGGGTCACAGCCTTGGTTGCATCCCTAAAAGGGAAGCCTTGCCTTGTTGAAAGCACAGTGCAGCAGGGTTTGAAGCTGCATCTGTGATGCTTGTGTTTTAAGTATCCTTCAAAAAATTGAAGATACCAAGTTTCACCAGTGCTTTGCAGAGGTTTTTTTCATCCAGCAGTCTGGTCAGCTCTATGTTGGTGTAGCCATCATTGGCAGTGGAAATAAGTCTCATGGGATTTAAACTCTCACAAATAGAGAAGGGGAGAAGATGCAAACTCAGTTCTACTTGAAGCCTAAATTACTCCTGTAGAAGAACCATTCTAAGATTTCATGCTCCTTGAATGTGAAAACAGGTTCAGTATTTGGCATGAATTGCAATGGGAAGCACATGCTCCACTGATTAAAACTAGCTGCCCATCATTTTGATGATGTGATGCTCCTCCCAGTACCACATGCGTTAGACCACATGGCTAACTTTATTCTCTGATCAGCATTTTCCCTCTCTGTACCTTGACACGCTTCTGCTGCACCACTTTCTCACCTTGCAGTTCTGCATGCTGCCTGCTGCCTTTCTTGTGCTAGTTTTTTCTCCTCCTGCTGTGTTCTAGCTTCTCCTTGCTGTCTCTTGCTGTTCCTCTTTCTGCCTTCTGTTGTCTCACTGTGCTCATTTCTGTCACTAGGACCCCAAGAGCTCCCCTCTGCTTCCTCCGGACCTGTTAAAGAGTCTGGCTGCCTTGGAGGAGGAGGAAGAGCTGATTTTCTCTAATCCTCCTGATCTTTACCCAGCTCTACTGGGGCCTCTCGCCTCTCTTCCTGGACGAAGCCTCTTTGTATGTATTTGATGTAATACTGCTGCTTCTCTCTCTAACTGACATCTCTTTCTTCTGTGGATTTATAAGAAATGTGAAATTCCTTTCTCTCCCCCATCCCTCCTGTCCAATTCCCTGCGTCACCCTTGGCCTAGAGTAAGAACTCAGACCAGCTGAAAGACTTCACTGTAACTCTTGGGCCAAACCCAGGCCAGCAATTTTGTTCAGAAATTGAAACATCGAGTGCTTTTGTTGTGTTTTGGTTTTTTTTAAGTACAGCCCACAGGAGAAATGTTGATGCATCATTTAATGTAGGGGAAAACTGCCCCAGTAAATGCAGAAGAGATTGTAAACGAACAAGATGACTTTGGAAGAAAATTCAAGCAACTGGTTAAATAATGTGTAATTCCTATGGAAATACAGTCATGTTTGACAGACTGGGATTTATTTTTTTTCTACATTTGTGTATTAAAACCTTCCTAGTTCACTAGCTGGAGGGTCTGACATGCTGAATTTGTAAATTGCCTCTGAAAATGCAGTATACCTTTCTAGAGTGTCTACAACCATGTTCATTAAATACTACTATTTCAGATCAGTAGCAGGAACAAAGAAGAATTATTTGTGACTTTACTCAAAATCTCTGATTAAGTCTATACCTCAATTTTACATACTATCCCAAGGAGCCACTAGCAAAATAGACACCCATTTCTGTCTCATTTGATACCCTTGCTAAGAAAGTAATAGCTGCTTTTTCAGCAGCTTCCTTTGAAGCTCTTACAGTTGCTGTCTGCTGACAAATGGAAGGAACTTCTTCTCTGTGCAAACTGTGTGGATACGCAGAGCGTGAATTTTGTCTGCCTTTTAAAATGTGCTTTCAAAGCAATGAGTTGTCACTTTGAAAATCTAACTAGCTAGGAGCTGCTTGCCAGGAAAATGAGGCTGTTTGTCTTAAGTTTACAGGATAAAAGCAAAGATATTCCAGATATTGAGACAATGTCAAAGAGAGGGACGCTAGTTCAGGTTTTTGTTGTTTGAACAATACGTTTAAAAACATCTGACATGCTGAGCTAGTATGAGTGCAAGAGGCTTTTATTTGAAACAAGACTACAGCTTTGATTTTTGGATCACACTCAGTTTTACTTACAGCTTCACTAATTCTCTGTCTTGGTGATCATAGAATCATAGAATGGTCAGAGTTGGAAGGGACCTTAGAGATCATCAAGTTCCAACCCCCCTGCCATGGGCAGGGACACCTCCCAGTAGAGCAGGTTGCTCAAAGCCCCATCCAACCTGGCCTTAAACACTTAAGATCCTCATCTTAAGTTTGCTGATGTGTGTTGTCCACCAGCTGAACTTTGTAATTTTTCTTTGGTTTCTGTATTGATGATAACTGATCCTGTTTCTTCCCTAAGTAGGCTTGTTTCAGAGAGACTATTTTTCACTGATTAATCATAGTAAGAACCAAAGAGAAAGCTGAGAAGTATTACGAAGGCAATAACTGTATGAGAGGGGGTCATGTAGATGATAGAAAAAGTTATGGTCCATAATACTTTAACATGGAACCCCAGTGGAGTTTTAGAACTACTGTTATAAACACTGGGTGTTTGGGATTATTTTTTTTCCCCTCTACAGTCATTTATTATGAAAATGAGAGAGCATTAAATGAAACTTGGCTTGTTTAACACAAGAAGTTACAGCACTTGGCTGTTCTTACTGTCTAAGAATGTCTGTACAGCAGGGAAGATCTCAAAACCAAAAAATATTCTGTCATTAGCAATATGCAAGAGGCTAATCATGTTTGAAGGAGTCCTCTGATCACTGGGAAGGATGCTGTCTCATTTGTGTAAGATTCTACACAATCATGGTGGAGGTTGGCAGGTCTCCTCTCTAGATGTGTCAAGAGTATTACTGTTATGATATACAAAGCTGTTGTGGCAGTGGAGTTTGTCTGAGACTCCCAGCTGTCATGATTATTTATTTATTTCAGTTGGTAGGGAAACTCCCAATTTTCTGTGTTTGTTAATTTGCTCCCCTGCCCTCCAAGGTACTGGAGCTAAAATAAAAGGAAGGTTTTAAATGTCACCAAAAAAGCCCATAACGGTTCCTGATAGCGTACTTTCCTCCTGCTCACTACAATGACCACTAATGGCTTTTTCCCTTTTGGTTTTTGAAGAAGTCCCTGCTGGAAAAACCATCAGAATTGATGTCTCAGTCATCATCTTTCTTGTCCCTCAGTGGCTTTTCGCTTAATCAGGTAAGTGAGGAGCTGAGTCTGCAGTCCTTTGCTATTTGAGCTTGCCATTAAACTAGGTAACGTGGCAGAAATACGGGGATATCCTATGATTTAAACCAGTGGAAAAACTGAAAAGAATCCGTATGGCTGCCTAATTTCAGTCTGTATCAGTAAGAGTATCTTTGCTTTTATCAGTTGTCTTCCCAAATTCACCTTAGCTCTAGTTCTGCAGATATACTATTGAATCTTGCTGAGTTCATGGGCCACTTTCTCTTGGTAGAATTGAGTTGACTGAAAAGGTGCATCCCAAAGTGTTACCGTGTGTAGGTTTTTATTCCTGAGCCATGAATCACCGCTTCTCTTCCAGAGAACTGAGAAAATTCTTGATACAGAGGTGGGGGTTTTTTGGGTTTTTTTGGGTACTGGGAACTTAAAAGATTTTTATGAAGGCTTTGCAGTCCAGCCAGGAGAAATGTGTTCTGATTCATAATGTGATGGACTTAGTCTTAAATAAAATGGTCAGAGAACAGGGAGCTGGGGAGTGAAAAGGGAGTTAGGAAAATATTTTTATCTGTTGCTGTTTCCTTTCTAGAGTCTCAGTCTTTGAAACAAATCCAATACCTAAACTCTTAAATTCATGTTTTTGCAGGAAAGATACCCAAATAACAGCATGTTCAATGAGGTATATGGGAAAAACATGAATACCAGCACAAAAACAGAAGTCACCCCTTCAGTTGCCCATCAGGAGACTTCACTATATTCTCTCTTTGAAGGGACTCCGTGGTCTCCATCCCTTCCAGCCAGCTCAGGTAATCCTGGTATGATTTTTCCTGTCTAGTGATTTAAGAGGATTTGAGTTAATTTTGAATCTTCTGCAAGTTAAATGTAACCTGAAATTAAAAAAAAGAAAACAACACCTACTTGACAGGGTGTCGGAGTGTTTCTATTTGTTTTTCTTTATCTTCAGAAATATGAGGGAATTCTGTAATCAACAGAGCACAAGAACCTCGATTTTAATTGAGGTAGTCGAGCAGGATAAAATTTGCAGGGGGTGTTAAATCCTGAGATCTCTTAGACTTGGATTCCTGACAAGCATTTGGGGGTAGTGCTTCAACTTGAACATCCATATACTTTCAGTGTTACTTTTTTGGAAAAAGCAGAAAGAACTGTATTTCACTATAGAGACATTTGAAAGAGAGAGAAACTGTGTGACTAAAAAGTGTGAAGAAAAATGAGTGTGTTTTGGGGTTTTCACTTGTTTGGTGGCTGGGTGGGGTTTTTTTGATTAAGCAGTTTAACAAAGCACAACAGCATTTTCCTTAGAAATTATCTTAGAATCATAGAATGGTCAGAGTTGGAAGGGACCTTAAAGATCATCAAGTTCCAACCCCCCTGCCTTGGGCAGGGACACCTCTCCCTAGAGCAGGTTGCTCAAAGCCCCATCCAACCTGGCCTTGAGCACTTCCAGGGATGGGGCATCCACAACTTCCCTGGGCAACCTGTTCCAGTGCCTCACCACCCTCACAGGAAAGAACTTCTTCCTAATATCTAATCTAAATCTCCCCTCTTCCAATTTAAAACCATTACCCCTCGTCCTGTCACTAGACTTCTTGACGAAGAGTCCCTCCCCAGCTCTCCTGTAGCTCCCTTCAGATCCTGGAAGGCTGCTCTCAGGTCTCCCCGGACCCTTCTCTTCTCCAGGCTGAACAGTCCCAGCTCTCTCAGCCTGTCCTCATAGGAGAGGTGCTCCATCCCTCTTAAAGGTATAACACAACTATTCTGTCATACAGAAGACTATGAGGGGAGGAATGAGTTGAATCTAAGAAATAAGTGGATTTTAAATAACATCTGCACTGGATGAGGTTTTTGGTTGCACTGACACTTGCAGCCAGCCAGGAATAACTGTTGTGGGTAAAATGGATGGAGTTGCAAAGTGCTTGTATTCTTCTAGCATTAATGGCTCACATGGTTTCAGCTTTCCCTCCCTTCACCTCTTCATTCAAGAAGAATGTTGTCTTAAGGTATTGTTCTTGCCTGCCTGCAGAGAGGCTTTTTTCCCCTACTTGCTCTCCTCTTCTGCTCAATATTGGGCTCTGGTCTAAATTGCTTTAAGACTCACAGAAGTGTAAAAAGTTCACAGGCTTGGGAGCTGAAGTTGTAAACTTGCAAACTCCTCAAGGTCTAGTGTAGCATTTTTTTATTGGTTTGTCAAGCTTGGAGACAGAGTTGTTTTTAGTTTGAGAAAGGTTCCTCAAAAAACACGGGAAAGACTCACTTTGGCTAGCCAGCCCTCTTGGTATTTTTCTGGTGAGCCCATATATGCATTAAACACACATGAATTTTCACTCAGTTTAGGAATTTGCATTACACTTGGGTACTGGAGGGAATAAAAACTGACATTCAGCATTGCAGAAAGAACTGGGTGATGGCAGAATTTGCAGCAGCACTAAGCCCATCAAAAATTCTGCTGTTTCTGTTGACCTTTTTCCTCTTGCCTTGTAACCACCAGATCACTCAACACCAGCCAGCCAGTCTCCTCACTCCTCCAACCCCAGCAGCTTGCCAAGCTCCCCTCCAACCCATAACCACAATTCTGTTCCCTTCTCCAACTTTGGACCCATCGGGACTCCAGACAATAGAGACAGGAGAGTCGCAGACCGCTGGAAAACCGATAAGCCAGGCAAGTGCTGGGTTCCAGGCTTGTGTGAAACCAGCTGATGGCTTTTGTTTTGCAGTGGTTTTCCAACATTCCTTTGAACTTGTCTGTCTTCCATTTTAGCAATGGGAGGGTTTGGTCTGGACTATCTCCCAGCAACATCATCGTCTTCAGAGAGCAGCTGGCACCAGTCCAGTGCTCCCAGTGGCACCTGGGCAGCCCAAGGGCCTCCCACTATGGAGGACTCCTCAGCTGTGCTTATGGAAAGCCTGAAGGTATGTTTGACTGAAACTGTGTTCAGGAATGGGTGCTTGTCTTTGGGGCCAGAAGATCCAACGATGAGTGCTAGCTTATTGCAAGAGTCAGAGTTCAGTGTCAGAAACTGAAGGTTTTTCCTGCAGGCAACGTAGGAGGTGTGACCAGTGCTGGAAGATGTCACGGTTTTCCAGTTCTTGCCATTCTAGAATATTTTGTGGAACAAGACCAGGCTGGCAGAACTGGAAAAAATTATAACATTTGCTTTGACTAGTCTAAAATTAGTAGTTGTTAATGTGGGATGAATTTTCATGGTAATGATGATTCTGGAGGAGGATAAGCTTCTTCCAGGGAGCCTCTCTTTAGAAAGACCTTCTTTGAAGTCTGAATAACTTTCATGATAAGTCAGGTATAAGTGATAAAGAGAAGAGGGAGAACATAGAAAACTGTCTGTGCCCTCTCATCTTTAAGAGGGGGGCTGTGTAACGCAAGGAGGTGCTAGTGTTGCCTGTTTGTTTTTAGTCCATCTGGTCCAGCTCCATGATGCACCCTGGACCCTCGGCCCTGGAGCAGCTGTTAATGCAGCAGAAGCAGAAGCAGCAGCGTGGACAAGGCACCATGAACCCGCCGCATTGAGACAGAGGTGGCAACCCTTGCAAACAAAGGCTCCATAAACCATGGCATGTTGGGTTTGCAGGACTGGCCCACACAGTCCTGTGCAGGTGGCAGCCCTCTCTTCTGTTCCTTGCTGTCAGGAGGGCGTAAGTGCTCCACCGACCCACTGAGTGTGCACAAAACGACTGCAGTGCAAGAAAACATCAGGAACTCTCCCATCCCTGGGCCCTCTGGAGGGAGAGAGGAACTGCTGTTTGTCTCACTCAGTGACCCAATATCACCGCCTCTCACCTTCTCCATCGTGCATGTCCCCAGCCACATGGGAAGTAAAAGCTGAGAATGAAGGGCAGATGGGAGAAGCCAATGAGAACTTCTCAATCCTTTTCCTCTCTTTGGGGGAGATAAAATAGGAATCCATTAATGATTGCTTTGCTGACTGAGAATGTAGTTGAAATTACTCCTAAACATCTTTATTACTATCTCAGTAGTAAGATCACACTGAATTCTTCCGTACACAGACGTGCTTCGTAGTCAGTGTGTAGCAACGAAAGCCCCAGTTGCTGCTCTGGTCAGAGGTGGATGGTGGTGAGGTGGGGCTCTATCTCCTGGTCTAGTGAAGGAGTTCCATGAAGGAGAGTCTGGCACTTGACACCACTTCACCTTTCACCCAAAGGCTTTGTCCAGCCCCTGGGTGGGTTAGAGACTCTAGCATGAAATGCCCTCCTTTCAGTAGGTGTTTGAGCTATACTCGGTGACACGGGGCATTGCAGCACTCTGCTGGAGGAGCAAGGTAACTGCTATGGGGTTTTAAATTAATGTTTGATTCCTGTACATTTTACTGTAGCATAGTGGCTAGCCCCACAAAGGGCAGGCTAGTCTGTGCATTCACAGCCTGACTCATTTTAATAGGTAGGTAGAAAGCTTTCAATGGTTTTTGGTTGTTTTTTTGTTTTGTTTTGTTTTGTTTTCTTTCTCTCCATACTCCCATCTTCGCTGGATGCTAGTAGTTTCATTGCCAATGTGCAACATCTCACAGAAAATAATCAGGGGTCCAGCAGGGCTGGGTAAAACCTACAGTCCACCTGGACAGTGCAGAGAGTAGGCACCCCCCCGCAGGCACACGTCAGCTCTGCAGAAACCCCCGCCCCCAGCTGCAGCCCCAGACTTTTCAGTTCCAGAATGAAACTCAAGGCAGCCATGGACACGTGTGTAACCTACACACGGAAGAAAGCATAGTGCTGTTCATAGATTAAAAGGTGCAGAAGGGAAAAGGAGAACATTTTATTTGCTATTTATTAGGGGAAAGGAAGACTGGAAGCTTCATTGAAGAAAAGGACAGCATTTTTGTTAGGTTTCCCAGGGAAGTTATGGAAACGGTCTCGATGTCCATTTGCTGTGTTTAGCAGTAGGGGTTTGTGTGATGATTCAGGTTCTCTGAGCTGGAAGTCAGCTGCAGAGCAAAGCACATGCAGGAGCCGAAGTGACACTGGAGCCTGGGCAGCCCCAGAGAGTACAAAAAGGGAAGATGGAGGAGACACAGTCCCACCCGGGGGGTACAAGCAGCTCCCCTGTGATCTCCACCTTAGCAACATCAACTTTCCTTGTTGCGTTCCGAAGCTGTTTCCTTTAAAAAGTCCCAAAAGTGAAGTTCCCACCCAGTGGTAATATGAACCAAACTCCTCTGTACTTCTCTCCAGCCCTCCCAGTTTGTGTATTGAGCTGTGTCCCCAGGCAGCTGCCACATTCCAGTGTTTGAACTGTCACTGACTCTTGCACCCGAGACGAGCTAACCAGGTTGGCCACCTTACTCCCGGCAGTTCCAGGGTCCCAGCCGCACCATTCCACTTGTGCATGAGCATCTGGCCTCGGGAATGCGTCTGACTCTTGGCTGGGACTTCCCTTCTGGCCTCCAACCCCTGGGGGAGCGAGGGAGGGGGCCCCCCAACAGAAACTGGTTTGTGTCGTAAGCTTTTTTTGTGTTTTTTGTCTGTCTGTGCAAGAACTGCAGCTGCTGAAATCAGCTTTGCCTTTAATTAAACCATGTTCTCTCCATCCAGGTCTGTGTGTTGCATTTATTTCCTGTGTAACTCAGCTGCAAGCTTTTAAAAATGCATTATTTTTCTGGAGAAGTCAGAAGAAGGTTTGAAGTCGGTATTTCTTTTTCATTATTATTTTTTTCTTTCTCTTTGAAAGAGAACTAAATAAATCACAGATTCTGGCTCGGGCTCAGTGCACGTAATTGGATTGCGGTTTTATGTTGCCTGTGTTCAATGTGTTTTATGTACTGAACCAAAAATCTGGGACAGGAGTAGCTTGCAAAGCTCTCCTTCAGTTGCAGGCTAGTGTTCTTCAACCTGGTAGAACAGAGGCAGTGGGAGCTGGAGAAGACAGATCCTTCTGCCGTTGCCCTGCCTGTAAATCAGGATGTTGGCTGTTTGCAGGCAGTTTCTAAACAGCATGCTTCCAAATGTGTCAAAGAAAACTATGGAGGTACTCTGAGGTTTTTTTTTAACTGACAGGTGTTTATTGTATCCAAACAACTCTTTAGTATAAGTTCCTTTTAGAAATAAATAAGAGATGTAGGTTATTGGGGTAGTGAGGTTCTCCAGAACTTGTGTGATAGGATCCAAAGCAGGGAAACTGCTGCCCTTGGCCTCTTCAAAGCAACGCACTCCCAACACAGTAGGTGGCTGGCTGTATCTACAGCTTGTATATTTTGGGGCAGTGCAGATGATTTTAAAATGGACATAGGACCAGCTGTCAGCAGCCAGGGAAGGTGAAATAGTGTGAAAGTCGTGCCGAGGGTGGGGAGGGGGAGGGCAAATCTCTTGGACAAGGAAGAGGCTGCCAAAGTTTGTGGGCTTTTATATAGGGAACGGCTTCACTGCTGTATGACCTGCTGAGGTTTTGGGGCACCATCTCTCTAAGTTACTGTCTCTTCTGATTGCTGAAAAAAAGCTTTGAGATATGGCTCCCAAAGGTGAAAGAAATGTGTATATTTTTAATTGGTGAGGGGTTTTGAAGTCAATTAGAACAGGGCAAGGCTGCAGGGTCTCTTGTTTAAGCTTTTGGGCTTGGCAGTAATGTTTTACGAAAGTAAATGCTGTTGGAAGCATTTCCTGGTCTGCAGCCAGAACTTCCTGAATGCCAGTTTCTCTTCTGGATCTGGTGGCAGGGCTGTAAATGCAGGTGGGACCACTCTCTCCCACGTTTTCCCAGATGATGGCTTGTCTCTATAAAAGGTCTGCTAAGGATAGGGTAGGTGGGACAGAACTTGATAAGCACAGGTTTTAGGACTGAATACTCCTAACAGGAAGACAATTCTCAATGTTTGCATTGTTCTCTAGGTACTGATGAAAAAGGTAAAATAAAAAATAAAGTTTTTCATACAAGTAGCAATAATATTTTAAGTCAATTTTCAAATGCAATGATTAATATGGAAACTTCTTAACTGTAGGAGTTGAATTCTTAATTTCTTTCCATGTCCACAACTTTAAGCTCTTCTGAAATCACACCTCCAGGTCTTTGGTGATAGAGTTCTGAACGAAAGCAGAAGGGAAGATGCCAATCTTCCCATTGCACTGGCCTTCTAACCAGTCTTCATTCACTGGAAGATTAAAATTGACACAATTTTTGTTTGTCACTGTAGGGATATACAGGGGCATAATAATCTCCACGTGCTACAGACAGGCCCAAGATCGCTGTCCTAAGGTTTTCTGCTGCTAAATAGCCATGCTAAAGCCTGGTGGAGAGAAGAATGTGGAGGAAAAGGGCAGAGAGGAAATGAGATAGAGAGTAAAGTTGTAAGGTAAGAATACACTGCCAAACCAAGGTAGAAAAAGTAGATCAAAATAGAGACCAGGGGCTCAGAAACTGCCTTGAGTACAAGACAGTGGAAACAAAGGGAGTGTGGATAGCAAGGAAATTATCTGAGACCTTGCACTGTCCTCTTCAAGATACCAGCTGAAGTGTGGTTTCACCTGTTGCTCCATGTTCATCTTAAGTATAATTGTTGGGTTTTTTTTGCCATTAAAACAATTCAAGTTGTCTTGAGGAGCTGAGGAGAGAAACAGGTGCCCTGTGCAGGGTCTGTACCTCATTCTTCACCTGGTGTGGGCTCACCTGCAGCTTTTGCTGGAGCACAATAACCCTGTCCTCCCTGCTGTGCGTTCTGCACAAGCTTGAAAGGATCTAAATCAAAGATATGTACTAGATCTTGCTGAGATTTAGTCTGTATTTAAGCCTCATTTCATATAGGAACACTAAAGACTAGTATTAAAGTGTATCGAGGAGGCTCGTGGCCAAAATGACGCATCTCCTTTAAAAAATAGTTATCAGTAAAGTTAAACACATCCCATCTTGAAACTGTGAGGAAAGGGGGGGTTGCTGAAACAAGGGTGTGATGAAAATATGTTGGAGGAAGTGTGTGTAACACTGAGACTTGAGTGGGAAGCCCGTGGTAGAGCTGGAAGAGCTCTGCCTGCGCAGTAGCACAAGGGATGGAAGGTGGCACTGGTAGAAAGCAACCTCTTGCAGACTTTGCTTGTCTTGTGGCTCCAGAGAACTGGCTGGTAAGTTGAAAACCAAGTCCTTTATCAGGAGTTGGCAAAGCAGAGGCTGGAAATACTTCAGTAAGTTGGATTTTTTAAATTATTATTATTATTTTTTATTCCCTTCGTGGGGATGGAGCAAATTTGCCCTGTGAATCTGGAACCTGGAAGCTTGGTCTTAGCGATGCGAATGAAAGCAACTTTCTTGTGTGTTCTTAGGTTGTCCTTTTCCCTGCCTTCCACCTGCCACCTCATGCTCATGCAATCTCTGCAAGCTTCTTTTCTAACCTGTCTTGTGAAGAGCCTTCTATGCAAGCTTTCTCAGAACAGCCCTGTGGCAGAAATCTGAGCAGCCTGTTTTCCATCTAAAGGTGGCAAACTGTAACTTGCAGAAGTTTGCTCTCAGTGAAGGCTTTCTGAGCCAGGCTGTTGCTCTGCAGGTCCCCAGCATGAACCAGTTTGCCTTGGAGGAGTGGAGAATTTGGGAAAAGAGGTCAGAATCCCTAGCGAAACTAGGAGGCTCCACTGAAGAACATGTCCCTTGTCTGATGAAACACCTGAGAGTTTTTGGCCTTTCTGGCAGATGTTGGGAACCCACAATATCCCTCCCTTCCCCTGTCAGAGAAGGAGCAAAATTACCTTTGGATAAAACGAGTATCACATCTCCTGCCTGAAACTCCAGGTCTTCAGGTTGGGTGGCTTCATAATTGTACTGTGCTACAACTTGGCTTGGTCCCATCTCCTCCGGTGTTTCTTCTTGTGGTGACTCCTCTGGCTTGCTGTCCAGTAAAAACCCCTCTCCCTAGGGCAGGAAGTAAGCCAGTAAGCAGAGCTCTTACCCTGGGACAAAGGAAAAGGAGAAGCCAAAAGCTCTGCTTCTCCTCTTCATGTGCTCTTTGCTCCTCTGCCTTTCAAGAGGTCGCTGGCTTGCTTGGAAAACCGTAAGTCTGCACTCAGTAAGAAAAGCAAAGGCAACATCTGCTTAGGTTCCTTGCCAGGAGCAGGCAGAAGCGGTGGCTGTCACTGACCTCTGTGATTTCACACCAGACTGTCAGACAGTTGTCCTTGCTCTGGCTCCAAGCCACCTCCAGGTTCTCCATGCTCAGAGTCACCAGCACTTGGCTGTCTCTAGGCTTGTACCTGGGTGTGCAGAAGATGTGGGGTAAGGGTAGGAGTCCAAAAACCAGAGCTCTAGCCCCCTGCAGCAGGCAGTGCCTCACCTCAGCTGTGTGTGCTCGGGCTGCAGCTCCAGCTTGTTGCAAACCAGGTTCAGGAGCTCTGTGTAGGAGAATCCTGGCTCAACTTGCAGGGCAACCGTGTACTTGTAATGCACCTTGAGGATGTGAGGGCTGGAGACAACTGCTCTGGCCTCCTGTGTGCAGTAAGCTGGATGTCAGAGCTTGTGTGGCTTGGTGAGGGCAGGGAGAGGGACCAGGATGTGGAAACTGTGGTGGTCTGAGTCAAATCTGAGCTGTGGGGCATTAGCTGCCTGCTGGCCAACGAGACATCTCTGCTGGCATGTGCAGTTTTTGGTACTTCCCTTGGGGCAGGTCAGCATTTGTGCCACCTGAGCTATGGTTGGACATGCAGCTAGTTGGCAGCCCTGGGCTTGTCCCAGGAGAGAGTGCAGTAATAGATTAGGCACTTAGCAATGGAACTGTGGCTTTTGAGTTACAAAATTTGAGGGTGGTCTGCCCTCCAATTCCCTCAGTATGTATTTTCTTTTTTTCCTTTTTTTTTGAGTTGTGATTATCATGTTTTCCCATCTTTCTCCCCAGCATGACCTTCTGGTGCACTGAGCCTGCTCAGGAGCAGGTGCGTTACAGCCAAGCTCTCCTATTTTTTTCTTCTCGGATGCCACAGGTCAACCAAGATAAAATCATATGAGGACTCTGCTGACAGCTCCAGGCCCACTGGGGAGTAGACCTGGAGAACTCCTCATAGAAAAGCAGCCCTAGTCACCTGGTTGGATTTTGATGACCTGATGGCCCCTAACCCTCTTGTTAAGCTTTGAAGAAGCTCCTGAATGATGAAAACCTGAAACACTTTCCAGGGGTGTGCTGCTTGCTGGGCATGCCAGCACCTTTCAACATGCAATCAGTGCAGACTTGTAACACCAACAAGACCTTGGGTTTGCGTTCACGAGATGTTACCTTTGCTGCATCTCTCGGTTGCATCGCAGGAGTGTAGTCTGTGGAGGAAGAAAGAGGTGGCTTAACAAGTGGGACAGGGGAAGTGTTGCTGCTCTGTGCCTAAATACACATTCAGATCCTCTGCAGCCCTTCTCGACGCCTACGTCTATGTGCAGCAACACCAACCAACCCTGGAGTCAGCAGTTGTCCCTTGAATGGATGCAGCATCAGCTGCAATGGGGTTCATCTGTGAGATTTAGATACAACCACTGAGCAGATGTTTGGGCTCTGTGCCTTCCCTCTTACAGGGATGGGAGCTTTAGAGGTTGGATGGCTTTCCCAGGTGGATTTAAGAAATAAATACATGAGCTGCTGGCTTTAGCGCCTTTGATCTGACCTCCCCAGCTCCATGCTGAAAACTGGAAGCAATTCCTGTCCTTCGTCAGGATTGTAAAGCTGAATTCAGAGTTCTGGGTAAGGTGACTTCATGCAGGTTGGTTGCAGTCTGTTCACAAGGACCTGCTCTATGTTTTATCAGAGTTTTGACATGATTGTGCTCATTAGAGGAACAGAGCTACACTGTTGAATGTGGTCCTACTGCTAGATATGTGATGGCTTTTGGTGCCATAATGATGCTCTTGGGGACCCTGAGCTGTTTGCCCTTAACTCCATTGAGCCACAGCCATCAGCTTTGCTACTGTGCTGCCTACGAGGCTACTAATGACAGAAAAGGCTTGTGTCCCAAGCAGAGGAGTCTTTTGGTCCATCTTTTCCCACGGACTGGCTCAGGCCCACCTCAGAGCAGGGGGCTTGGCAACTAGTTGTCTGCGTATTCCTGTTTTTCTTGGCAGGTTGACTGTTGCTAGCCAGAATAAACTGCAGCAGGTTAACACCCGTGCTGTATGGTCTCTGCAGGGTATTTTCTAGCCCAAATGGGTTTTTCCTGCAGCAGTGTGGAGCTCAGCTCAGCCACAGTGATGTCTTTTACCCATTAGTAGCTGTGCTAATTAAGGGCATGGAGGGATTTGCTTTTCTTGGGGACTCATGTGCTTTATATTTTACTCCATCCTCAGCGCTGCAGTTGCCATCTCTGCCTCCTGCTTTATTGCCTCTCCATCCTTGACTGCAAATGGGCTTAGAAGCGAGGCAGAGATGAGCCTCAGCTTTGGTCTCAAGGTGTGAGGATGTGGCACAGACGAAACAGTCTCCAGCCTGGTGGCCTCCTAAGGTACCCCCGTCCCTTGAGCTCCCCCTCACTGACCTGGTGCTGGCCGCCGCGGCTTCTCTGGAGCAGGGGAGCTGGGTGGCTCTGGGATCTCAGCTTCAGGAGGGGTTTCTTCCTGTGCCGGGTGAGAAGAAGGTGGTGCTATCAATCTCATGCTTCCTAAGGGAGCTGGGATGCTGCCCCACACAGCCCACCCTCCAACCTGCTTTTTTCCCAAGGTCTGTTTGGGATCTTGAACCGGGGAGGGGTGACTTCACTAGCCCTTATCTGCCCGGCACTGCCAACCACCACCCAGGGGGGCCATCAACAGCACCTACCCAGATTTTGTGGGTCTCCAAGCTCATGTTAAGCCAGAAGAACTCAACCCCAGTATTAGTGGTGGGTGAATGTGTGGGGATCTGCCCTCCCCAAAACACCATGTCCTCTTAGGCTTCCTTACCTGGGTATGCAGCTTGTTCTGGAGCTCCATGGGCTCAAGGAAGTTGCAGGGGACAATCCCTTTCTGTGGGGGAAGGAGGGGTGAGTGGGGATTGCTTGTCAAGGAGGCTACCCTCTACTGAAGGACGCAACTGAACTTGTCCCCATCATGCCCTGAATCCAGGGGAGTCCCTGAGGCTTGAAGGTTAGTTGCTACAGGTCGGATGGGTTTCACTGAACCCTGTGGCCTAAGCCAGGTGGATGTAAGGGCCTTAAGTCACAAACTCATTTAGTTACTGACAGCAAAGCTTTGCCCTACAAGTCCTTTGCAGAACCTCACAGCATCTGCCCTATCATCTACCTTTCTCCTGCCGAACGCTCTCCTGGTACCTTTCCATTGAACATCACCGTAGCCCAGTTGTCCTTCTCTTTCTTCAGTACAAAGACGATGTTTCCTGGCAAGACCGGCAGCTCCTCAGCAGTCTCAGGGATGAACTCGTACAAGACACGGTGCGGCTGCCCTTCGAGGGCCCTGAGTGCAGAACAGCAGCTGGGTCAGGAAGCTGAGCAACATCATTGTTTCATTTTGTAGAGGTAACCCAGATCTTTGTCTCCTAGTTTCTCTGAGCCGTTCCCTCCTTCCCCCAGGTTTTGAGTCCCAGCAGGACACTCAGCTGCAATGATGCAGGACAGGCTTGGACCTGACTGCATGGGTTAGCAGCATTGCCTATCCTTCATCCAACTCACCTGAGGATTTCTGGGGTCTTGGGCCTGGGTGGAGGACCGGAGGCCTGCCAACAAGGCAAAAAGAAAATGATCAGTAATCTGGGGGGCCTTCAGTTGTCTTGCAAAAACGTCCTGCAGCCTCCTACCACACCTACCATCACCCCTATGTGGTTCCTTCTTCACTGTGCTGGTGCTGGGTCATATGTTCTTAGCCTAAAGGGAGTTTTTTGCTGCTTTGCAGCCAGCTGCAGTAGGTTTTTGGTGCTTTGTCACCCCGATGTGTGTGCCTTAGGTTGCCAAGAGGAATGTCCATTGGCTTTGCTCCTTCAAAGGCACAGTTTCCAAAGTCTTCCACCTGCGGTTGGTTTTCAGAGGCACAATCCTGATTTCACTTGTGATTTTCATTTGGGCTTGCAGAGGGTTGAGATCACAGATTTGGGATCAGCTGGTATAAACTAAGTTGTGTTTCTTACTATGCTTGTGAAATCCCCAGCTGCTGTTGTGCTTTGGGGTCTCTCCTGCCAAAGTAGTTTAAGGTCTCTGGTGGATTTAGCAACCCTCTGAAGAAGCTACTGGAAATAGTCCTGACTCTTGCAGCAAGGTGTCAGCACTTGGCTGCATTGGAAAAGAGTGCCTTTAATCTTGCCTAACGGTGCTGTAGATTGCAGCAGATGCATTTCCCTGTATCCTCTCAAAAAGTTCCCGTAAAATCTCTCTGGTGCCTTTAGAGGTAGAAAGATGCCACTAAATCATCAGGAAAATGGCAACAAAGATGCAAAGGGCTTCAGGAACTGGGAGAAGGATGGAAAGTGAAAGCAAAACTGCTCTTGCTTCTCTCATGGCTTGAGCTGAGACAGACAAAGGCAGTGAATCTTCTGGGGAGGGTCTAAGACCACTCCTTGATGGAAGCCATCGCCCCACAGCAACATTTGGGGCAGAGGATGTGCTGCCAGGCCACTACTCCCTTATTCAGGGAACTGGTTTGACCTCAGCCACAGACATGTAGGTGGGTTTGGGATGCTCTCTCCGATGACAGAGATAGCAGCTGAGATGAGAGCAATGCCCACCTCCCACCTGTGGCAGTAATGGAAAGATCATGGTGGCAATACTGCTATTTGCTCCCTGCTGCGAGCTGGAGACCTCAGCAAACTGGGATGATACCCATCCCCGTGTCCTCCTGAAAATTCACTGAGGATGCTTTGCACTGGTGGCATCTTACCTGTGGTTGGAGTGGAGCAAATCCTGAAAAATCATCCTTATCCACCACAGATGCCACCACCTAGAGCCAAAGACAGACAGGTAGTGACTTAGTGTTTATAGAACTCTTAGACATCTGTCCACCCTCTTCCTTTGCTGTTGCCTAAGCCAAGCTCTTTCAGGATGCTTCATGTTCAAGAGGGTCTGTGATTTTAGAATCATAGAATGGTTAGAGTTGGAAGGGACCTTAAAGATCGCCAGGTTCCAACCCCCCTACCATGGGCAGGGACACCTCCCACCAGAGCAGGTTGCTCAAAGCCCCATCCAGCTTGGCCTTGAACACTTCCAGGGATGGGGCAGCCACAACTTCTCTGGGCAACCTGTTCCAGTGTCTCATGACCCTCACAGCAAAGAATTTCTTCCCAGTATCTAATCTAAATCTCCACTCTTCCAATTTAAAACCATTACCCCTTATCCTGTCACTACACTGCCTGACAAAGAGTTCCTCTTCAGCTCTCCTGTAGGCTCCCTTCAGATTCTGAAAGACTGCTAGAAGGTCTCCCCAGAGCCTTCTCTTCTCCAGGCTGCAGAAATACACTTTCAGCTCCTCTATTCGTGGAGACTCCCTATTCCCCACAAGACCCCTAGGTGCCATCCATCCCTCCCTCCATGCCTGGGGGGAATCTCTGAGGCCTGGACCAGCTCCATATTTTTGGCTGACCTCCAGGCAGCAGATAGCAGCTCAGAGGGGTGGTGAGAGGGTGGTCAGCAGCTGCCTTCAACCCACAGGCATGGCCTGAATTAATAAGACATTTCTTTCTTACCATAGCCTTCCCCAGGTAGTCCTTCTTCTCCAGCTGAGCCACTTGTTTTTCATTCGGTCTGAACAGCTTCCCTGTGGGAATGGCCACCAGGTCACAGAGCTTCTGCTTCTGTAGCACAGAGAAGTCACAGTGCTCTTCAGAGGTGGGGGCAGGGACTGCTTTACTGTCCCCTTTCCTTCTACCTCTGGAGTTATGGTCTCGCTCTGAAAAGTCAAAACTCCACCGTGACAGCCTGGACCTGACACGGTCCATTTAGCCATCCCTGCCGCCCCGGTGACCTAAAGCACTTCCCACCACCCACTGCCACAGTACAACATGCCCATTTTGGACAGCCCACTGCATTTCACCTGCTCTGCTAAACCTGTATCTTTAGAGAGGTGGTTTCTCTGTCACTGTGATTTTTCTTCTTCCTCCCTGTGGGGCTGCTGTGAGCAAACAGGGTGGCTGTAAGACTTGATCCTCCTTACCAGGATGGCTTCCATCGCCCTGTCAATCTTGTTGTGCTGGGGCTCGCTCTTCATTCTCATGGCCAGTGTCAGGTGCTCCTCAGCTTTCTTCCAGTCCTCTATCGTGGCGTACACCAGCCCAATGTTATAGAGTATCTGCCAGAGGGATAGGTGCAAGGAAGTGAGCTCTTAGAGCAGCCAGACTTTTTCCAGGAGCACGGTGAAGGAGAAGACAGCAGTGTGGTAGCACTGCACAGAGCACTGCACCAGCTTGCTTGCTTTTTTGCAAGGCACAAAAAGTAGTTGACTGTCTTCTCCTTAGATTTCCTAAGTTGCTGAATAATTCTTTGGGATCAAAACTGCCAGTCAGGTCTTTCTCACCTCACAAGCAAAGAGCTTGTGCCGCAGCCCCAGGATCTTGTAGTCGATGAGCTGGTTGCCTCGCAGCTGGGCCAGTGCCTCTTTGAAATCCTCGATGGCCTTTTCATGGCTGTGAGCAGAGGACAACGGCGTCACCACCTTGTGGTGGCATTCTGGCTGCCTGGTACCCCTCACAGATGCCTCTAAGTCATTACTTAAACTTTTAGTTTAGCTGAGTCTCTCCTATCTCCTTGCAGGGCTTTTGGAGACCTCAGGGGGAGGAGAGATGCTCCAATGCTGGTGTTAATCCCAAAAGTGCACAGCTGCTGAACAGGAGCCTCTGTTATACCTGGAGTGGTGTCTCCTGTGGTACCAACCTGCCTGGGGCTGTCCTCAGCTGAAGGCTGACACTTCTGCAAAGAGCAAACCCAAACTTTAAAGCCCTCCACTCACTTCTGCCTCTGGTAAAACACGATCCCTCGCTGGAAATAAGCCACCGCCAGGTGCTTGTCACAGCCGATGCTCCGGGTAAATGCCTGCATGAAGGTAGGAGTGGGGCAAAAAGGGGATGAGGAGGGGAGAGCTTTACAAAAACAGAGGCCATAAAGTGGTTATACCTATCCTGCTTTAGCCAAGGATCCTGTGCTGGGTGCTGTATCTCCCTGTGGTGCTGGGCAGTGCGTGCTGAAGCCTGTACCAGGCTCCCAATGTTTTTGAGTTAGAACCATCTGCCACCACTTGCCTGGCAGCTTGCTGCCCCCCGCAGTCACCTTTGGGAGAGGAGGAGGACAAGCAGCAAGCTGTGCACCTCTTCTGCTGCTTCACCTGTGATTCACCGAGAAAACAGGTTCAGCAGGAACCGCCCAGGAGTGTCAGCTTCATCCTGGCTTTAAAAGGCTCCGAATCTTTCCCTTAGTCAGACCTTGGACCTTAATTCCTCCTGTTACCACTGAGTCTGGCAGGTTTGTGTGCAAACTCAGGGTGCCTGCAAGCAGGAGTAGGGACGGTAAGCGCTGTCCTTACCTCCTCTGCCTCTGCCAGCTTCCCCAGGACAAGGTGGATGCAGCCGATGTTAAAGCAGATTTTGGCAGGGGGGTTCTGGACTGCTGTGAAGGCATCCAGGGCTGTGCCCCACTCCTTCTTGTCCGCCGCGCACACTCCTTCTTGCCACAGACGTATTGTCTCCACCAGGGACATGGTGTGGTGGGAGTGGGACGTCGTGGGTCTCACCTCTCTCCTCGTCCTTCCTTCTGGCACTGCTCAGCCTCTCTTTATCTCCTTTCTGCCTGTACTTCTTCCTTCCCTGCTGCCCGTGTCGCAAATCTGGCAGGAAGTGGCCTCACTCGCGTCAGTGAAACGTGGTCCTGAGATGGGGAAGTGGGGCAGAGGCTGCCTCTGCTGCAGCGGGTTTCCACGCTCAGCTGCCATGGGTTGCATGCCAGGTCCTCTCTGGCAGCTGCTCCTCACCTCTTTGGGTTTTGCTTGTCTGGGTTTTTAATGAAAAG
Source organism: Thinocorus orbignyianus (assembly GCA_013400375.1). Lineage (NCBI taxonomy): Eukaryota > Metazoa > Chordata > Aves > Ciconiiformes > Thinocoridae > Thinocorus > Thinocorus orbignyianus. The sequence goes on along the minus strand of VXBW01003908.1, from coordinate 204,538 downwards.
ATGTGGATTTTGTTGGCCGGGTGGTTGATCATGTCAAATTTAGAGTTACAAAGCACTGCAGCCGAGTTGCTTATGCCCTCCAAAGTGTGGCCTTCAATGGAGGCAGTTGCTGAATGGTTCCTGCAGCTGGGCTGGGGCTCTCCTGCATCTCTGCCCAAGCAGGAAGGCAAAGTACAGCCCAAGGCACAGCCTGGGAAATGTTTTGTCCTGCCTGTCCCCCAGTGTGATGCCCCGGTGAGGAGCTCCACTGCTGGGGGTGTGCAGATCTGTCCACAGATGGGGTTTGTGGGGGGCAGCAGCCATGCTGTGTTGAGCTGCTGCGGTGGTGGTAGCTCACACTCAGCCCCTTCTGTCAAGGTGTTTTGTGGCCAACAGCGTAACCTGTTTCTGGAGAGCTGCTAGGAGGAAAGAGGGACACTGAACAAGTGGCAGCCACCAAGGAAGTGGTGGCAGGGGTCTGACCTGCCAATGCAGAAGATCTGAAGCTGGGTGCTCCACATGTGGCTTCTAACCAGTTTTGGAAATACTTTGCCTCTGCCTCATGTGAATCGCATCATTGGTAGATTTGGTAAGAGCTTAAGATATGTCAGCAAGACTTGGCCCTCGTGGGTTTACTCACACTTTCCCAGCAAATTATGCAATGCCAACAGCTGGAGGGAGACTGCGGACCCTTTTGACTTCTGCTTGGGAAGAAACCCAAGGCACTAAAGAGCAAGGAGTTGGTTTTCACTCAAAAGCAGGACTGAGTACATGCATGAACCTCAGGGTCCCTTTGGTTCTCCAGTTTTAAGTGTGCCCTTGGCATCTCTTTGCACCCTGCTGCTTCCCATGAGTTTCCTACAGGAACACCGAGGACACTCTCTGACCTCCAGAAAAGCAGAGGGAAATGCAACCAGGAGACATGATGCTGAGGGAGTGAGGTGGAAATAGCAACGTGGTGAGCATGAAAACCCCCCTCTAAGATGCCTTTTCTCATTCCTTTGAGGAATGGCAGACCCCGTTTAGCAGGAAACAGTTCATCTTATTGTAGGGATAATTTTCTGCTCATTTAATTTTCTGAACTGGCACACTAATAGAGCCAGGTTGCCCCCAAAATTCTTACAAGGGGAGCTGGGGGAGGATGCAAGATCTCTCCTGTGACAAGGGTTGGATTGTTGTTTTTCTTCTTTTTCACTGAAAGATGGGATCTCAAAGTCTTTTGTTCCCTTTTACCAAGTTGATTTAGCAGGAAAACTCATTTCTTCTACAATAAGAACCAAGAGGAAGTGAGTAACAGAGGTGGTGACATCTCCCGTGGGAAATTCTTGGAAGCCAGTGCAAATGCAGGTCACTAAGAGATGCCATCGCCACATGTTCGGGCCGGAGCAGGAGGCAGCGGTGGGAGGTTTACAAGCGAGCCTTGGAAGTGCTTGAGCCATCCTGACCATCCCTCCTCGAGCAGGTCCAATCTGCACAGAGAGTATTTTTCACTGAAGGCTTCCTTCTCATAATAGGAAGGGAAACGTGGTTTGTAACATGAAATTGTTTGGGGATTTTTAGTTCCTTGCCCACCTTTGTCAGGAAGTATAGTGGTAGGACAAGGGGCAATGGTTTTAAATTGGAAGAGGGGAGATTTAGATTGGATATTAGGAAGAAATTTTTTACTGTGAGGATGGTGAGGCACTGGAACAGGTTGCCCAGGGATGTTGTGGCTGCCCCATCCCTGGAAGTGTTCAAGGCCAGGCTGGATGGGGCTTGGAGCAACCTGCTCTGGTGGGAGGTGTCCCTGCCCATGGCAGGGGGGTTGGAACTTGGTGATCTTTAAGGTCCCTTCCGACTCTGACCATTCTGTGATTCTATGATCTTTTTCTGTTTTTGTCTTTTAATCCTTTACATAAGACGGCACAATGGGTTTCTAACCCCCAGCTCTGCCTGGGTGTGTGTAAACCACCACTGTGAGCAGGGCTGAGCGAGGTTTGGGGCCAGGAGCTGAGGGTGACCTCCACCAGCCCCAGTTGATGTGAGATGGCTGCCAGCTTGTGGTGACACCTTCGGTGAGCTCCTCCCCATCTCATGGGCTGATCCCATCTCTGAGCTGCACTGCTGGAGGTCTTGTTAATATTGTGCTGGTGGATTTTGGCTGTGCCAGAAGCACTCGGTGCTCTCCACCATGCACCTACCAAGGATACCAAGCTCAGGCTGCACTTTGCCACCAGAGAAAAGGGAGCCTGTGCCTCCTGCAGCAGAGCTGGAGCCTGAGGATTTAATGCTGCTCTGGACTCGCCCAGCCAGTGGTGGCCCTGGAGCAAGGTGAATCCAAATACAGGTCACTGTTTGGTGCAGTTGAGGCTTGCTCCACGTTGTGTTTATACAGTCCATGAAATCAAGGCAGCCTTGGGAGGAGAGAGGTAAACTTATTTACTTTTTTTCTTTTTTAAAAATATATTAACTTTTTACCTTCCTGTCATTCAGTTGACAGAAGAGATGACTTCCTGCAAATCTTGCACTGTTACCCCCACATTAGTGCAAGCCTTTTAGCACATCCCTGAATGCAGATGCAGAAGACTTATGTTTTTATGTAGATGTTTCTAAATACTTCATAGCTTAGCCTGAGGGGAATCTGGAGAACCCTAAGATTGTGCTTCTCCTTGCGATGGTTTATCTAATGCTACCTAGAGGTAGCTGACCTGCTTTGACATCAGCTGCTTTGGAAAGTATTTTTCACAGGTCTGGAATTACATCTTGTAAAATGAGGATTGTTTGGTGTCTTGGCCATACAGGGACAAATTAAATGAAACAGAGAAGCCAAACACAGTCCCTGGGAGAGCTGTAAGGCCAAAGCCACCACTGCATGTGCCCAGGATGCCAAGGCTTCTGCATGTATGCTTGAAATCGGCGTTTTCTGTGGTCTTTACAGCAGGGCCAGGTCTTCTACTTTGCATGGCCAGTGCCTCCTGTTGTGCCTGCATTCTTACTGATGCCTGAGTGAAGGTGGTGCATCAGGAGAGCCTTGGTCTGAGCCATCTGAAGGCACTAGCTCTGCTTTGGCAAAGCGATGACTTGGGTACTGAACAGGAAAGGCCATCCAGATGTGGGAGTGCTCAATACCAGGTTTCTGTGTGTTCAGGCCCCTTGGAAGTTGCATGTGCCATTAGTGCTGCTGTAGACACACGCAGTCATCCCACCCACAGGAGAAGCCCAGGACCACACATTTGCTTAAATTATTATTAAACCCAGCAATTATGTGTAAGCTCTTTGAGCTGGGGCAGGCAGAGAAGAACAAAAGCTCAGCTGCAAAATCAGGAGGGTCACTCCACGCAACAACCCTGCTAGGCCACTACCCTTTTCCTTCTTTTGCTCTTAAGAGGGCACCTAACATTAATGGTTGTGATGATCTCTCTCTGGCTACAATTTTAGCATAGGAAGAGACATCTCTAGTAGCCCCGGTTTACCACATTTCTTCTTGTTTAAGTATCTCATTGAAATAATCTCAGATTTTCTGGCTGGATGAAGCTTCTCAGGTACTGCCATTACATGCAGGAACAAGTAACTGCTAGAAACCATGACACAAGCCTATCAAGAAAAATAGCACAGGGAAAAAGTTCTAAGGCTTGCTTTTTCACTATTGTCTGCCCTGGAAGAGCAGCCGGCTGAAATTTTGAGACATTTCAGACACCAAGTAAATATTCAGTGACGATTTATTGTCTGGCCTTTATTATTATTACAAAAAAAGCAGATATCAAAAAACAGCAAAGATTTCACAAGTTCCCCAACAGTTTTTACACAACTGAACTGCAGTAAAATGGTGAATGTAAAACACACACATTTCAGTTCTGGCCCTAAACCTTCAAGGGTGATCTGTGCTCTGGGGTGTCCTGGGCTTTCCTAATTCTTTTATGTTGGAAACCGATTTGTGCACTAGCTAACACACTGTGGCACAGTGCCAACAGGAATGTGATCTGTCTGGAATCGTTTAAGACCCTGTACATCTAGGAAACAGAACGAGAGCTTTGCAAGAATGGTGTGGATACCAGTATGCATTTCTCAGATTACCCCAGGCAGCTGCTATGTTGTGCTTGACAAAATCACATCACTTTCGAGTTGCTGAAGTGTGATTTGTTCTATGAAAGCTGCTGCTTCTTCTTCTCTTCAGTATCTTTGCTCCCCAGAACAAAAGAGTTCACTGGGCTGGGCACCAGCGCAAATGGACCATCAACCGTTTAAATCCTACCATCCAAACAACTTCATCCCAGTGTGACTTTGCTGCTGCAGACCCAGCATTTGACTGATCACAGGGAACCAGAACAGGCCGTAAGATGTGAGGTTAAGGAAAATGCTCAGCTCTCTGGAATGATAACCGGGGTCAGAAGGGAGCCTTTGTTTTCTGCCCTATTCATGGCCGTAGGTTCAGAGGTTGACCAAAGGAAACATGGTCCAGTTACCAATATTAATAGCTGCCCCACTTCTCAAATACAGATCTTGCATCAAAACACTGCTTGGCTAGCGAAAAGAATTAAGACATTGCCCTACGTCCCTCAGCATTTGCTTAGAAAGTCAGGTCCAAATCTGCCATAATTATACACAAATGCAAATCATCCTAAACATGAAGTTGAGGATGTCTCTACACGTGTCACTGAAATGTTCACAAGTACCAAATATTCCTGTTAGAAATAAAATTGCACCTTCATAATTTTCCAGAACTTAACAAAAAAAGAGATCACGATATGCATTATTCGTCAGGTATGAAAGAAGCAGCGAGAAGGCAAGCTGAGAGACAGGCGCTGCCCACAGGGCAGCAATGGCATTTGGTTGGGTTTTGTACCAGCACTTCCCATGCCCTGGATGGCAGACAACCAATTGCTGCTGGATTTAAACCGTTTTCCTGGCAGTCAAAACGCGGACGATGGACCCTACTCCTCCAGCAGCCAGGGCCTGAGAAGAGAAACATGGCAATTAGCAACAGGTCAAGGTAGCCACGGGCTGAAACAACTGCTGCTCAGAAAGGCTTTTTGACTGTATTTCAAATGATGAAACACTGGCACCCAGCGTGCCAGGAAAGGATGATCCCGTTTGCTTTAAAGACAGCTGTTTAATGAGCTTTTATTTCCCTGCAAAACCAAGCTGCAAACTTTACTCCCCTCTAGGACGACAACTACTCCCATCTGCCTGAATCACTGCATTGAACCATTTTGTTTGCCTCAATCTAACAGAAAATCAAATTTTAACTGTAGAACCTCTACCCGAACAATCAAAGCAGGCACACGATATAACTCAGCTGTGAGCTGGCAGGACTGTACCCTCCTCATGGTGTGAAATACAGCATTTCAGTTCTACCAGATAGAAGGGTAGCTCTTCCTAGGCTCGGTGAGTGTGCCTTGGACCCAAGAACCTGCTACCTCGGATAACCAAGGTAAGAACATGCCCTATAAACACACCTTCTCGTGCCACTGCAGTAGAACAGCGCTGCTGTTGTCAGAGGGGCTCTCAAAGCCTTTGTAGATGTACTTCATCAGCAGGTCAACACCATTCTTGTCCAGCGACTGCACCGCCTTCTCAATATCATTGGCTTTGAAAGAGATGAGGACCTTCAGGACAATACTTTCTGCACGATCCTGTCAACAAATAAGGAAAGCAGTCTCATGCAAGATGCATCCAAGTATTACTCATTCCTCCAACAAACAAAACCAGGTTTGTTTTTTTTTTAAACAATTCTAACATCTGTTTTAACAGGGCTGTTTGTAAACAAATCTTGTGATAATAATGTGTAACAGACATATCCTCTCAATCATAAACACTGTAAAACAGTTTGATGTGTTTGTCCGGCTCTAGGTTTTCTGCCACTCTGCTTGTGTTTGCAATTCTCCACCTATTAAATGAGGTTATGGCTAAATAATCTTTATATAAAAACTCAAGGTTTGGCAAGTTCCAAAAGGATCAGAAGAATTAAGTACTTGTCTGGCCTCTCTTGCCACCAGAGCCTTTTCCACTGTTTACTGAGATACAACTATTATATTCCATGGAAATGCCATTGGCCAGATGGGAGGAAGTGACTGCTGGAAGCCACACATTTTCAAAACAGTCAACTTGTGTCCCAAGCACATGGGATACAAACCAGCAGCGTTAATATTTTGCGTTAATAGCCATTTGCAAGTTCATCTGGATGTCATTTCATGCCCAGGAACGTGTGGTGTGATGACAGTGGCAGATTAACCATGTAATCAGCAAGCAGCAGCTCTTCCTGTTCATCCATCACTAACTGAGACACAATGAAAGAAAAAGGTCTTGGGGTTGTTGGACTTTTGAATAATTCCATTACACAAACACTTCAAGCTGCCTCTTTCTTTAGAAATTATGGATGTTAGTTTTCTTTTCAATTAAATAACCCATAGCTGCTGGGCTTACCACGACTTCTTACATGAAGAAGTATAAATAAAAACATAAAAACTCTGTATCAACTGAAGATGAAGCCAAACATTAAGTTTCAGCCACTCTGCCCTCTTCAGTTCCACTGCCTTCACAGTGTATTCTTAAATCCATCAATACAGAAGTAACAGAAACAAGTTATTAATGTGAAGACAAAGCTGTTCCATCTATTATGCAGCGCTATCTGTAAGAAACAGCTTGGTCTCACGACCCTGTGAAATCTGTCAGGAAAGCTGGGGCTGGCAGGGGGGAGGGGAAGGCAGGGAGCTAGATGAAAAAAATCTCCACTGATGGTGACAGCCTGGTGCCAGAGCAGCACAGAAAGGTGCCCGTGTGACCCTCCTCAAGCAGGGAGAACAGATCTCTGCAGGCACTCGCTGTCTGGGCAGTTCCACATCTTATCTGCCTCTCCCTGCTGCAATCATGAGCCATTCAAGGCTTACTCTGGGGAGATTCAGAAATACATGCATGCAGCAGGCTCCTGTATTCTGACACAGGGGGAGTGCTTGCGTTTTCTGAGGTTTTAACAGCTTAATTGTGATTGGATGCAATAACCATCAGTTCTTCCTTTTTAGTAGGTTTGCAGCCTGGCTGTGCCAGCAGTTTCATTAGTCAGAGGTGACTACAGCAGTTGTGGTTCCTTGATCGTTCAGTACCGACTCCATCTGTGTGCTGCAAGGTCTGGGCCAGACCTGGTGACACAAGGAGTTACCCAGGGCACACCGTGTACAACCAGTGCAGGCAGAGCAACACACAAAGCCTGAATCAGCACCCTGTTAAAGGTGTGTGGACAGATGACAGCCCAGCTACAGTATTTTGAACAAGATTAAAACAACAGAGTAGAGGGATGTTTTGACATCAGGTAATATCCTAAAACCAAATTCCTTGGCTTCCTTAAAGCACACCTGGCAGGGTTGGTGGGGCGGGGGTTATAGAAAGAGAAAAGGATTTTTAAGGAGTAACCCATGAACGAGTTATTTATTATTTCACCTTCACTGCCTGGTTCTTTGTGTTGATAGGAGGGTTCTTCAGAGCCGCCTGTAGCGCGGCCATCATGTTCCCTGTGCCACAGTTAAGGACAAGACACCAAGAATTTGGAAAGCAACAGAACCAGCTACAGGACAGCGACACTGGTAGCTAGCTTGTGTCTGACTGAAGATACTTAAGCTTCGGTGGATGCACCAACTCCCTCAACAGATAGCACAGATTACAGTGTAAGGTGGCAATTATTAGGCTGTCTGAGGAGGGAGCAGCAACAACAAGAAGCTGTACAGCTCCAGTATTGGACAATACTTCTTCAGCCCTTCACTGAATGAGGATCCAAGAAGGAGAAATTATTCTCCATCACTTCTGCAATTTGTAGCCCTCGAGAACAGGCCTCAGCTCAGCATATCCACCTCCAACAGCCGGCGGGACAGTGACCGGGAAGAGCTCCTCCATAAGCCAGGCAGGTAAGATGGAAGCGGACACACAGAGTGCTCCTTTCAAACCCATTCCTCCATTTCTCTGGCTCCCCCCACCCCCCTTCAGGACACCTCAGAGACACCGCAGCCCCAGGACACAAACACCTCTGCTGGGAAGGAAAGGAAGCCAGACCATCTTCCTTCCCCCGGCCCTGGGGCTACCTTCCTCCCCTCAGCCCTGGGGCCACCGTCCTTCCCCCTGTCAGCCCCGGGGCCACCTTCCTCCCCTCAGCCCCACTCCTCTTCCTCCCCTCAGCCCTGGGGCCACCATCCTTCCCCCTGTCAGCCCCAGGGCCANCCCGCTCCCGGGGCGCAGGCGTCGGATGCTCGCGCGCTGTACGCAGGCGCGTCGTTGCCCTGGGCGTTGCGCGTCCGGTCGCCATGGTAACGGGCGCGGCCCGTCCCGCCGGGGGCGCTGCGGGGGCCTGTGACCGCCCGACCGTGTGCGGTCTCCTGGTAGCCCCGGGCAGCCAGCTCTCCCTGCGGACCCGGAGAGAGTCGGAGGATGTCGTGCGGAATCCGCTTCCCTCCCGTTTTCCGACGGGTACGGGCAAGGCAGGAGGCCTCTGGCCTCACAGGCCTGCGGGGGACACGCAGCAGCAGTCCCAATGTCACACCTGGCCCCTGGTGGATGTGTCCGGTTTGGCTCTGGACTCGGAAGCGCAAGCTTAAACCCCATTTTGTTACTACAAAATTTAAAATATAGAATAGGCTTTATGCTTCTTGGCAAACCGAAATAGGATTAGCCCAATCCTACAGCAGCTTCTTGTAAATGTTAGTTAGCATTTTATCAGAAAGCCGGAACAACTATGATCTGATTCAAGAAAGATTTTCTACAAAAGTGCCTAGGCACCATAACCGTAAAAGGTCTGGTAGACTCTAACACATTTCTTCCTTTATTAGTCGTAAGAGTAATATTAATCTTAGAAGGAGCGACTGAGGGACCTGGGGTTGTTCAGATTGCATCCAGTTCTGGGCTCCCCAGTTCAAGAGAGACAGGGGACTACTGGAGGGAGTCCAGCACAGGGCAACAAAGATGGTTAAGGGTGTGGAGCATCTCACTTGTCAGGAAAGGCTGAGAGAGCTGGGACTCGAGCCTGGAGAAGAGAAAGCAGATGGGAGACCTTATTAATGCTTATAAATATCTAAAAGGTGGGTTGAAGGAGGATGGAGCTGGACTCTGCAGTGGCTCCCAGTGACAGGACGGGAGGCAACGGGCACAAGCTACAACATAGGAAATTCCACCCAGATATGAGGAAAAACTTCTTTATGGTCAGGGTGACAGAGCCCTGGAAAAGGCTGCCCAGGGAGGTTGTGGAGTCCTTCCTCTTCTCCAGAGATCAAGACCTGTCTGGATGCAGTCCTGAGTTGTGCTCTAGGCAATCCTGCTTTGGCAGGGGAGTTGCACTAGATGATCTCTAGAGGACTTCCAGCTCCAACAGTTCCATGATTCCACGCTTCTGTGAAAGGATAGGAATTGTTTTATTCTTTTTCAAGTTACACTTGGACTGTGCAGATCTGTGTTAGATATATTATCCTATTAGATATTTCTTACCAATTAGTAAATTACACAGCTTTGTGAGATTCCTCTTAATGGAATCAGTAGCCCTAGGAAAAAAAATATGCACACACACAGATATATACAGGTACATAAACCCTATTATTAGGGAAACGGGTAGTGGGAGAACTTTATTCATATATCAGCCTTACCTGCAGAACCACCTTCCTGATAGAGGAGGAATTTGGGATACATCATGTGTTCCACCAAAGTTGCCTCAGCTGGGAAGCTATAATCCAGCTGTAGTTGTGGTTGTAGCTTGTGAATTGTTTACATTTTTCTGGTAGAAATTTACTTAAGGGCAACAAATAAATACATCTCAGGAGGTAAACAAAATACGGAGGTTTTGAGTTTGCTGCTGTGGGTTTATGTTTCAAAGGTATAGGACTAAAATAAAAGTGTGTTATCTTCATAATCAGTTATTTAAGACCCACAGTTATCCTGTGGGTTAAACTTTGTATCAGATGACTTTACCAGTGGGGGTTTTTCTTGCCCCCTGTGATCTCAGTTTTACAGTCTGAAAGCAGTTCATTTTGTATTATCTTCAGAGTAGGTGTTTGCTGCTTGGAAACATCAGAATTATGAGTTTCATGGAACTATTCCTTTGGCATTTTTAAATGCCTTACGATATTTTTAGGTCTGGAGTAGAGATGTTCCCTCTGAAAGGGCAGAAACATGTCTGGAAAAAGGCCTGAGTGGCTTTGAGACATTGGAGGTAGCAGGCTGCCTTTCATCTCCTGGGAAGGCTGTTGGGAGGCTGGGCTGGGAGAATAAAAGTTCTGCTGCATATCAGGCTTTCCCTGCATTCCTTGTGGAAAGGGTTTCCTAAAATTTGGTTTCATTCCTGTTAAGTTAATTCGATGTGGATTTTGTAGATCTGCTAAGGTGTTTGACAGGGGAGTTGGGTGGTAAACCGTTGACCCTGGGGTGCCGTACACAAAATTGCAGAGGAGGTGATGCCGTGTCCCCCCAGGCAGCCTCTGCAGAGTCACCTGAGGCCACAGGCTGGAGAGGCTCCGCAAAGCTTCACGGTTCCACGCAGCAGTGGGGAAACTGTCCTCAGTGTGATACAGCTGAGAGAAACAGATGCAGAGCGTGATTTCTGGATACCTCAGCAAGAAATTGTAGATTTTACTTATGCAGCAGTGATAAGCCTCATTACAAGGAGAGTAATTTGAATAGAGGACAATGCATCGGACGTTTTCACAGGCATCTGTAACTGCATCCAGATAACCGCCCACCTCAAACAGCATAGATTCTGGATGGTTGCCTTGGTCAGTACAGTTTGTGGCATGGCCTTTTTGGACTACTCTGCCTGAGAAACTCCTCAGCTCATAGAAGAGAAGGTGTTTGTTCTGGAGAGTTGCTGTTGATCCATATGGGAAGCCAAAGACACTGTGAAATTCTGCATGAGAGACTCTTGCTTCTTCACCAGTTCGAATGTGGTAGGGACATTTAGCGCAGATGTGGTTCTGTCTCTGCCAGCAATAGGGCTTTACCACAGTCCCCTGATTTGTCAGATACTCTTGGAAAATCTTTTTCTCTCCTGGATTCATGTTCAGTTAAAAAATCTCCCTGTTCATGTCCTATATAGTTGACAGTTCTGAATGAAAAATGAAAGTAAAATTTTAATTCAAGCCTTCAATTTGCTTTTTTTTTAAAGCTTAAACTGCAAAAATAATAGTGGATAGTCACTTTATGAATGTACTAAAACTTGTAGCAGCATATAGAAACTTGGTTGATGACACAGAGAACAAAGCTCTCTTGCAGCCTGAAAGCATTTTCAGTTTTCACCTTTTTGCTAAAATCACAAGTAAAAAATATTTCTCTGGCTCCTACCCTCTTATCCTAGACAGAAGAAACTGCATAATAAAACCAGCCATGTTTTGCAGGAATTGATTAGCAGATAAGTATATGCAATCTGTCAAAACAAACAAGTAAACAACAGCAACAAAAAAAGATATAATTACCATCTCAGCAGCTCCAGCTCAGTGTAATAGTAAATATTTGTCTGCTTTCCTTCACTGGCTTTTTAGGATTGATTCAGAGTTTCCACTTTACTGATACTGCAAGCTTTCATATTAAAGAAATTTTATTCACCAACTATATGGTGAAGAAGAAAGTTACTACTGTAACTACTGGTTTTCAGCTCAGCTGTAGAAGATCTTTCCTAGGAGCAGTAACTTTGCTCCAGCTGCAATGGGGACAGCAGGCAGGCTCCTTTAGGTGTTTGCAGGTGCCGAGCGCTAGGAGACGAGAATATAAACAGGATTTTCTTTTGTTCCGTCAGCCACCTGTGGTAGCGAAGCTTTTGTTCTTTGCCTGTCAATATTTGTTTCCTATCTTAAGTGATTAAGTTTCCTTTGTTTCTCTAGTGCTGTTTTGATGCAAAGTTTTTATATCTGGAAGATGGACGTTGTTTTCATGAATATGTTACTGAATTTGTTTCCAGGTGATTGTTATTCTCTGTGTCTGTTGTGCCAGCTGGGCAGAAAGCTCCTGTTGTACTTCTGCTCTGCCATGCAGGCAGCAAGTTTGTCCCTTCTTTAAGTTTCTGTATGTCCCTCACTGAGTCTATAATTCAAGCAAGCAGTAGGCCTTTTCATGAGTAAGCTAAATCATGCCTGTTTTGCTTGGGCAGGATTCCAGATGAGTGCAAACACAAATTTTGTGTAGATTAACAGCTTTTGGCTCATCCCCTGAGGCAGATAATTATTTTTCTTCACTACTGCTCCAGTTGAGCCACTCGTCATCTCTGGATCCAGTTTAATTCTGTTACTACTTTTCTGACTATGAACAACTTTTCCATCTGCATATTTATCACAGCTTGCTTCTGCATTCCATGTTGTTTTGCCCTTTGACTGACAGTAATTCGTTTTCTTCTTAAATTACTACTTTGATTAATTCAATTTGTTTTCCACTCCTGACTCTGTGCCAACTTCCATGTATTTTCCTGTGTGGGAGCTTTTTCCTGATCAAGGCCATTGTGCAGTTCTCATTCACATCACCTCTAAAGATTGCCTTCCTGACATCAAGAATGCCCTATTTGTCATTTTTGATGTTTCTGTACATTTTTGATGTTCAGTTACACTCTACAATGCGTTGCAACATTATTGTGGCAGTGCTGTGTCTTAGAAAGAGTAGAGTATTTTTCTTTGTAGAGGGACAGTATGAGAGGGTTATTACCACCACGTCAGTTCTCCTGTGGGTTGGCAATATTATTAAAGATGATTAAAAAACCTGCAAATATAGGGCAAGGTTCTGATGCCTTGTCACTGCTGGTATTTTTGCAGAGCTGGAATGGCCACATGATGGCAATGTTGCACACCAGAGAGATATCCCATTGTGTGCTTCTTGATGGAGGCAATGGCTTGAGATCTTTCAGTGTGTTCAAAGGGATGAAACCAGAGACACTTAAAATTTTATATCTCCCTCTAAAACTTGCCAGGTTTGTTTGTTTGTTTGTTTGGGGGTTTTTTTTGTGTGTTTGTTTGTGGGGTTTTTTTTTGTTTTGTAAGGTTTTTTTGTGGTTTTTTTGTGTGTTTTTTTTGTTTGTTTGGTTGGTTTTTGGTGTTTTTTGTTTGTTTGGGGTTTTGCTTGTTTGTTTGTTTGTTTTGGGTTTTGTTTGTTTGGGGTTTTGTGTGTGTGTGTGTGTGTGATTTGACCTGATCAAGAACCAGCAAATATTCAGTCTTCCCAATCAATTGTGTCACATCCTTACAGGATGGGAGTCAAAATCCAAAATACCTGGTTTAATGGATTAATTGGAATATGTTCCCACAACCTGAGCGCGTTTCTGTGTGCACTGCACCAGCCTTTGGCTACTTTGCCAGCACTGTCGCTGTGAGCCTGCTGGGGCACACAGTGACAAGGCTTGCTCGCTCTGCCTCTGAGGGTCTGAATCCTCTGCCAGCTCTGATGAGCAGAGAGGGTCAGGGAGCAGAATCCCAAGAAATCCATGAATATAAATGGCAGAGGCTTCTCATTTGCCACGTATGTCAGTCCTGTGTTCAATTGGGGATGCAAAGAGGAAGCATGTTTGCAAAAAGTGCAAGTCAAGCAAAATGGAAGAAAGCTGACAACTCATCGTGTTTTGAGAATGGGCCTATTCCTGGTTTATGAGAAAGCAGAAAGCTGATATTTTGGGGGGGTATTTTTGCATGATTTTTCCAGGAGTAGAAAAAAAGATGTAAATGTGTCACACAAGATCTTTTATACTGATTTATATATGTATGTTCATATGAATGTGTGTGTACGTATACATGAGTATGGATTAAGCAGCTTGTAGGAGCATTCATCACTCAGCTCTCTTGCATAAAAAAACCCCTCTTCCCATGCACAATTTTATTTAGTAATACTGAACAGCTTGGTAGCATTTGTCATCTTCAAAGTAGTTTATAAATCTGACCAAGTGAATAAAATATAGACTAGTCTAAATGGCCTCTCTTCCTGGTATTTCTGCTGTTTAGTGTCACTTCAATCCTATACAGGGGAAATTGTTAAAGTGGCTTCTGACTTTCAGAGTGCCTAATTTGTCACAGTGATCCCAGTGCATCTGCAGAGGTAGTAAGTGTCGTAGACTTTGGCTGATGTTAATAGTTTATATAAGTTGGAAAATTGGACTTCAGATGGTTTCAGGCTAGGAAATAGAAAATGAAGGTACTCAAAATAACTTCTCCCTTTAGGTATTTTCCATCTTGATTTCACTGTTTGCAATCCTGATTGGGTGGAAAAGTTTTACCTGATTTACCTGATTAGGTACCTAGCTTGGTTCTGTAGTTCATTGTAAGATGTGTCTCAATGCTTTTCTCCAGTGCCTCCTATTGGCACTAATTGATTGTGAAGTACTTTGAGGTCTTGGAGATAGGTATTTGATTGTGGTGTTGTGTGCAGCTCATTCTGTTTATTCTGTTCTTCTGTTAAATGCTGCACCTTCAAAATATCCTTCAAAATATTCAATGTCCCAGCATAAAAGCAAACTTTCCTTCTGCTTTGTCTGGCTGTCCCATATTTTTGAGCAGAAAGCTTGCCCACATCTTCTCTAATATTAATCTTTTTCAACACAGAGCCCTTCCTGAGCTCATAGGCTGTTCCACATCCTCAGAAGAAATGTTTGATTTTAAATATGCTGTATGAATCTAAGGGTAAATCTTTTAACATTTGAAGTTGCTAGGGAAAATACCAACTTCATCTACCAATTTCGTTGCATTAAACCATCATCCTTATATAGAAGGCCATGTCTAATGGGTATGATTAGGAACTCAAAGCATGTGTTAAGGGATGAAACAGATCCATGCACCCCCAATTATGTTTAAAATTATAATTACAACCCTGGCCCCTCCAACTACATTTGGAGGGGACAGGGAAACAATTATAATTTTAAGAAATTGTTTTGCCTATTACTAAAATGCAGAGGGCAAGAGCTGTTTAATCATGCTCCACAACACGGTCTAAATGTTCACAGGAGGAATTGGAGAGGAATGCTTAATCCCGTTAAAACCACAGGCAAAACTTATGTGGTTCAGTCTGTAATTGCTCAGGTTGGAAGTTAGCCAGGATACAAGCCATATGTTCTGCTCCTAGGGAAAAAAAGCGTAATGATCAGGGCTGTGCATTCTTTTAATTCAAATATTAGCTAAATCCTTGTATCTTTTCAGGCTTAAAAACAATTCCGATTCATTCCAATGTGGCTAGTTTGGACCCCATACTGGGTTTGCTGATTAAAATTCGGGACACTGAGATTTATGAAGATGCCTTTTGGAAACAGTTGCATGCATCAATTGGGCAAAAGCTAGTTTTTCTGACATGATTATATGGAAACATGATGACTTTTTTATTCCCTTAACTAAAACATGATCTACTTTCATAGTCTTGTATAAGTGTAGTTCTGTTTATGTGAAGGGATCTGGTGCTTCCCCCAAAAGCTCTGCACACAGTACAAGAATGGTTCCTTTTTTTCTGCTGAAATATGAGTGTTGAAATTCTGTTGCATTTCTTAGTATGGCTTGGTTCAAAATAATCTCTCTTGGAAAGCATTTTACACATGACTTCATTCAGTAAGAAGTTTATCTGAGTTCAAAGTACAGAGGAGTCACATGGTCCTTAAACACCAGAGACTTGACGTTCTTGTGCAGTCCTAAGATTTTAAAAATAAGAAGTGAAGGAAGAAGCAGAATGCTCTCCAAAACTGCTAATAAACATTTTCACATGGAGAATTTAAACCTGAGCTGTTGTGGCATAACTTGTGTCTGCACTCAATCATCTCAAGTTCATTTAACACATGAGTTTGGATATCTAGTGCTGCAGGAACGCTGGCTCACAGCTCCAGAGCAGAGCCCTGGTATTTTGCATTCTGCCACCGGGCTGTAAAGATTAGTAAGGATTTAGGTCCTGAGTTTGGAATGTTTCCTCCTTGAGCACATCTGAAAGTCAGACCTTCACGAAACCATTCTACCAAACTCTCCTCACCTGTCTTGTCCAGCCTCAAAGTGATTTAAATTATCACCATGCTTCTGGGGGTTTTTTCCAGGGCTTCACTACTTTTTGTTCGTTTGTTTCCCTTTCTCTGTCTTTATATCTTAAATATAAGAATTCTTAAATATAAGAATTTTCCCCTTGTCTATCTATTCAGAGTGGAATTTAAAAACACAAAGTATGGTTAGTTTTAAATCTTCTGTCCACTGATAAATTTATGATTCCTCTGATAACGAGCAGTGCAATGAGCAGCAGCTTGCCTTCCACTTCTGTTACATTGGCATGTAGACTGGCTAATGGAGAGCACTCTGCTATACTCAAACTGCCTGTAATCTTGGAGAACTTGATATGAAGCCGTGTTTGACAGACAGCAGGCCTCCTGAAGTCTGTATGCTACTACAGAGTTCTGTGCTTTATACCTGTCTTATTTATCACCACCTCTTTGCCTGAAAATTACTGCTGAGTTTTGGAGGGGTTTTTTTGGCATTGTTTGTAACCTCACCCCTAACACCGCCTCTGAACTGTTCCTCTCTGTAGCAGCCTCTCAGCTCTCCATTAGCTGGGCAGAAAAAGGTGCTGGCAGATCTTGTTTCAAACCATGTAGGTCCTGATCAGCTGATGGACAGCTAGCTGAGCAGGTAGTGGACGAGCTACAGTGACAGATTTTCCTCAGTAGGGACTTTCTATTCCATCTCTGTTTGTCTGCTAATTTTCCAGAAGTTAGTAGGAACCCAACATGTTGGTGACCTCTGTTAATTTCTCAGCTGGGTTTGATGTGTTCAAGTGAGTCAGAAAGTTCAAATGTCACACAGTATGGACCAGGAAGAGAGCAGAAAGACAGCAGGATTGCATATGCTTTGTTTCTTCAGGATTTTAGGCTAATAATCCTACAGAAGCATTTAAAAAAATAAAAAATAAAAAATAAAAAAAGAGGAGATAAAGACCTTTTTAATATCAATTGAGTCAAAAGGTCTCAACGTGAGTTGCCTGAAATGTTTAAGAAAGCTGAAAATATAAAAATAATGGAAACTTTGCTGAACCCTGTTGAAGTTGTGGTTTATTTATTGGGTACTGTAGCACTAAGCAGATGAACTCACTACAGCATTGTTCTTTATACCAGAAATTCACCAACTATGCGTGTGAACTTTAGATTGGACCAACTTCATGCTGTAGAAGTAAGTTTAGTGTGTTTGAAAATGTAAGCCAATGAGAGCCAAACGGTATGTCCGTGGAGGTGTAATGGCCTGGGACTGTAACATAGAATCATAGAATGGTCAGAGTTGGAAGGGACCTTAGAGATCATCAAGTTCCAACCTCCCTGCCATGGGCAGGGACATCTCTCCCTAGAGCACGTTGCTCAACATGCAGAAAGCCATTAAACGATACGAAGTATTTTTGCATTTCAGCTACATCAATTCTAATTTTGCTGTGTCAGAGGAAATGAAAATTATGTCCCATCACCTTGGAATTGCACATGGGAAAATTCTTTGTATACTGGGAATGAATCCTGGAGAGTGCATCAAAGTGGGGGTGATCTTTTATCTTATGTGTTATAGCAGCTGCAATGGACAGTAGAATAACTGGCCAAGGAAAAGAGTTACCACTAGAAACCTCATGATCTCCAATCAGGAAGACCAGGCACTCTTAACTAACATCTGTAGTACTCCTTGTACTACAATTCTTGCTCTCTCCAAAATCCTATCCAGTAATGATGTTGATTTATTACTATTTTTATTAGGTAGGTGCTGGTGACCTGGATCTGGTCATTAAATATAAATTGGCTGTTGAATTAGACCAAGATTAGCAAAAATAGATAAGTAACATTCTAGACTGGCCCATCAGACACTTACCCTCTGGTTCATTTAGTTCAAATAGCCTAAGGAGATTACTAGTCAGTGTGATTATAAAAGTGTTGAGGCAAATGGCCATAACTGATATTCAAGTGTTTTCTTTTCAAAGAATCTTGTTGTTGCTTTTGATGGCTTTCACTCAGGCAGACGTCTAAAAGAGCCCTTGAAAGATTTTCTTGGCTTGGAGACACATATTTGAATCTGAGGCCACTTGAGAAGGCCTTGAGTAGTGAAAAATGGGAACCTGAAAACACAAAGAGAAGAAATGATTATCATATTTATTTCAGATTTGGAATTTGTTTGCTTGTGAGAATTCTAGACAATGCCTAGAAGTTTAAATTAACAAATGTGAGGGCTCTTGCTAATGTCACTGGGAGTTTTTACATGGACAGAATTAAGCAGATGTATGAATCTTTGCAAGCTATGGGACTGAAACAGTAACAGCTGCCAAAGATGATTTAGTTATTGTGTGAGCAAGGGTACTGGCTGCTAAGGGTGATGGTTAACATTGTATGAAACTAGTCAAATTTGTACTGCTGTTACTCTCATGGACATGAATTTGGGTCAATATGTGGTTAGATTTAAAAAAAAAAGATGTAAATAGAAATTAGAAAAAAGATATCTCAAATGACAGCTGCAAATGCCATATTTCTTTGTGTACACCCTAAACAAATTAGTGCCCAAGACTTGCACTGGTGTAATCACCAACCTACAGCACTTCCTGAGGCTGGTGTGAAAGCTAAGTCCCGTTTACTCAAAGAAAGGGCTCATTTGTCTTCTGACACCAAATCTTTCACACTTTAAAAAAGTTTTCAAAATGTTAAAAAGTGAAAAGCACTGGAGTTCTTAATGAGTAATCTGGTTTTGTAAACTGGGTTCTCATCTCAAGGGCTAAATATGAGCATTGCTACTCAAGAGTGAGATTGTCTGTATTTTGTATATATTTGTGTGCCTCCCTTTCAGGTAGGACAAAATTTTTACACTGCATCTATGATCTGAGAACACAAAAGTGTCCAAGGTGATTCTGCATTAGTCGTGCATTGTTTGTGTGGCTTCTACCTCTTCCACACCTCTGAGTGGGTTTTGCCAGCACTTTTTCCTTTTTGTCTTGGTTTCATCTGCAGCAGTACAATCGATCTGTTAATCTAAAGGACCAGAATAATTTACTACCTTGCTTTCCTTCTGAAAGAAAATGCAGTTTTGACCAGTTTTGGTGGAGGTCTAGTTTGTGAAAGTAACTGTTGGTATCACTTTTCTGCTGGGAAGAGGAAACAGTGTATTTCATGGCAGCAAGTACACTGGACCAGGTTTTTGTTTTTGCAGACATAGGTGTGAGGAAGGATGCTGTCTATGTCAGGTTTGCATGTGGATGTGGAAAGTGCCTCATCCTGCAATGTGAAGCTTGGTATTACACTCTTGCCACGTACCATCTGCTGCTCTGGGTTTTCCGGTCATCTCTCTCTTGTAACGGTCCTCCTGGCCATGTCATGCTCCTCTCCAAGGCTTTTGCGGTCTTTTTACTTTCAAAAGAAACCAGCTGTTTTTCAAACAGTGCTGATCCATAGTATCCTGCTGTCATCTTCTGACTTAACTTTTGCTCCCCCTGTTTTCAAAGAGATGATTCTTTCAGTTTCTCCCTGGAATCCAGCAGCAGTGCTCAATAGTCTTTATGCTGATCTGTAGGATGACTGTCCTGGGACCTTTCTTGTCCCCCTTTTCAGGACTCGGCCTAGCCTTTTTTGTTCGTGATTTCTTCCCACCCAAAGGAAGGAAAGGAAGGAAACTTACTCTGTTGGTTCTATTTGCAGGCAAGTAATAGTGATGGGGTTTTGCTCATTCTTTCCTGGATAAGGTATAGTTTCCCACACCGTAACGCAGGTGAATGATCAGAACCAGAGATTCCTGTGTTCAGGTTTCAGGAACCCGTGTGGGTACAATAAATGAGAGAGGTTTGCTTTATTCTCCAGTATAATAATCTCCATAAAGGCAGTTGCATCTTCAGTTTGTGAGGCTTGGAACATATACACGTCTTTCTTTTGTGATAGAAAATGCTGCCCTGATGTATGCATTCTCCTAGGGAATATAAAATGAAAATGCAGCAATTGCATCTAATGTAATATTTTTCATTAATTTGTGCACAGTTCTTTGGCTGCTGAATAATATGTGTTGTTGGCCTTTAGGCAGACGGGAAACGTAACACATTAGTTAACAGTATCCTAATTTTTGGCCATGCAGCACATATTCTGAAAAGAGTGGATGTCGCTGGGCAGAGACTGGTAGTGGTGTTAGTTTGGTTGGGTTTGGGAAGTTTATTTTTTCCCAGGTTGCTACGTAAGGATGAATTGCTGAAAGTCTGGTTAGTGGTTTGCCAGTTTTCATACAGTCTGTGTGTAGGTTCCTCCTATGCTTGCATATAGGAGAAATCTAGCCCTGTTTTGATTATATTCACAGGCTTAAAAAGTGTAACAAACTTGATCATAAAAATGAGAAAAATATATTTCATTGTTAACTGATCAAAAACTTCATCCGTCAGATTGTTTCCAAACAATATTGAGGAAAAGGTAAAGAATGTTATTTAAAAAAAAAAAGGTGGGGGGGTGGTGTGGAATTGCAACCATCTGGGTTGGGCGAAGGTAGAAAATGAAAGACAAATGATTGCTGGCTTTCGGAATATTGTCCATCTTGAATAAAGCAGAAAACTGTTGAGTCAAGAAAAAACTGTAAGTGCCACAGAGCAGGGCAAAGCAGCAGCCTTCCTTCATACTTCATGGTCTAACCCTGAGATACACACCGTCACATTCATTAGGATAAATTAGCCAGTCACATTCATCCTCCTCCTGGCACCTATCTTTTCATTTCAGCTGTTTTCCTACGCTCTTCCTACTCACCTCTTTTTGAAATGTGGACTCTCTACTCCTGATGGCTCTTAGGCTGGGTATTGCTAAAGTTGAGCAGTCTCCTTCTTAATCATATCCAAGGCACGAGAGAGATACTGCAATCTCCTGCATTGAAATGCAGGTTTGTTCCCTAGCAGAAAGCAATCTGTAAATTGAATGACAGATAACAGATACTTAAATGTTTTAGGCAGGGTGACCAGTTTAAATTTTAGGACAGCAAAAAGTATAAGGAAATATAATAGATGAAGTAATCTGGGATTTTTCTTGCTTTTTGATTATTTAAAAAAATAATCCCATCGTATGGAGTGTGATCACAATACACATTCTAGGTTGAGAGAATCTTCCAAAATACTTTATAAACTTTTATTGATATGTTTTGTTTGTCAAACAATTGGACACATTTCCTCTTGACCTATGAAAAAGACAGCAAACTTGCTAAGAGCCTGTGTTTGCATATAGAAAATGTGAAAGACCAAAACATAAGTTTAGAGACGGAAAGACAGGGGACCTTGTCTCTTTCTTTGAAGTAGAATGATAGAACTGAGTTTAATTACCAGTTTTTACAGAAGTAAGGCAGGTCTACAAAGCTGGCTTCAATTCACATGAAACACATGAAGCAAGTAGAAAGAAGAAACTCAATAAAAAAATAAAAAAGATTGAGAACAGCTACTGAATGACTGCTAGTACTATGCTGGTTAATTTTCATTCCATTTAAAGTGAAGATGATTCTATAGACTCAAAGAGCCATATTTCATTCTTAGAAAATATCCGTTCAGAAAATAATTTGAGATTTAGGGTCAAGTTATTAATGTGTATCCAGAATTTCTTCAGTGAAGATCAGTAGAGCTAGGATGGTTTCCAGAAGTATAGGGCCAGAGAAAGATTTATCAACTACTTGCATAAGTGTCATAAGACAGGCAGAAATGTTCATTTTTGTATGAAGTATGAGCTGTGTACATGGAGAATATTGCACCAATATTCAGTCCAATTCTGATCTCACTTCCACTTGTCTAATGTAGGGCCTGTCTTTTGAAATAAACGGAGTTGCACTGGCATAAAACCCCACTGAGTTGTGACTCCACTCTTTAACAGTACAAATCAGGCAAAATCTTCCAATCTAATGCGATAAATGATGATTACACTTATCAGCTCCTCCTTCCAAACTAGCTACCTGGGGATTCAGATCAAACAGACTGACAAATGCTGGCTGTATGTGAACAAGAAGAAAGAGGAGGCCAGAATTTGTTGTTCTTTGGGAACACCCGGGTAAGTCTGGGGATGTATTAACTGGGCTTTGGGCCTGGGTATCCCCAAACAGCCTCTATGGCTCTTGAGACTTTCGGGGTTATTTACAAGAATTTGTCATCAGAAAACCAATAAATAGGATTATGCATCGTACGTTTCCAAATGGTTTAATGGGGCTCAGTGTGTTGTTTCAGGCCAGTTCCATCTCTAATCTAGTCATTAATACTGTAGAAGAGTGGAGAAGAGTCACTAATATTTCTCTATCTAGATGACCTATATTCTTTCACTATGCAGAGATGAATGTTAACTAAATAACACGATTTAAGATCTGCTAGTCCCTAATAGAATAAGACTTTTTACAGTGTAGGAAAATCTGCTTTCAATTTCTATTGTTAGACATTATTTTAGTCAATGAAAACAAAGTGTGCTTGGGAAGCTGCCTAGAAGACATGTGATTTCAGGGTATTGCTATTTTCTGTTTTATGAGAAAAGAGCCAGCTTTTTTCTTTTATGTCATGGTTGGATAAAATGATGTATTCAGTATGGATAACGGGAATTCACTCAGACTCCTTTGATATGTGTAGGGCAATTCTGCATGCTTGCTGACTGAATGGGGGAAGCTATTTCTGTGTACAGCAGAGAAGTCTCTTCTTTGGTCTGGTTAAAACTCATGTAAACAACCCAAATTCTGTTCGTCATCTCAAAATCCAGTAAAAACTGCAATATGAAAGAATATCCTGTTTCTAGATGTGTGCATTGCACAATTTAAGCTGGTTTTTATCAGAATAACTTAGGAAAGAACGAGGCATTTCCTTGTATAATCAATTGTATTAAGACAATGGGAAGTTTGAGTTTCATGTTATTTCATGTTAGTTGCACTGTTGATTGGCTTGTGAGAAGGGGGAAAAGTAGAACAGGAAAGTAGACAAAATCAAACAGAAAAATGTGAGAATATCAGTGGCTATGGAGTGCCTTGCATTTACAGGATAGGGGACTTCCTCTCTCTTCCTTCTCTACTCCCTTCTCCGGTTTGCCAGTGTTAAGCTGCAAGAATTGCATGACATCATTTTGTTGCCTGTGTGAGTTCTTGACTAAATTCGTTGAGGTTTCCTGTGTTCACAGATTGGTATCATGTTTAGTGGTGGTGGGAGAACCTCAAAAGGTTCAGATTGCAGATGTAGATCAGATAAGCAGTGAAGTTATCTATTTGAATTAAACCTCATGGGTCTGAAGTCTGGTCCTTCCTGTTTCTGGTTATATTAAAAATATCTCAACACCCCTTTTTTGATATGTCTGTCCAGGTATTTCAGTCATGTTATTAGTTTTAATGTTTGCTAGTCTTTTAGATGTATAGACTTATGGGCAAGGAATGTCTTGTTATATTTTCTTTACTCTGAATGTGACTAAAAATTATTTTCAAAGTATTGATATCCTGTTCTGCTACATGACCCTTGTTTCAGGAGTTCTAAAACACTTTTATTTTTAAAATACTAATGAATTAGACTGTGCATTTCTCCAAGACAGCTCAATTTATGAAGTCACTGTACTGGTAGTATTAAATGTAACAAAATCAGAACCTTTTGTGTTCAGCGTGTAGAGCAAGAAACCAAAGCACCAATGGGTTGCAGACTGAGCCAGGAGAAGAATCCAGATTTTTCCAGCTTTGTATCAGAAAGAATAAATTTCCCCAGAACAGTAGTTCCTTCCCGTGTCCTGATGCTTGTGTGTGCCAGCTATTCCCATTACAAGCCAGATGTGCTATGGCATGAGCCTTCTCACTTCCCCCCAGTTGGCTGTTATAGCAACAAATCAAAGAACTCTGACCAGATCAGCATCACATCTGCAAAAAGACCAGTTTCACACACTTTAGAGAATCCCAGACTTGTCTGTAACTCACTAAATTACACAGCATCATCAGTAGGCAGATCCTACCCAGAAGTTCAGGGTCTGGCAGCCCATTTGGTTGTCGTTCTAACCAGTGCAGTGCAGGTGTAATTCTTACACATATCATTGTTGAATTTGTGTATGAAGCTTATTGGTCATGCTTCTTGCAGCTTGCTTTTGAATGGAGTCAGATTGTATAGGTGAAAATAAGATGTATTTTCCCCTACATATATACTTGTTTTGTGTTCACTTTTAATGAACATGTTTGTTTATACTTTATTAGATTTAGATGGTTTGCATTTTTCATTTTGTGTGGCTGTTTATGTAGAAAATATCCGACTAATTCTTTACAGATATTACTCTGCTGACTCCTGAGAACACGCTTACAATGCTCTGCAAGATGAAGTAGAGGAATTTCTCTGTCCTATACAATAGCTGTGTATGTGGCTGATTGGTGAATGTGTGGTTAAAAGACGGTCAGTGTGAACACGTTACGCCTCTCCCAGTGCAAAGAGGGGGGCTGGACCTAATCACAGTGTTGAGTGAGCTGGGAGAGATGGACTGCTGATTTCTTGGTTCATTTACCACAGTCCCAAAGGACATGGTCTTTTGGGAATGTTTCTTAAGGACTCTGTTTCCTTGCATGCAACTCTTTTCTAGAAACTCTAGCCAAGGGGAGGAGTTGTGTGCTTTCTCCTTTCTAAGTGAACACCAAAGTGCTCTCCTGACTATACTCCACTCTTCTTTCAAGACTGGTTGGCAGAAGCTTTGCAGAAAAGGACTCTTTGATCTTTGCTGCTGTGTCTGGCTAGGTATTGAAAGACCCTGGGCTCAGGAGGCATGAGTTCGGGTCCCAGGTTAGCTTTTGGGCTTGGACCTCCCTCTGATACTGCACGGCATAATGTGTATGGAATGGCAGCCTGGAAAACAAAATTTTAAAGCAACATTTCTTCAACTGTTAGCTCCTAATTGCTGTTCAGTTAGCACTATGAAGATTTTGCAGAGAAAAGAGTGCTGACTGAACCTACTGGCTAGAGGAAAGGACTGCAAGTCAACATTTCTAGGATTTATTCCTGGCTTTTGCATGAAGACAGTCTCTCCCAGTATTTTAACCGGCGGTGGTTCCATTTCTGCTCTGTAATGTTCATCATTGTAACATTTCATTCTTGCTTCCTTGAGAATTGTGGGAGGTAAAGTTCAGCAAAAACATGTGAAATGTGAGGAGACTTGATAAAAGGGGTAACAAATGTGCTAAATGTTACAAAAACCAAGTTGTAATGTCCCAAACTGTGCTGAAGTTAACAGCTGGTCCTTTGTGCTCATATAGTTTGGCTACAAAGTCAGATCATAACCGAAGGTAATTAGTTGTTCTGTACAACACTTTTATGCACTTCAGTGTGAAGGCTATAATGTAAACCCATATATTTCTAAAAGAGAAACTGAAACAGAGTTGATTGAGAAAAACGTACATCTGGTGTAGTCATGCCTTCTGCAAAGAGCTCAGGCTTTTATATCTCAGAGCAGGAGAAAAATCTTACTGTGATATAGGAAACACTTAAAGAAATGCCATTTTCTTTTTTCTTTAGGTTTTCAAATGTTTTAGCAGGACTGTGTCTGGATTTCTCATCACATCTTAGGAATACCTTGGGTAATTCTTAATAGCACTTGCAAAGACAATACAGAATGGCTTGTGTGTGTTTGTTGGGTGTTAGTGCTCTAATCCTTGATTTTTACATGTTTTTATATGTGTTTGTATGTATATATATTAAGGGTTAAAGTTTTACAGCTGTGGCTGCTACCTAATCCACCTTTTCTATCTCTGTTTTATGTACAAGTGCTCGATAACTTGATTTATAAAATGGCATGTCTCCATTTTGATAACAGTCTGGAATGCAACAGATGAAATACTTTACTGCCTCTAAGGTTCTCAGCTTGATGGTGTGTTGGATCACTTTCTGTGCACAGGATATGGGGAGATTTTTGCTCTGTAATATTTTAACTCCTTGTTTCATTCCCCATGACCATAGTTTCTATTACTGCCCTGAATATAGGTTACATGCATTTTTAAAAAAAGGGGAGGGGGGCAGGGAGGAAAGGAGGGGAGGATGTTGTGTTTACTTCTTGTATTCTCCATTCTATTCTTCTGGGTTTTCACACTAAGAAATAATACAGTTTAAATGATCTTGTTAAAAAATGAAAGTAAATTAAAAATAGAGGATGATCAATCTTGTTTTGTTTTCAAAATATGAACAGAAAATAAATAGAAATTTACACAGGAAGAATGTAGCTGGTTTCTGTTTTGGGCCAGGTGTCATACTGAGTCATAAAAAACCTGGATTTCCACCCAACATATGGCTTGTGTTGTCAATATCAAAGCATAGTTCCTTTACATGGAAGAAAACCTGCTGGCTTAGTTGCTGTTAATATTTTTAAAATAATTTAATATATCTGTTGCACCTTCAGTCTGATGGCTTCAAAGTGCTCTGCTGATGTGGAACTAAGCTCCTTGGGGCAGGAAGAGTCCTGAGGTATTTATTTATAAATTGTCAGATGCAGAATTAGGTCATGGTTTTGCTGTATGGATCCTACCATAATACGCGTAAAAAGCAAATGTATTTTCTTGGTAAGCATGAAAGGGAAAGAGATTTCTTCCTTTGTTGGGACATAGTCACAGCTTCTTGTAGTCAGAAGGATCTCTGGGATGAAATACTTATTTTGTCCAGTTTGGAAGAGGGATGGAGATGATGGAAGAGGGACCATAACATTCTGTGAAGTCTCTGAAGTTTCATACTGTCTTTGCTACAGCTGTAGAATCAAACTGCCTCTTCTTAAAGGTTTCCTAGTTTTACTTTGCTCCAAAACTTTGTCTCATTTTGCAAGGATGTTTTCAAATCCTCTCTAATCTCAAAGAAACATATTGGCTTAAGCAAGTGAGATTTGTGCAAGTATGCCTTCATTTAGTCTGTATTTCAACTGAATCTTGAATTGCTTTGCCAATATTGGACCAACTTAGAAAAGCAGTAGAGATTTCCCAGGTAGTAATGCAGGTGTCACAAAAATCAGATAAAGAAGAGAACTCCTTTCACGACCCCACTCTTTTCTCTTCAGCTTTCCTCTAGTGGGCCAGTTGTTATGGACATGTTGCTTGGCAAGACAGTGGCTACAATATGAGTCGTTTTTTACCTGGACTACGTGGGAAGGAGAGTAGGATTAAATGTCCTTTTCCCCTTCCCAGCTGCAGAAGATTTCTATTGTCTGTATGGCAGTCTAGATTTCTGTTCAACCTGGCTTGAATCCACTGGTTTAAGGGGGAGAGTGACGGGCCATGTGATCGCAGGAACACAAATGAAATCAAATTGAGAAAGAAAGAGTATATTGTTCTAATTCCTTAAGCGTTTTCTTACAGAGTTAGCCCTCAGAGTAAGGCTGACCCTTCCCAACATCACATCAGGTTCTGGCTTCTGTGGTTATGACCTGCTACTAACTTACAACCTTTTGGACTTGGAGTTTCTTCTTCAACACGTACATAACGCCTTTGTAGCTTCAGGTGTAATGACAAATTGCTTTACAGTTGTCACATACTCTCAATTACTTGTTCTATAATTTTCAGGTATTTAGGTAGTTTATGTGTGACAAACACACTGATTGCTGCATCTCAGCAAAGGCCTAGACAGATCAGGAGTTACTTATCTTGGAGGCCTTCTTGAGATGCTGTTGTGTAGGTGCTCTCTCGGTTTTAGTGGCATCTTTCTTTGCAGTGGAAATGTGATAAACTGGAGAAATTCCTCTATGGTCTTCACTCAATATTGTTTAAGATACCATTTACCCCACTCTTTGCTGCATTGTTGCTGGCCTGAATACCTAGATCAAAGGAGGCTGTAAAACAATTCCTCAAATAATCGAGCAGGATAATGTAAAACAGTGACCTAGATAAAAAATGTTTTCACAAGCACAATAAGCATAATAATACCCTCACTGAAGAGGGACCCCATAGTCTCCTTGGTGTTTGTCTCCCATAGAGACTCATCAAATTTTGCTGTGGATTCTCTTTTTTAGAATACCTGTTTAATATCTGCATTTGACATGGATGTTGTACTCCATTCTTGTATAATCATATGAGACCAGCTAAAAGTTTTGTTGCCATATGACTGTATATTTTATGCAGGGCACTTTGTTTTAATGTCTTTTTATGTTAATCAATATTTGTATAATCAGATGAAGATTACTTTGGAATATTTGTTTCCATTCTCCTCTTTTAAACACTATTGGAGAAACTGCTTTCCTTGTCCCTCAACTGCAGACTGAACCAGAGGAATTTGTTGTTTGTCCACTGGGTAGGCTGACATCTGCCAACAAGGTTACAGTGAAGGAAGTCCACGGTAATTTAAAAGGAGGAGGTGGGGAAAGAAGGAAGTGGACCCATCCTGTCATTCAGATGCAAGCGGAGTGAGTGTTGCAATGACACAGCCTCAGGAGAAGGACAGACCTTCAAATTGCAAAGTCTATCACCTTAGAGGTATAACATTGCTCTCTTCCCTCTTCCTTTGCTCCTCACTAAACCATTATTAGCCAGACTGTTTTAAAGCATTAGTTAGTGTTATCTACATGTGATTAGTGATGAGAGGCAATTTGAAATGTCAACTTCCTTAAAAGGAAGAATGGAGTAAAGCTGAAAAAAAGGTGAAAATGCAAGGCTGGAGTGTTATCCAGTATCAGTGTAGTAAAAAACAAATATATATCCTTGTCTGAACCCAATTATCAGTCCTGCCTGACTTCCCTGCAGATTTAACTATTGGGTGTCTTCCAGAACTTAGCTATGACCTCAGATGCTTTGCATTTTGAGATTTAAATGTAAGAAAGTTAGCAAGTAATATATGGATTTTCAAATTAAAGCCCAAAGAGCAGTCTGATTTAGAAGACTAGGGCTTCATGGCTGTAATCCTTGGATTAAATGTTGGCTTTCTCTATACATGTAACTAGACTTTGTGTTTCTCAGGAAAAAAATAATGTCCATCAAAATAATGTTGAAACCTGGAGAAATCTGGTGATAGCTGCATAGTCAGTATCGCTTTTCTGCAGAACAGAAAGGGATTTAAAGTAAATCTCTTGGTGTTCAGATTAAACTGGACAATATCCTTATGTGTCTGATTGATAGCTGTTAGGATTACAGCCACATAATTATCCATCCCATCTGAGAAGCTTCTCCCTCCCCAGTATGAGGGTGACATAACTCCAAGATTTAAAAAGTAATAATGTTTCCTTTATTTTCATTTTTTAGGTGTTAAAAGAGTTATGGGGGGAGCCATATTGAGGTGTTGGAATATAGAAAATTATTTGTACGTAAATGGAAAGGCGAGACTTTTCAGCAAGTAAACCGGATGGAGGTTTTTCAGGGAAAATGCTACGTGAGATAAAATCACAATATATGACAAGATTGCTGCCCAGATCGCTTGTTTTAGGACACATCTGGCCTATAAAATGTATACTTGAGCCTCAGCATATTCATTGGGTGATGATGTATATGTGTAGCTTCGCATTACATTTGCTGTTTGTCGGTGTTGGGGGCAGTGTCCTGGTCCAGACTGTTGCAGCAAGTGCTGCTCAAGCCTGTTGCCCAGGTCATTGCTGCGTAGCCTGTACAACAGATCTGCCTTCTTTGTTAAAGCTGTTGTCCCGGTTGCCACTTGATATGAAGCTTTTCCACAGCTTTGGTGGTAGCTGGATCAGATTGTCAGTGGGCTCTGTGTTATTGTGAAAGACTGAATGTATTCATTTTCCAAAATGAGCTGAAAATAACATCTTACAAGTCATCCTGCATTTCTTTGTCAATGATTCTTTGTTAGTTTCAGCCCCTGTTTCTTTTAGTAAGGATCTGTTTGTAGGCCGCCAGGCCTGAATGGAGAATAGGAAGTCATTCCAGCTGTTTTCCTCGTGTTGGCACTCTGCGCTGAACAGGAATTGCTGAGCAAAGAACATCATTTCCCCTGAGAGGTTTGCTGGGGTAGCACAAAGGCAGTCTGGACTTTTTTTTTTAATTAAAAGTTCCTGCCAAATACTATCATCAAGGGCTGGGGGAAGGAGGGAGAGAAAGAAATACATGAAGTCTGGAGTCCACTTGGAAGAGCAAGAAACCTGACTGGGAAAGCTAAAGAGCATTGTTTTTCTCTTCTGAACTCTTGCTTTTTAGCATATAACCACTTATCCAGAAAAGAGAACTGGGATTTTTTTTTTTTTCCCTTGGTTCTGATTATTGCTTCTCCAACAAAGTTGGAGGGATTGTGCAACTTTGCACTTGGTTTTGGACTAGCTAGTGGAACAAAAAATAAGCAGAATTCCTTCTCTTAAGTGGGTGCCAAATTATCAACTGGCACATCACATCAAGTTACGGTGATAAATGCACGTCTGGTCACAGTTTGCAGTAAGCTTAAATTTTTATTTATTTTTTTTTAAGATAACAAGGCTATGGCTTCTTTGCTTTCTTTTTGCTTTGCAAAAGAAAGGTGAAGAAAACAACCTATGAAGAATAATTAACACATACTTAGGGGGAAAGAAAAACAGAGATTCATTTAATTTCTCAGTGCAGGTTTAATCCAGGGTAAATCCATAACAACTGAAACATACTGCCACCTTATGCTGTCTGGTGCTGGATGGGAAATGCATTGGTTAGTTTATTCCAGTCCTCGGTGCACTTGTGACCATTTTATAAACCCCTTCATTATATTTGACACTTTCTGGCATTCTTGCTGCCAGTATTACTAAATAATTGCCTTGCAGTTTGAATAGTCCTCTCTAGCAACACAATTTCAGATAAGAAATTATTTGAGGATGAAAGACTGCATGTTATAGCTCATTCTTTGAGGATGCTACAAAATCCCTGTAATGTCAAAGGCAGCTGAGGCTATACTAAGATTCACAAATTGCCTGTGTAGTGCATATATAGTTCAATTGTGGACAACTATGGTGCAACTTATAGGAAAAGCTCCTCCCTCACGGACCCTATCAGTGTCAATCTTACAACCCAAATGGAAAGACTCTCACATTCCTTTGACTCTTTTGCATGTATTTTAGTGTTTTTTAATATAACTGCGTAATTATTAATTATCTCCTCTAGGTTTTGATTTCCAATCCAGTTCATCTCCCTGAGCACAGTAACATATTGCACAATTAACTTGCTGTTTATAATATCCCCTTGAAAAGAGTATCTTCCATCCTGTTTATTGGTGTGTTTCCAACTGATCTCTGGAGAACAAAACAGTTGGCTTCTGCTCAAGCTTTTGTATGACAGTGTTCAACCTTGGCCAAGTTTGACGTTTTTACTTAGTTTTTACTGAGGAGAAAGTATGTTTGACTTCAGCTTGGTCTTTGTCAATGTAAAAATTTCAAAATACATCTTTAGTAATGTCATCCTGATACAACGGACAGGGTTTAAGTTTGCTAAGTAATGCTCCATTGACAGTAAGATTGATGCTTGTTCAGAGCAGCACAAAACTGTCTAGTCTGGCTTGCTTGTTAGTAGGTTTTCTTAACTTTTCTCTAATACAGCTAGGGATTTATGTTCACGTATTAATTATTATGAAGGCGTATATAAGCTAAAGGATATTTCTTCTTCTCTGAGCTTGTGGAGGTCTCAGAAGTAGATTGGATGTGAAGCTTCATATACATAAAAGATTCATGTACTGTGTTCAGCTGTCACTGTGGTGGGTACTTTGAAAATACCGAAGCCAAGTATCTTGTTAATATACCTATCACAAAACACACTAGATTATTTACTTTTTTTTTTGTAATTTTGCTTGGAGGCAGAAAATGGGATTTCTCCAAGTGGAACATGGACTAATTTGTTCGTTACATCTTGTTACTGTCATGTCGCTGTTCCATTCCTCCTTTTATACAGATAATTTTTTTTCTACCATAATGTTCTAGACCTGGATCCTCTCTAAAATTTTCCACTCTGCTAGTGTCTGAATACAAGAGGATTTCCCCTTCACAGAGTTTTGTTTATGTTTTTATTTTGCTTTTTGGACTTTGTCTAATTCTTCAGTAAAGATCATCTGGAAGAGAACTGGGGGAACTGTCAAAACACGGGCCGTTTCCTGTCATTGTCTAGAGTCTCAGGCATTGTGGACTTCCATCTCCTTCCTGTCCTTTGTTTCTGGGTTGATAATGTTGTCTTTAAATAAGTTCAAATAAAAATAGATGTCATAGAACTGGAAATAGAAACGAGTATCCTTAAATGAATGTCTTTGCTGTCTGAGCACAATGCGCCAATAATAATAAAACAACCTAATCCCAGGGGGCACTGAAGTGTTTACAGCCTGTAGTTCTAATCCTGTCACCTTTCCCTTGCAAGCGAATCCACCAAAGTCACTCACAGCACTTCTTCAAGGAAGTTATTTATTGACTACAGCAGCAGCCAAGTAGCAAGAGCCCAAGCAGTAAGAGGGATTTCTCTTTAGCTGAAGATGCTGGGGCATACTGCTCCCAGAAGTTCATCAAATTTTTCATAGCAATTGATCTAAATCTGTTCAAGTGGGTTGTACTCTATTCATCTATGTCAGAGTGGTCTCAGCTGGCATGACTGTTGGATAGTGGACTCTATGGATCCATTGTATAATCTGTTTTCACATTGTAATAGTGCCTAAAGGTCACGGCTAGGGTTTGTATCATCCTGTCCTGGAACATTTGCAAGTGGGTAGAAATCTGTCTCAAATAATGTAATGGAAATGAAAAGAACACGGGTACAGCAAACAATGGGAAGGATGTAAGGAAAAGTATGAAGGTAAATAGCAGCAAGAGCAAATATGCCACATGTGCCACCATAAAGGTCAACATAGTATTTGAGCTTAATATGGGTCATTTAGAATAAAAAAGCAGAAAAGATAAACTATGATAGTAATGCAAGGATTTACAATTAATTCACCACTGTTATTTTAATGAACTCTGAGGAGTGTTGTATTTGTGCACAACATTCAGCAATGCCAAACTTGTTTTGGGGTCCACAACTCACTGGATTGCTTTATGCAGATTTTCCTCATGTTTAAACATAAGCTATGCTGTTACTTTTAAACATTTTAATTGTGGTCTCTAACATATATAATACCATTGAAAATTTTGATTATTAGGATTTGTTGTATGAACAGCATTTAAATGGAAACTTTTTATTCATTCCTTCTGGAAACTAAGTATGCATGAATTGAATGAGTCGAACTTAAGACATGCCATCTGATTATAACTCAATGGGTGGGAGGGACAAAGTCCTTGGGCTTTGAACTAGTTAGATATAAATACAGACCTAGCTGGCAAAGGTCTGTTCAGAGGAACAGGAGGCCCCAGATAGAGTGGGAAGTACTCCCAGTATCCTAAATAGTAGACACTCCAATATAATTATTAAGCCCAGAGTCCTCTGGGGAGTGCTTGGATTAAAGGATAGCAGAGTAATACAGACTTCTAGGGGACGAAATATTTCTTCTTCGTCTTCTTTTTTTTTTTTTCCTAAGAGGAAAAATGAAAAATACTCTAGAGTGAAAATTAAGGAGATGAAAATCCTCATAGTCAACAGAGATTTATACTGTTTAGGCATACTGTAACAGGGCCATAAAAGGCATATGTGCAATATATCTGTAGGCAAAGCAAAACAAAATAGAGCAGAAGGGAAAAAGTATGTTTGTAAATGAGAAGTTTTGAGAGTTCATTTTTATGAATTAAGTTAAATTTCTTGTTCTGAAGACTGAAGCTTGCTTGAACAGAACACGACTATGGCAAGTAACTTGGGAATGAGGGGGTGGATTGAGTACCAGCTAGCCAATATAAATCCCAAATTTGTAAATATATTGAAAGCAAGAATCTTCTTATGCAGAATCAGCCTGTTTATTAAGAAGAGAGAGCAATTAGGGAAAATCAGAATTTTGCTAAATCAACCCAATACATGTTTGTGCCATGACCAGTGTAATTATTAAACCTTACTTATGTGCAAAAGAAAAAGTATTATTTTCTTTTCCTTAATTCAGG
The DNA here is from genome assembly GCA_013400375.1 of Thinocorus orbignyianus. NCBI lineage: Eukaryota > Metazoa > Chordata > Aves > Ciconiiformes > Thinocoridae > Thinocorus > Thinocorus orbignyianus. Next base: position 170,760 of record VXBW01003908.1, on the reverse strand, counting down.
GAAATTAAGAAATCAGGGATTTTCTTTTCCTTAATTCAGCTGGTACAAACAAATGATACTAAATGGAAGTGCGTGTGTGCGTGTGTGTGTGTGTGTGCAGAAGATGGGAAAATCATTCCTTTCCTTGCAGAAGGAATAAATCAATGAGCTCCATTTCCCTGTCTTCTCCTTTATATGTCAGCTTGCCTACTCCTCTATCAAGCAATAATAAGATAAAGAGACACGGTCCCATTGTTTACAGTTATCTAAAACCTAAACCCTTGACCTGTTAGAGCTGTTTCATACCATCTTCTTTAAAAGAAATAACTGAATGACATTACTATGTGACATGGTATTTACCTTACTTTTTTTTTTTTTTTTGAGATAAGATTGAATTATCATGAAAGGATAATAAACTCACGCAATTCACAGGCAGTTCAGGTATAATTCCATGCCTAAACTATCAGCTGAGCAAAACATCGGCTGTGCTGGGGCTGGGACTGCCATAGGGTCCTAATTTCTGAATTTGGCTGAAGTCACCAGCTTGTCCTGGACCTCTGCTGTGTGCCAAGGCCAGCTCCATTTGCCTGTGGCTGGGGAGGACTGATGAAGACCCATTGTCTTCTTCCACCTTAAATGCTTCTGAAGCTCTCCCTGTTCACTGGTTTTCATGCATCTTGTGGCATGAAAATTTTGGTATGAAGCTTATAAGGTTAGGCATTTTGGTCTGCTCCTTTATGACTCTGTTATTCTTGTCACTGTTCTTATAGATATATAATGCTTGCTGAATATATTAGCCTTCTCTTTTCAGTCTACCATAACGTTTTGCTGGAGAAAGGAGTAATAATTTTTATTGGTTCCGTGTAGGCAGTGGGGTTGATTCTGGTCTCATGACAATGTAAATTGGGAGAAATGGAACTGACGTCAGGAGAATTACCCACACTCAAATTTGTAATTGAGCAATGCCTTTTTATATGATTAAAGTATTTATTCATTGCAGAAAGTTGTAATATTGTTCAAATGAGGCCCTTGGACTCTGCTCAAAGGTGAATTTTTTGGAAAGTTTGAGCAAAAACATTTCATCCATGTGTGAGTATGAGGAGAGTGGAAAACTATTTTTCCCCCTCCGAAAAGACTTTTTGCTGCCTTCTTTTGAACAGCTCTGCAGCGTGAGTGGCTGAGGCCTGTGTGCTAATATTTGGCATTGAAATAGCCATAACTGTGAAGTGTCTTAGTTTTGGCTTTGATTTGACTGAGTTATGAGCTTTAGAAAACCATGTACTCGGCATGCACTTCAGGGTTTTGTTTCTTCCTTCTAAGCTTGGGAAGAGTGCAGTCAAGAGGGTTTGCTGTGAACACCGGAGCTATACGACACGATACTAGAGAAAGATACTGCTTTGAAGCAGCAGGGACATGTGGGGCTGGAAATGGAATGGAAAATCCCATAAAGCACCTACGGCCTAAGAATCGTTTCTGTATGTTTTGCAATATGTCTGACTGAGAGTCGAGTTCCGAGGGCCTGCCCTCTCTGCTCCTACAGGTTGTTTCCAAAGAACCACAAGAGGTTTCTACAGACTGAGTAGAGGTCAGTTATGAAACCAGATTCTGAGGTACACTGGCACTTACAGTCAAGACAAAAGGCTCAGGGGACACGCAGTAAAATCTGCAATTATTTCTCTAGCTGATGTTGCAGATGCTGCTATTTACTGGTGATGTGACTGTGGTTTTGCAAGCAGCATTGCTTTGAAGTCTTAACAAATGGAAATCTAAGGACTTGCTGTTCCTACAGGGGATATGCCACCTAGATCTGAGATTATACAAAAGCATGCCATACCCTATTGGACAGCATACTTTGTGAAACAGTGCATACCTATCTAATTGCAATCACATGTGGAATATGAGGTCAAGGAAAGGCTGGATGTGCTTCCTTAACTACATAATTTTTCGACTTAGCATCATTAATTATGCAGCCTCGTGAATCATTAATTTAGTTTTATGTATGGCAGCTCTGCTACATTTCCTCTGGCATTTTACAATGAAGCTGTTTAATATTTTTAATTACTTGAAGGCTTCAATTTAGTTCTAGTGTCAATGAAGAGAGATTATGATGAACTTGTGTATCTGGTTCTTTACTGAGCTGCTACTGCTTTGTCACATCTTTCAATGCTGCTGAGTGAGTTGGGGACATGTTTTTTCCCTTTTTTGCATAAGAGTCAAGATTGCAAAGATAGCAAACAGTGGAGGATCAGGCATAGAGTAATGTAATGTAATAGCTCTTTCACTTTGACTAGTTAGTGGTTTGAAATTAAAATTTAATTTTTGATTGCAACAATTTTTCTTACTGGCTGACGTTTAGTGACAGTGCATCTCATTCATTTGAAGAATATAACCCAAGTTAATTTATTGTCAAATGAAGAGAACAGGGGACCTGACTCAACTCTGTTACCCTGTACATCATCACACGGGATGTGCAAAATATTGCCCCTGTACTAATGGAAATGGCTGCATGAGGGATGTGCCTGTGAGGTGTACTGTGCTGTAAAGGACCTTCAGTGTAGGTGAGATGAATGCTAAAGCACTCCCTGACAAACTGTCTAATTGAGTGGAAAGCAGGAACTCAGGTGTGCACAATGTAAAGGAATACTACCAGGTGATTTTCATATGGTAGCTGTGGTTAATAGCTCTCTGCAGCCAAGCTACAGCTCAGAGTCTGCAGTCATTAAAATACAATATAAAACTGATTTGTGTTTGCATTTCGATAGTCTCTGTATTCTGTAGCTTTCGTGGCCCATCTGTGAGTGATTTTAATTTTTTTAAAACAGTTTCAACCTCAAGAACTGTAGTCTGCAACACCCGTTAGTTATCAAATTGAGGGCATGTGCCATAAATGGAAAGCAAGAACTAAATGTGGTTATAAAGAAACCAGACAAAACTTTATTTATTTCCTTTTGTAGGCATGCACTTCTAATGCATCATCCATTGCAGAGGTGTCTCTTTGGACAGGCTATATTCTACACGATAGATTCTCATATTTTCCATAGGATGAACAGACGATCTTGCAGAATTGTCTCTTCCAATTAACAGTCGCACAAGTACAGAATCACAGAATCATCTAGGTTGGAAGAGGCCTTTACAACCATTGAGTCCAACCATTGACCTAACACTGTCAAAACCACCACTAAACCATGTCCCTAAGAACCACAGCCAGTTTCAGTGTTTGATGACCCTTTCTGTGAAGAAATTTTTCCTAATTCTCCCCTGGTGCAGCTTGAGGCCATTTGTCATTTGCTGCCATTTGCAGCTTGTCCTATCACTTGCTGGTTGGGAGGAGAGACCAACTTCTACCTTGCTACAGCCTCCTTTCAGGTAGTTGTAGAGAGTGATAAGGTCTCCCCTCACCCTCCTTTTCTCCAGTCTGTCCACCCTATTGATCCACCCAGTTCAGATCCCTCTGTAGACCCTTACTACCCTCAAGTAGATCAACACTGCCACCCAACTTGGTGTCATCTTCAAACGTACTGAGGGTACTCTCTGTGTCCTTGTCTGGGTTTTGATAAAGATATTAAACAGCACTGAACACCACTTGTGACCAGCCACCAACTGGATTTAACTCCATTCACCACAACATCTTGGGCTCAGCCACTCAGCTAGCTTCACCCATTGAAGCTCACATCCATCCAAGCCATGAGCAGACAGTTTCTCCAGGAGAATGCTGTGCTGTAGTGCTCTTGAGGTGGTAGTCGTTGCTTCCTAAAAAAAGGTAATATTGGGAAAACGTTTATTGAAAAGGCATGGTTATTAGGAAATGTCTAGCATATTCAACATGCAAACAATTCTAGCCCCTGGCAAAATCAAGCACCAGGGAGTGGAATCTGCTTGCGCTGGCACCACTATAGAAAGGAACATCTTGAAACCATGGCCTAACTACGATTTTATTTTTTTGCCATGCCAGGGGTATTTTCCCTTTTTTGGACAAAAATAATGAGACAGTTGTGTGTTTTTCTTTCCCATCTCCCACTGAGCATCCTTTCACAGTAAAGCTACTTTGCATGTAGGTCCCTGGTACCTGGCTTCTTTCTTTTTAGGATGTGTTTTGCCTTTCTCTGATGGAGAAATTGTCTGGGATGACTCTTACATCACCTGGTTACTTTATCCTTTTCTTTTGCTCTCCCAAATATTTTCCTTATTTGGGTATCTCTGACTTCTCTTCCCTCTTCTCCTTCTGTTAGGCCCCTAGCAGAGGCAGTAAGACTAGCTGTTCTTTATTTCCAGCTGGTTTATAGGTCTTTTGCTTTGTCTTCTCATGAAAGCGTCTGCATGCCAGCTGTAGCAACAGCTGAAAACAAGGAAAAATCATCACTCTCTGACTAACTTATTTCTCTATGGACAGTCGGCAAGTTCTTGTTGGGCTGTAAGTGGTCAATGATCTGCAGTTTGAGAACTTTCCAGACCCCAAAGTATTTTCTTATATAACATTTCACTGTGAGAAGTGTAAGGTTGCATTCACAAGTGGATTTGTATTTCTTTCTTGTTGCAAGGGGGAGGGAATACGTGTTCAGATGTATTAGAGGAACAATTCTGATTCAGTAGAAGGGGCAGGCACAGAGCTTGATTATGGCAGGAATGTAGTTATTTCATGTGAACGTGATTTGGAAAGAAACAAATACTTAACACAAAGTTGATCATGAGTGTGGTTCATCGGTATAGGTCGGTTTCATGATTAAAGTCTGTTGGAAGAGCAAAACAACAGTTCTACTAAAGTGAGTTCTTACTCTTTTCATGCTTCCTTCAGTCCCTGAAATCTTTGCAGAACATCTTTCAGATTAATCAGAGCTTGCTTTGTCTTCATGTTTTCCTGTGCATTCTGATCCTGTCTCTTGGTCTCAAATAAGCAGTTGAACACTACATAATGGTCTTAGAATGCAACGAAGTGGAAGTTAAATGTAACATATGTTTTTCCTCCTTTCCAGTATTAAATAACCAGTGTTGGATATAAGGCAGATTTTTAGGAGCCTAGACTGAGCATAATCCTTTCTCTCTAAAAGATCAAATAAATACTTACATGTTATGTATACATACACAGGCTTGCATGTTTTGGTAAAAGTTAATGATATGAATTGGAGTTAAAATAGATCCTTCTGTTAAATTTCTAGTCACTACAGTATGTTTCATTCACTTTAAAAGATTCTACTAATCCAAAAGAAATTTCTTGTATTCCATGTAACAACATCGTTGTAGTTATGAGATCTGATGATATAAATACGGGCAAGGTCTGTCGAAAGAGGTACAATATTTTAATGGATCTATTTGTATAGCTGAAAAGCAAGCAAATACTGTGGCATAAGAAAGGTACACTATGTTGGAAAACACTATTACATTCCCCATCAGCTGCTTTAATGAAGATACCACCCCAACCTACAAATATGCTTTTCCCAAGTGAGGCAGTTATCGATACAGCCCAGACTTCCAAGGAACTAGAAAACTGCAAATATTAGAATTGGCAGAGGATTTGGATAAACAGTTTTTCACTGAAAATCTACTGGGGTCTTTCAAAGCAACGTTTCATGTAATTCTTGTGGGGGTAAGACTCAGTCCCATGGAGGTTTGAACCTGCAATTCACTTTGATTTCAGGGTCTGGGATCTAGTTCATCAAGGAATCTTAGGAATTTAGTTCCTTTGATGTGAATGTTTTAAGCTCATGTTAAAGTAAAGCTACTGCTTGCATGCTCTTCTGAACTGGCATACTAGGTAGTGGTTAAAGAAAGATTAAATTAATTTGTGTGTTGTTGTGGTCATCTTGCAGTTTTCCCCTTGCAGCTAAACCAGTTAATGGAAGAAATTTCTGATGCTTAATCATGTAAACTAATTTAAGGGATAGTTAAACAAAATAACTAGATTAGGATTTCAATCAAGAAAATACTGAAGGTTTCTACAAGGGGCCAGACTATTTTGATATTGGGGTGGGGGTTTTTGCCACATCCTTAAAGAGAAATAACTCTTAGCATAGACAATGAATTTTTCCTTCAGGCTAATTCTGAAACTTCCCTCCAAGATCAGCTAATTGAGGACATGTTATATCAGCCAAATATCCCATTGTTAATGTATCATCTTCAAGGTTCACTCAGAAAATCTACTGAGCTTGGAAACAGCTGCCTCTTAAGTGTATCTACCCTCATAAATGCATTTAGCACCCATGACAGAGGGTGGATGCTGCCGGGGAAAAAAACAGATAACAGTTTGCCATCTCAGGTGCATGTTTGGAGGACCTGAGATCTAGGGGTAAAGGTTAGCATTTATGTGTGATATAGGCTGTATGAAACTTCAGCTTCAAATCTGGAAGAGAGTAGGTAGCTCTTTGTTCTTGTAAAAGACACGTATTTGTTGCCATATAGACCTCAACACCTCGGCCAAAATTTCTGTCTCCCCTTGTTTCCCTACATGCTATTGTGCGTGTTGAAGGTTCTTGTTCAGCAGCCCAGGCATGGGTATCTTGTTTGTGCAGTCCTTGCAGTCTGTTAGGATGAAAGACAACATGTAAATTCAAAATACTGTTACAAAAGTAGAATGCAGTTTGATGTGCTTCAGAATTAAACACCTGACTACTGTCCCTCCTGTAACCTTTCACTGGGATTTTGATTTGGGTTTGTTTGTTTTTAGAAAAGTGTATCTGGATTTAATGTTACAAAGTCTGGGCACATTATCTAACTAAAAATAATCTGGAAAATAGTCTAACTAAACAGGACTAATGGCAAACTTAAGTAATAAAAAGGGTAGCTTTTTGCTACTTACTGAGCTGCATGAGCAGACATTTTTGATTTGGCTGACAGATCTTCTCTCTGTCCCTTGTCAGTGACAAGGAGGATTCAGAAACATCATCTATGAGAGGGCTTGTGCCCTACCTTGAAGAAAACATCCTGAGCTTGTTTCTCCATTAAGAAGGTGTTCCCTTAGGACTCAATCTGAAATGTGTGATTCAGCAGAATCTAAATTGAGTCAAATGTGTGCTCCTTCCCATTGTATTAACTCACTGCCATTTCCTTACTCTTAGAGAAATAGAAATAACCGCTGGGTGTTGGTGACTGCCATCCAAAGTAATGCTACCACCAGAACATCATACCATGGCAAAGCTTTTCTTTCAAATCAGAATAATTATTTGGCTTTAGTGTTATATTCCTTGTAGCTGGATATCCACTTTCATATGCTAACACATGTTTGTCTGATTCAACAGCAATTTGTTCTGAAATGGCTTGCGTGCCTGCTGGGCTAGCTACATGAATTCAGTGCAGACTGGTTTTTGCACCTAAAAATTATGATGTGGAAAACTGGTTCGCAAAATCTAAAGCATTCAAAATGCTCTCTGCAGCTTTACAGGAGAAGACAGGGGACTTTGGTTTGTATGCTACAAGACATTTCAGTCAGATCATTAAAGTCTGTATCTGCCTCAACATATTCTGGATCACTTCAGTATTACACAAGTAAACTGATGCACAGCCTGGCAAACAGTCAGATCAGTTCACCCATGACGACGCAGCTCAATCTGGGTTTCAGAGCTTAAAATAATGTTCCTTGCTTTCATATGCGTCCTCATGTTAACAGCTGCAAGTGATAATAGTCTCTCTGAACCAGCACTGCTCCTGAGATAATTGGTAGTAACACTTTGCGTATAAATATGCTAATATATTGGCTACTAGTGCTGAGGTTCAAGAGATCTGAACACTCTGGTTCAATTTTTACTTCTTTTTGCTGACTCGTAATTTGTGCAACTCCTCTCTGCTTTCATTTATATGTCCAAAAAACCCAGGTGACTAAGGACAGCTCAAGAGGTAACTTAAATTAGTTCCCGTGTGTGAGCACGCTGATGTCTACAGCTGGTGTTCGTACAGCGAAGCGTATTAGGGTTCATACAGGCTTGTCTGTCAACAAGGGGCTCCCACAGAAGAAAACCAAGGGTGTTGTGGGTTTAGTCTGTATTAAGAGGTAGGTGGGAAATAGGGTAGAAAGCCTGTGGCTGCCCCTCAACCAGCACAGCGGGGTCTCCTGCTCTGCCCCAGATGGGCTGTCATGGGCAGGAGGAAGGCTCTCTCCCAGCTCCCGGCTGAGCCACCGAAATTTTCCCGTGGGCGAGCGCTGGGCAGGCTGCTCACACCTCCACAGAGCAGGACTGTGACAACGTCAAGTACCATCGCTAGCAGCAGCATTGGGGTGCACTAAAGCGTTCCATCTCCTCACTTTCNGCCTGGCTTAAAACTCCTGCCTCCCGAGTATTTGATATAATTTATTTTTATTTTTTTTTCATTCTAAAGCAGTCCAAATCCCGCCAGCAGCGGGCAGGGAGCCCCGGCCCCCGCACCTGCAGCCGGGCGGTGGCCGCAGAGGCGTTTCCTTGGCGCCCCATCCCCGCAGGACGCCCCGCACCCCTGCCCCTCTTGCGGGGACATCGGGGCGACGGGTGGCGCCCCCCCGAGAGCCCGCAGCTCCGCTGCCGGTCCCGGCGCGGCTCCGAGCACCGGCGACCGAACCCGCCGAAGCTCCGCGGCTGGGGCTGCCCACGGTAAACAGGAAACCCTTCGGCGGGGCCGGGGCCGAGGCGGAGCCTGCGGTGCCTGCCCGCCCTCCCGCCTCCCGCGCCGCGGAGCCGAGGGGCCGCTCGGCTC
>VXBW01003908.1:148148-161958 GCA_013400375.1 Thinocorus orbignyianus | reverse complement strand
CGGCCGCTGACAGGGCGAGGAGCGGCGGCGGCGCGGCCCGTCGAGGCGCCCGGGAAAGGCATCAAGAATGAAATTGCTGTGGAAAGCTAAAATGGTAACCTTGTGTCCCCCCCTACCCCGCTTCCCTCCCCTTTCCCTGCCCGCGGGGTGGCCGGACCGCTGCTTCCCGCAGCCTCTCCGCGCTCCCGAAGGATGCGTGTCTTTACGAGTGACTCTGTGTGTGTGTGTGCCCGACGCGGGGAGGATGGAGGGAAGTTAGAGCAGCCCCTTTGGAGAAACGCAGATAGATGCCTGTTTGCTGCCCGCCCTGCAGCGGCTTGCGCTCTTTTGTGCTGTTAATAATCGAGGAAACGAGGAGTCGTCGCAGCAGCACATGTTCGCTTAAAGTTTGGAGAAGGTTGCGCGCTTTTGAAAATCCGCTTGCTGTTATTTGTGAGTTTTAAAGCCTCGATTCTGTAAAGTTTTTCTGTAGCTTGAAATAATAGGTTTTGGAAAGGCAAACCACAAGCGGTTTTGATCCCCTCTGTCAAAAGAAATCAAGGGTTGCTGTGTTTTAAATGCTTGTTAGCTTCAAAGTTTGAAGACTTGCTTAGGCAGACATTCAACAGTTTTTAAAAGTGCAATTCCTTCCATAAATGAAAGGCCAAAGAGATTAATTGCTTTAGAAAAGGGAGGAGGGAGAGGGAAGAGAAGACTGCTAATCAAAACCAAACTATTTCCTTAGAAAAGACTTTATACAACTATTTAAAATATGTGCTAGTCTAGGAAAAATAGTTAAATGGAAAGTCAGAGGATCTTGATACCACAGGAAAGGACAACTTGCCAAGAATATCTCTAGTGTTCCCTCCATCTGAAAGTATCCTGTATTGCTTTGATTGTTGTATTTATTTTGCAGAGCCCATCTTCTGCCCTCAGCTCTGCTTGAAGCAGTAGAGCACCTGGTATAGATTGTGGTTAGCAGAAGAGGGAAAACATTCCCCTCTCTCTTACCTTTTTTTTTGTTTCCCCTTTTCGTGGCAGAGCACAATTCAGGACTGGGGTGAAGAGGTAGAAGAGGGAGCTGTTTACCATGTCACCCTGAAAAGAGTGCAGATTCAGCAGGCTGCCAACAAAGGAGCAAGATGGCTAGGGGTAAGTAAAGCTGATGCGGTGGCATTTTAGAAGGCTGCTCGTGGACTTTGGAGCCTGCTCCAGGGAGCTGAATTCCATATGAATTGTTATGATATTAACTTTTAGCACTGACCGGTCTCACTACTTAAAAAAAACCACCAACAAAACACTGAAGTCTGTCTGGGTCATCTGAAATATTTAATTCTCTCCTTGTGTTGACTGTTCCTCTTTTCTTGACGCATAAGAAAGATTTGGCCAGTTGTGGTCATGGATCAGATGATAGTGCAGAAATAAGGATCTTAACTTATGGCCTGAGAAGTTGAATGTTTAACAGTTGTTTCAGACTGGACTATAGTTCATTTCTGCTATTAGGGGCCTACCTCAGGTCTCCCAAACAAATAATCATGGTGTTTTGACTAGTGAAGGCCTCTCAAAAGTTAGCAGCAACTTCCTCAAAACTTAAGTGAATGTAGGTTTTGGACTTCTTTTTGTATTGCTTTCTCAGCCAGATGAGAAATTAATTGTCTGCTTTTCTGCAAGAATTACAGCCCTGTACTGTTTTTCAAAGGTCTATTTCAAAGGCATGAAGGCTTTAGTGGTAAGTAAAATGAGCTTAAACGCACACGTACTCAATTTGGCATGCTGCTGAGTGCCTTCACCTTTGTCAGGCCAAGTCCCCAGCTGATATAAAATGTCCTCACTTCACTGGAATCACTGCAGCTGTGGCAGTTTGAGCCAGATCTTCAGGAGGTTGCTATAACTTTCGTATTACTTTGTTATGTTTATGTATTTTCTTTGGGATCAAAGACAATAATATAAGAACTTGGTTTGATGTAGTACCCAGGTTGGTATTTTAAAGACTTTTGCAACTACACTGAGATTTGTATCCGATAGTTTTCTTAAGTTCTGTGACATAAAGCAATACAGCAGTGCTGAAACCACAGTCAAAGAAGATAAGCAAATTCTGTTCTGCATACCGATAGTGCTTAGAATCTCCCTTTCCCGTGTTTCCAAGAAGTACACAGAGTTCTAAACAGAACAGATAATTTAAAATCAGCTTCCTTTGAGTGGTAGATTTCCTATCTCTGCCTCCTCCTTTTACCAGGAAAAATTTTAGAAAGTACTTGTGAGGTCTTTACATTTCCTAGCTGTTGGGTTTGTCTAAGGGATGTAGATAATTTTGAACATTTCTGTGTTCCCTAAATGTACTTTAGAAAAGTAAAATTTTATGCTGTTTTGGCTGTGGTGGTTCTTGTATGTAGAAGGAGTTTGCCAGGTCTTGGTCATGTTCTCAAAGAAAGAGTGTGTATGTGTTTCTGAGATCATCACCACAGCTGATGATGCCGATCTTAACAGGAGAACAAGAGACTGCAAGGTCAGGGAAGTGACTTTTGACTTTTTGTGGCTAGTGTTAGTTTTTCAGGTCAGAATCAAGCCCTGTTTGTGGGGAAGCCCGCAGTGTGTCAGAAGTCTGCACCTGTTCTGGGTATGAATTGGTGACTTCAGCTTCTAGGCTGGCATCTTTGGTGAGGAAAAAATCTCATGCATATTATTTAAAAATATTTTTAAACATATGGGCTGTTTGTTTCCCTTAAGCTCTTCAGAACATAACATATTTTAAGCTCTTTTTGTGATCTTGTTTTATTAATGCCTTTACTGTGGTCCTAAAATCAATAAATAGCCTCTAACCCAGAACATTAGTTATGAATAACTATCCCTGCTGCCAGCAGTTTTGCCTTGAAAAGCGAAATTGTCCCTCTTAAAATTGTTATCAGGTGACTTACTTTTTTTTAATCTGGACTTTATGAGAGTCTGTGATGTTATTTTTTTTTTCTATGCTTTAAAATTCATAGCATGAAATGAGTAAGTTGTTGGCTTTATCAACATTGGTCTTAATTTTTTTTGATGGTATTTTAAGTCAGGCGTAGGCTGGAGACTCCAGGTCAACTGAAGAGTATGGGAACAACCTATTTGCTCATCAGCAAGTATTGAGCCTTCATTGTAACGAATACAGGAACTCTGTTACTGATTATCTGCCTGTGTGGCTTTGCTTTTTAAAAAGTTACTTTTTCAGGGGCAGTTTGTGTCCTGTAAATGTTTATTTACCAGTTTGACCTTCTCTGAGGCACTTTGCTTATGGTGGTTTATTGGTGCAGGTCAAGTTTCTTGTGACTTGAGAAGCCCAAGGCTTTTAAAACCTCAATGTTGCATGTGGCTATGAAATATTGTGTGTTATCAGAGCAGGGGTTTGATCCAGTGATTCCAGAGTGGTTAGTTCTTAGGGATGCTGCATTTGTAAAGTGATGTGGAGGCTTTTCAGCTGAAAAGCGTTAGATGGTAAATTATTTGATGTGGTGCAGATCTAACTGAAAATTTCATAGAACCTGTGTTGAAAGGAATATAAAAGGTCTTATTTATTCTAAATGTGTTGGGATTTATTTCCAGTTTCTTCAATTACTGAGAAGCGTGAAATTTTGCTTAAATACATTCTTATACAGGTACCAGTGAGTAAATGAATCTACATCTTTTATGTTTCAAGAAGTCTAATAAACCTTAAAATTCTCTGTCCTAAGAACACATCCAGGGTTCTCTAATGGTTGAGCCCGTTATGAGAGAATGGTCTGTTTAAAAGCTAATCATAAGATTACAGCTTAAGCACCATAAAAGCACAGCATTTAAATAGGCACCACGTGCCTATTTAAATACAGAAATATCTGTCTTGTGTTTCAAAATTCTACAACTAATAAAAGGAAAAGACAGACTGTGCCCTATGCAGTCATTGGCAGTTCCATAACTTTCAAAAGTGTGAAGCTTTTGTATAAACACCCAGTTTCTTAGCTTTACTTCTAATTAGACATCAAAGGGTGCTGATAATAACTACTTGTTTTGTCACTAGATACTTAGTCACTAAATATTTAGTGAAGCTTAAGACTTTGTGCAATACAGTATTATGAAGTATTAGAAGCCCCAGTAGTAGCTCTGTATTGTGATAAATGCTGCACAGAGCACTATCCTGACTAAAAAGCATTTACAGACTAAATATCAAATCAGACAACATATGCTGTCTCAGTCAATGACTGGAATCCAAGGCAGCGGTGTCAATTTTGCAACAGTCTGGTTTTTCTCAGGTTATTTGTAGACATCGAGGCAATGGAGAGTCTTAACAAAACTTCTGAAGTCAAATGTAACTTACAGAGATGTTGAGAGAGCATACATGCCAAATAGTATAGGCTCAGCAAGAAAAAGCATGAGGGAATTTTTTGAAAGTGAAGTGGGTTTTGGTGTCTTCAGGATAGACACTGAGAATCTCAGGATCTTGAGAGAGATGATGTGAAGATTTGGAACAAGTCATGAAGGCCATGGAAGCAGAGATACGTGGCCTAACTTCTTCATGAGAAAGATGGAGAAGTAGAAGTATAGATGGAAAGCATGCTCAAAAGAGGGGATGAGGAGAATGCTTTCTGCAGCAGGCTTTTGAGTGGATGTTCAGGCATCATTTTGAATGGCATTACATCAGGCTAGAGAAACAGGCATATTGGTAACTGGAATAAGAGGCTTGAAAGTGCAGCAAAGAATTTTAATGATGTGACTAGAAAGAAAAGTTTGTGTTTTAAAACTATGACACAGAAAGAACCTGAAAAAAAGAGATTCGGCTTACCTCTGAGGATGTAAAGACAGCCTGTAGGGAGGCTGGCGCCCTATATGTCAAACAGGATGGTGCTCTTATCCATGAAGAAAAGGCAACAAAGCAGAAAAGACAGGTGAAAAGTTTAGAGTTCTGCGGGGTTTTTTGATCTTGAACTACAGCCAAGTACCCATGAAATGAAGCAGATACAAGCTGAATCATACTGTAGCCAGAAGCAGATAGGAACAGTAAAGCAGTGGCTGTAAAAGTAGATCAGCTACTAAACACCTGAAATTCTGTTGCCAGGAGCACTATGCTGACAGAGTATGAATGGTGTCGGAAGAGGTGATTTATTGTAAATGGTGAACTGAGAAGTAAGCAGTTAGTTGAAAGAGAAAGGAAAAAGCAGCAAGTAAAGAAGTAAGTGGAGACACAGGGAATGTTTAAGAGGTGAGAGGCTGAAAGAGATTTTGACTAGGAGAGTGATGGGACTCTGGAAGGCAAAAGGTACAAGTGAAAGCAGTACGAGATTGGACTGGATGTACAGGATAAGTGAAAGATCAGAGGAGGACCACAGGAAAGAAGCTTCTGCACTTGAACGATTCTTATTTCTATCATTTGACAATGGGTCTGTTGCAAAAAGGAACTCCCCCTTGCTGGTGAATTTGAGGACCTGGGACTGCAAAAGTGGAATGAGATTAAATTGACTTACTGAAATTGCTTGACCATGGAGTTAAAATTTAATAAAGAGGGGAAGGAAAAAAGGCTTTTCTACTGAGGGTGATTGGCCCTGTGGTTGTGTTTGTGCCAGATGCCAGTGGATGCATATGCTGAACATGCACCAGGACTAGGGGCTAGTAGAATAGGCCTTACAGTGATGGAAAGAGAAAAGAATGAATGGTATAAGACAATAAAGCAGAAAGAAAATGAACAATTGTATAGAGAGCAAAGAGACAAGTGAGGGGATGGCTTAAGGCTACCTGGATCGGTGAATGTTCTTGGCAACTGAGAAGAATTGAACCAAGGCCATAGATACTATTGCCAACTGATTCATTAATCAAATATGACTGATCCAATAGGAGGTGATGCTGTGTCAGTCCTGTGACGGATCTGCTCTCATGTGTTCATTGGAGTCAGTGACATAAAAGCAGAAGCATGCTGACAAAATCTGGTGGTCTGGCAGAGGAAGCAAGCACCTGGAGGATGGAAATACCCTATAGGCTGGCATTCAGGATTGCTGTAACAGAAGTAGGTTGAAATAAGGTAGCACAGAATGCAAAAGCATCTTTGTGAATGAACTAAAATAATTTCTGGTATGGGATGGTATATTTTGTTCTCGTTCCTTCCAGCGTTGGGTGTGTATTAGTCAATCACAGGATACGTGAGCCACCAGCATGATACAAAACAGAAAAGGCAAATGCGATGCCCAGTTGTTTTAGGTTATTGACATCAGAGTTGGGAAGTGTGAACCCCCTTGTAGATTGTCCTGGCTCGCAGTCTGTAATTCTGGTAATTTTTAAGAAAATCAATTTAAACTGGAAGAGAGGCAGGAGAGGACTTTTGGGATCATTAAGAACATTATGAATATTTCTGATCGTAATCTGAAGACTATAGCTTAGGTAAGTTAATAAAATGAAGATTTATGGAGTCTATGATTAATTCCTATTAAAAAAGCACTAATTAAGTACAAGGAAGGGAAAAAACCTTTGCACCAGCTATAGATTGGTGTGTAAATTGTCAGAAATTAGAAGAAACTTTCAAATCATCAGAGCAATGAGATAGTGTTGTAGTACTCTTAACAAGCGTGAAGGAAGCAAAGAATCCAGCAGCACCAACACTGGAGCTGAATCAGTTGGTGAAGAGGATTATAAGGTAAATTCAAGGTAGGCAGTGGTGCTGCTGGAGAGACCAGCATGCAAAGTGGAGGTTGCTGTCAAATTTTAGATTGAAAGTTGTTCTAGAGGCAGAGAGAGAAGGTCAGGTGGGAGTGAGGACAGCAGGGAGGGAGGAAGATGGATGAAGAGAGTGTGGAATATGGGGAAGTGGGTGCAGAAAAGTAACAGCGAGGTGTTAGAAAATGTTAGTGTTAAATTGGAGGAGAGGGAACCGCAGCATAAGAAGAACAGAGCAGGTGCAGTGCCATAGAAAATGAGCAGTGAAAGTTATGAGTGTGGCCTGGGCAGATGGACAAGAAGATGACAAAAATGAAAAGCAAACGAGTTGCTGTTTTTTTAAATGCTCTCAAGTGACTTTTGTAGACCTCCGTGTTAACCATCTGCTTTATCACCTTTTCAGGGGTTAGGAAGGGGTGGATGACTGGTGTCCAGCCCTCAAGGAATCCAAGGAAAGCAGTGAGGAATGAGTCTTTGAAGCAGGAGGGGCTCCTCAATGCTTATAAATGTTTTTTCCTATCAGAGTCCTTTATCCAGGAAAGAGTGAGGAAGAGACCTGCACTCTGCCTCTGGAGATTTTACTGGGGCAGGTCACAGGAAATACAGCTAGGAATGGGAGTTCCCCAAGCCCCTGTGCAGTAGAGGAGACCTTCAGAGACTCTATCTCTGCATCTTAAATGACTACTAAGCTTTCAACACCAGTCCTCAAGCATCAAGTTTCTTCCTCTACTGATGGATGACACAAGACTGCTCTTCCTTTTAGTCTTAAATATCCAGATAACAGAGAAATACTATGCTCCCTCATGGCCAGTGCTGCCTGGCTTACTTAGCCATTAGTTACATGTCTAGAGCAGATTTTAGATCTGTGGGGTTTTATTGTGTTGATTT
The DNA here is from genome assembly GCA_013400375.1 of Thinocorus orbignyianus. Lineage (NCBI taxonomy): Eukaryota > Metazoa > Chordata > Aves > Ciconiiformes > Thinocoridae > Thinocorus > Thinocorus orbignyianus. Next base: position 154,443 of record VXBW01003908.1, on the reverse strand, counting down.
TTTTTCTTTCTTTTTTTTTTGTTTTGTTGCCACAGCTGAACTTCAGGCAGAGACCGATGCAAAACCTTACTTGTCTCAAGGTGTCTTTAATGCTGTCATATTGGGTGTACAGCAGAACATCTTCCAAAACTATAAATGAACTGCTGTAAAAGGGTGATTTAAATACCTTCAAAATTCTGAAAGGGAAAGAGCCGAGAAGTACCAAATCTATCATTAAATACTTCTGTCTTTTCTTAATGCTGATACTATTTGATAACTAGCTTTTCTGAGATAAATTAATTTTGAATTATTGTTTCACGTGGCGTACAACCACAAGTTTGGATTCTAAACACTGCTACACTCACCTATATTGGAAGGAAGCTTGTGTCAGAACTCAGTCAGAAAAACATTACAAAACGCCTGTCTAACTAATGTATATCCCATTTAAGACTTAGGACATAACCTCCTCTTTGACTTGAATAACGTGTCAGAAAAGAAGTTTCACTTTGGATTTTTTTCTTTCCAACACTGAACTCTTAAATATGGGTTGAGATTTGAGTAGTGCCTGGAACCATCAACATTTTTGGAACATGAAAAACCTCACATTTTCTCTGAAACTGCTCCTGCCTTCCCATATGTCCTTCTAAGCCAGCTCTGTGATTTCTTTTTTATCTTACTCTTAGGTCCCAGATGTTCTGGTCAAGTGTAGTTTTCTGTGCAACCAACATGCAAGAACTTTGCTGCTCTTTGTCCTTGCTGTTTTGTCTCTTGATTTATGGCATGCGTGGGTCCCTTTTGGCTAAATCAGAGTCTTTGGAGTGTGGTTCCTGCAGCCTGTCCCGACCACCTAGACCAAGGCCAGGGTGTCTGACTGTGTGTTTGGAAAGAAGCAGAAAAGCAGTTTCCTGGGAGCTGACAAACTCCCTATAGAAACTGGGTTGGGGTATTGTCCACTCTGAATGCTGTCTTCTCTGTGAAACTGTCTTGGAGATGGAGAAGGAAGAAAGATGGGGTGAGATCATGTTGGTTTTGCATGGTGAAAGGTGCCTGTCAGCTGCTGGAGACCCACAAAGAAGATATATAGAAGATTTCAAATTATTTTGCCGGTGGATAGGTGTGTAGTTATCCCAAAGCAAGCCTTGGCATCTCATTCAGCTTGCCTTTTGGGTTTGAATGGGCTCTTTCCTCCCGCCCTTTCCTTTAGCTGTGAACATCATAGTACTGTAGCATCATAGCCTGTATTAATAACTTCTTATGGAATAATTTTCTCCTCGCTTCCTGGATCAGGCACAGATTTCTGCTCCAGGCATATCCCAAGTTGCACTCTTCGATGTGGTCATCAGCTGGGTAATAGAGGCCGTGTGAGGAATGGACACTCAAAAATGAAACCTGAGCTTATTAGGAGTTTTAAAATGAAGCCTGAAAGGTTACAGTCTTTTACTTTCCCAGTTCCAAATACAAAATGCATAATTAGAGGGGTACCTGGCTTTGTAGTGCAGTATCATGCTCACAGTTGGTTTAAAACCTCCCATTCCAAGCTGTCAAAGTGTGTCAGGGTGGCAGTGCTTTAATCTTGAGGTGTTATTAACGCTGGATTAAGGCTGTAGGATACTCCTGCGAGGCCACACTGAACTAGGGAGAGAGACACAGGCAGCCTCCCTTCCTACAGGGCTATGCAAATGCTTCTCTTGCTAATTATCATTATATTAATTGGAACAGTAAGACATAAGGGAGGCTTCTTGAGCAAAAGTTGCTGGGGACTGCACTGTTCTGGTTTTGTGCTGGTTGCCTGTGTCTACCTCTTGGAAATCTAACAGCCAGCCTGCTTATGTACAAAAACTTGTGTTTTGCATACTTTCAGTTTACCTGTGACATGTAAGAATATAACAACATCCTTTTCTATAATTTGTTTCCCTTGGGAATTCCTCTGACAGCCAGGTTGCCTGTCTTTTTAAACTATGCTTCTTAAATAGTAGCGATTCTCCTTGAATTGTAGCATCTTAATGGTCTTGCTGCTCATATCACTGTTATCTTGCTTGTTTGCTCAAGAACAAACAAGTGAAAGGAGTAACAACAACAAAAATAATCAGCTTGCTCTGCAAAGAAACTGGCATTTTCTTTCTGAATGCTAGAAGATCTAGGTCACTTGTTGGGTTAAAGAAGCGCTGGCAAGGAACGTGGCTATGTGTCATCGGAAAGCCTGGGAGAAGTAGCATATGAACTGGACTGAGATGCTGTAAGGAGAATAGCCCTGGAGAAACCATTAGTTTTACAGTTTTGGTTTTGATGTTTTCATTTTCGAAACAGGCTGAAGCATTGCGAGCATGTTAGTCATGCTTGGATTTAAATTTAGCCTTGGTAAAGCTAATTAAAAATATGTTTAGTGGCAGTGTATAAATGCATGCTTTGAACTTGCATCTTTTACTACTGCTATAGGAATCTGTTTTCTAAATATACCTCTTCCTACAGCCAGCGTGGTAAAGGGGTCCAACTGTGAAGAAATGAGCACAAAGTGACTGGATGATGGCCTAACCCCTTGAAGAAAATGGGGTTTCCTTGTGGGAATGGGGTAAATGAATGCTAACTCAGTGTGAATCCTCTTCTTCCTTGTCTTTGTGTAGCCAGTGTGTAGTATCTTGTAAACCAGAGGCAAAACATGTGTGATGTCTTAGCATTGTTTATTACTCCAGTAAGATAGTATCAGAGATTGTAAATTTACTACTTTTTTGTTTGGTTTTTTTTGAGACACCAGAAAAACAAAATGTCCCTCTTGCATTTGGAATTTTATATTCTTAATCGTTTGCTCAGACAGCAGCAGAGCTGCCTTTATTCAGTGGTTGTGGACAGAATTGATAAACCTCTCCTTGAGCACTGGGATGATAATCTGATATGTTTTATTTGTGTACTGTTCTGTCTCCTCACAGTTAACACAAATCTAGATCTCTTTCCTCAAGGGCTGAGCAGCCAACAAGTAGTTGCCTCCAGAGAGTTGTAGTTTGCCCCTGCAGGGATCCCAGAACTTCTTTGCACTTGATTCACCCCCAAAGTGCTCTCTTTTCGTGTTCTCACTTTGTGAGAAGTGACTTGTAGTTCTTCATGGGTGGTACACCAACATGTAGGCTTACACTTAAGACCACACTATAAAGTCTGTGTTTTGTTTTTATACTTTCTGGAAGAAGAATTTTATTGAGATGTATAAGAATGTGGGATTTTTTTGTTTGGTTAGTTTGTTGGGGTTTTTTGCTTGGTTGTGTTTCTGGTTTGGGTTGTTTTGTTTGTTTATTTTGGAGGGTTTTTGTTTTTTTCTTTTTAGAATGTTGTAAAACTATAGTAAGGAATTTTATGTTTTGGGCACAGAAATCCATTTACTCTATGAAAATCACTCTACCTTGGACCAAAATGAACTCATGCTAGCACCTGAATACAGCTGTGCTGCAGTTCAGTTCAGCACCATGCCACCCGTAATTTAGTGACTGGAAGGAAAGTAAAAGCATATCCAAGTGAAATGATAATGATCTTGCATTCTGATAGCATATTTCATCCATATAAATTTCAAAGCATGGCCACAGATTTTCACCTGGCAGACTGTGTGAAATATATTGTAATGTAACATAGTAAAAAAAGTGTGATTTGGGTAGGGCTTTAAACTCAGCAGTCCTGCTGTTGCCTGGGTGTTGGTAAAGTTCCCCTTTATTTGGAGGAGTTGGAGGGGTGGAAGAGAGGAGGAAAAAAATGTTTCTGGGACAATGTGTCTTCTACTAAAAGGCTATTTTTTTTTTGAGGTTCCTGAAGAAGTTGAAACATTAGAAAAAGTTCCTGGGGAGATGGATTAGCTGTCGAATTTGCATGGTAATATTTATTTACTGGCTTCATACTGTTATCACATGGCTATCTTCTCCACATGCGGCATATATGCCGCAAGGAGCAGCTGCTTAACTATGCATAACAGCACACTGAAACAATTTAGGACCAGAAGTGAGTTAATTAAAACCACTTGAGAAGACCTGGACTTCTGAGAGTCCAGAGTTCTGTAGAAGCATTCGCCCACCGTGCAACAGCAGTTGCAAAAGCAAGCTCAAATATGAAGCTGAAGCAGGGAATGAAGTGAAGTTTAGGAAATACTACGAAGGAGATTACAGCAGACTCTCACTCATTCCTGCTGCTTGTTCCCTCATCTCAAAGATAAGGGAACTAGAGAGGGGATCCACAGATGGGAAAGGATTATTGGCATTTCCAGACACTGAAAATGTAAGGACTGCTAAATGTGCATCTTGGTGCAACTAGGGTTGATGTGCAGGTTTAACAATAAGCACATTTGTTAAATTTTTACAGGATCGAGGCTCGATACTGGCAATAAATAGGAGGATATAGCAAAGGCATTTAAAACGGTGATTGGAGGTGGGACAGTCCAGGAAGCATAGTGTTTTTGAAAGCCAGGGGGCAGGGAGGGAAAGAAATGTGTAATTTTACGTTCCATATAATTAACCTGAAGGACTCACTACTGAAGGAATGACTACTGGAAGATGTAATTGAGTCCAATGAGTTTAGAAGGATTCAGAAAGGATTAGACATTTATATAAATAAATAACAACAAATGCATGAGTACTACATGGGATTTAGAACACAAGATGTAACATTTTGTGATTTAGGTATAAACCAAACACCTCCTGCCGTTGAGAGGAGTCTCTCCCTTTAGACTGGTTACTCTGTTATGGGTGTAATTTCTTCACCACCTTCTATAGCATCTGGCCATTGTCAAAGGAAAAACCCTCTAGTTTAGTTTAAAACTATTATGTGTTGCTGTTTATAAAGTTCTGGTTTCAATTTGTTTGCAGCAAATATTTGACAAGGCAGAACAAAATTGAACACAGGCACTCACAAAAAGAATCATGAAAACTTTAATGTCCAGAAGATGTCAGGGCCATATTGCGAAATAGTATGGGAGTTTGTTGTGGGCCTCTTTTCCAGCAGTCCTGCAACCTCCTCCCAGTCAGTGAGAACCCTGGGTACTTAGATCTTGCTTTTATTATGAGTAAAACAAAAATCTGTGTCCTTGCTGGTTTAGAGTCAGCAAATGTAAGAATCGTGTGGGTTGCCCTTTGTATTACCCCATTCAACTTCATAATAACTGCTTTAAAAATAAGGCAGCTAGAACAGAATATGGGACTCTACATGTGGTCTCATCAGACCTTTTATGCACCGGAAGAATAATGTCCTTTGACTTGCTTCGGTACCCTTTATTTATACTTTGCAGAATTGTTTGCTTTTTGTTGCTGCTTCCAAGCGTTGTGCTGAAAGATTTAATGTTCTGCCTACTCTAACCCTTCAGATCTTTTCTCTGATCTCTGTGCCACAGTGTGACCTTTGAGGGTAGGACTTTCAACAGACTTTTTTGCTGGCCTCTTAGATTTCTCTACATTTAGCTGCATAAGCCATCTGTTGCCCATCAGAGTGCAGCTACCCTTTAACAGCTTTGGCAAGGAAAATGAAGCTTTGGCAAGCAAAGTGAAACTTTGGCAGCCTTTGCCTGAGGTGTGAAGCTTTCTGCTGGTTTGCATGGTAGCACTCGTTAACCTTTTGCTCTGTCAAATTACTGGGTTGCAGTCTGATGGAGTTTTTAATTGTTCCTATTTGCCACTAGTTTGTGTCCAAATACCAATTTATGTCCAGATTTTTGCTGTCAACAATGTGTAGCTCAACCCTGTGTCAGTGCAGAAGTTACTGCATATACTGCAAACTTCACTGAAATTTGTATTGGTGGTCCCTTAGCTACTGCTGCTCTACTTGTCTACCATGGCTTAAAAATAACAGACAATCTTCACTGAGAATAAACTATTTGCTGTATATGATATTGAGCACATGAATTATTATATATGTAAGCCCTACCATACAAATTTGAGGACAATTGTGACACTGGATTTTGAAAGGCACTGCAAGTGTGGATCCCGTGCTCAGTGTTCATTTGCTGATGATTCATTCGGTGGCTTGAACTGACCAATTTATCTTCTTGGGGTTTAATTTTCTCACCTGTAATAAACTTGCTATTCATTTTGAGATTTAGTCATCCGAGGAGTGCAGAGGCAAACTCTTGTGCTTTAATATGACTATAGTTTTAAACCTGTTGGAGAGAAAGCTCTTCTACTGTGCCAGACACACAAGAAAAGTTCTGTAGCAGGGCAAGATCCTCCTGATACACCTTGATACTCTGTTATACAGTTCTCACTATTACAGAATCATGGAATTTTCATGGTTGGAAGGGACCTCTGAGATCATCAAGTTCAACCATACACTCACCAAAAAAAAAAAAAAAAAAAAA